>CAMAPE010000080.1:67500-587500 GCA_945859875.1 Cuscuta europaea | reverse complement strand
CCTCGGCTAAGCCGATAGCGGACACACCGAGGCTAAAGATTGCCTTTGGGCAACCCTAGAAAAATTTTAACGCTAAAGATTGCCTTGCGGCAACCCTAGAAAATTCCTCTCTCTTGCGGCGATGTTTACCAGAATTTAAGTTTCTATTACTGGCCGAAATTACTTTAAAAGAACATTTCAGCTACTTTTCATTTAATTCTTATTTAATTTATTTTATTAATAAAGTATATTTTAAATACTCCGTGTAATTTTTTCATTCTCAACAAATTCAAGTAGAACTTCATAAATTTCACCAAATTCAGGTGGTTTAATCAATCTTAGTGTTATCAAGTTGGTACTAGATAGATTGAACTCAGATGAGAGGAAGAACACTCAAATTATTCCAAATGTTTTAGCAAAATAGTGCCACAATTGATTAAATCAAATTATTTTATACGAAGTAGTGTTTAAAGAACATGTTTAATACTTGGTCCAAAAGGTGAAATATCCCACCCCAGGAGCCCCGCATACCCCGACCCGACAGGATTTTTGGGAGGATGTTCATCACGGTGACTCAGTCGGCCCAATGGTGGTAGACCTTTTTCCCATGCGCACCAGAGGCCCAGCCTTATTTCAGGTTCTGTGACCTCCACACGGCTGGTGCGGGTTTTGAACCTTGGTCACTTGGTCCAAATTTCCCACCACCGAACCAACTGAGCTACCCGTGCAGGTAGAACATGTTTAATAGTACTACGGAGTAGTGTATTACGTTTCCGACTGAGTATCGTAATGGAGTACAATTCACCAAACAGACCATGTTAGTAAATTTCTAAAATAATACGGAGTACTTATTTTCTCAATATGATTAACTTTCTGCCAAGTTTGACATTACTAGACTTTTAACATGACATTTTTTTCTAAACGTAGTCGAATTACAACTATTTAGAGAATAAAAACATGAAAATTCTATTTTAGAATTTTAAAACATTTTTACTCCAATTTAGAGTAATTTCTATAATAAAAATTGTTTGACTAAATGTGTTTATGTACTATAAATAAAGTCTTTTCACTTTGAATTTGGGTGAAAAAATAAAAGAAACCAACTTGCTTGTCTAGAAAAAGACATATTATCAAAAAGCCCTTTTTGCGGCCTTTTAACTTATAAGTTTCAAACGACTTTTAACGACGGTCCCTCCCCTCAGTCCTCATATTTCAAAAAGCTGTAAGTGGGCCCAAAGATAAGTGGCGTATAGTGGAAGAGTCAGTTTTGTATTTATACGAATTCACTGTTGTTTGTATACGTTACCGGAAACCGAAATTCCGTGTTTCACGTGGTGCCATGTTGGAGCGTCTCGTACTATTGTATAGAGTAAATTCTGTCGATACCTAAAAAAGTTCTGAAATTCCAAAATATGAGTATCATGTTTTTATTTTCTAAATAGGAGTAAATTTCTGCCAAGTTTGGCATTATTAGGCTATTAAACATGACATTTTTTTCAAACTTGGCAGATTACTCCTATTCAAGGAATAAAAAACATGATACTCCTTGATAGAGTATATCTCTAGAGAGAAGTGAGAGCTAGAGAGAGAAGTGCAATAATATGCTTCAATAGAATGAATTTGTAACCCCTATAACTACTCCCAAGGGGAGTATTTATAGAGAAAATTAGGGTTGGGCTCCCAAGCCTTGGGCTTGGGAGGCCCATTTACAACTGGACCGCTACTGGGCCGAATACAAAGCCACTAATGGGCTGTACAAATGAGTAAGTATAAAATCCGATTCTGTGAGGTCTTCGTGGCCGACGAGGGCGTGGCCGACAGGGGCACGGCCGAAGAGGGCACGGCCGACGAGGGCACCCGGGTTCCTTGGACTCAGGACCATAATCCGAGTTGGCCCCTTTTCGGCCGACGGGGGCGTACTGGCCGACGAGGGCGCCACTTTGTGCCTTGTGCTTTCTGTTCTTCCGAGTATGTGGGTCCGGGGGCTCAGACCCATATACTCCATCAGGAGTCCCCCACTCTCTAAACTGAGACGTAGACGAAGTGAAGGAGAGTAGACTCCTATGCTTTGGTGCCCTTGGCCGTTATCTGTTCCTTGTTGTGGACAGGGGGGCCGTTGTTTACTTGATGTCATTGTTTTTGGACGATGAATGTCCTTCTTTCAATGGTGGCCGTTGAAAGGCACGTTTTGCTTGGGCGTTGATGGTTGAAGTTTGTGTTCGGGTCGATGAGGCCACTGAAGTTATTCCTTGCTTTGAGGACGATGGCGTCCTTTCCTTTGGGTGGCCGATGAGGGTGTTTGCGCACTCCTTTTGGCCGTTGCTGGTTGGCCTTCGTGTTCTTGGCCGAAGGGCACGTCATGATTAATTGTTGGCGGAGGACGATGAGTGTCCTTGCCTCTAGTGGCTTGTTGGCCGTCGCTAATGACGTTATGGGCCTTTGGCCGATGAAGCTCCGTTGTGCTGTATGGATGATGTGGTCATGCTTTGTGGTCACATTCATGTTCTTTGTAGTGTTTCCTTTTTGTTTTGCTGAGGCCGGTGTAGTCCCCCAGTCCCCCACTGCTTCAGGCCGAGGAGTGTGAGGGGTGAAGGAGTTGCTTGAGTCCCTGGCCGAAGCGGCCTCTCCGTAGTCCCCCTGAATCCAACTCTCATGGCGATTTTCTGGCCAAGGTAACCCTGTGGGAGAACCCTTGTGCGCAGATCGCTTGTAGAGAGTTATCATCAAAGATCATGACGAGGAGCCGATGGCTTGTGGGCTCTTGGGTCCTTTGATCTTGTGGCCGTTACGTTCCTGGCCGTTGCCGTCTCCTTATTGTTTGGCAGTTGTGATCTTGGCGAGCAAGTGGGACATTGTGGGCGCTTGCTGACATTTGTAAAGCCAGTGAGCGTGTGTAGGCCGTAGGGTCCGTCCTGCCAGTGGGCTGTTGATATTGAGTTTGGCCCGTTGGTGACGTGGTGGCCCCCCATTGGTGGCCGTTGGTGTGGCCATTGGGGGGGTGCCACGTGTAGTGACCGTTGGGTGGGGGGTTCTATAAATACCCCTCCCCCTCCGACGAGAAAACGTATTTGCATTCTGAATTTGTCGAAGTGCTGGCCGATTTTCTAGAGAGATAAACTCCCAAGCCTGTTCTTCGTGTTCTTCGTTGTTCAAGGTTAGTGTTCATCGCGATCTTCCTCACTTTTCATACTTTGCTTCCTAGGTTGTTGATCTAGTGTTAGGCATTTGAACACCCTTAGATCTTAAGTTAGTCTCCTTAGGCCCGTAGTAGTAGTTATGAAGAGCTTGAACGAAGACTACTACCCCTACGACGACCAGCCCTCCACGAGGTCGCTTGACTACGAGGTGCTCGAGGAGTTCGAAGAGGAGATAGAGCTTTTAAGTCCCTACAAATCCGGAGAGCCGGTGGACGAGGAAGGTGAGGACGAGGAGTCCGCCTCCTCTTCAAAGGGTGAGGACGTAGGTGCGTCCCGAGTGGTGGACGGGGCGTCCACTTCTGCTGTCATTCCGTGCCCGAGGCCGGTGTCTGCCGTGAAGGGAGCAGCTAAACCGAAGAGGGTGAGGAGGCCGAAGAATGGGCCGGGCCTCTCCTATCTGGACCTCACCAACATATTCCTGATCAAGCCGGAGAGCATTGCGGCCGACTATCTTGTTGCCCAGATGTATGTGGGGCCGTTCGGGCGGGTTAGGGCACCCAGGCCGACGGACCATGTTCTACTTCCGCCACCGGGATACTTTGGAGTATACCCGATGAGTTTTGCTAAGGGGTTGAGGTTCCCCCTTCACCCTTTCATCATTGAGTATCTGGACATGGTGGGGCTTCCTCCGGCCTTGCTGACGCCGAACAGTTATTCCTTGATGGTGGGCTTTTTACTTTGGTGTGAGGAGCTGGGCTACAGGCCGACAACGGCCCTATTCATGAATTTGTACCAGATCGGCCGAGGAAGCCACAAGAACTGTGCGGCCTATGCTACTCTTCAACAGCTGCCGAAGAAGAGGAGCTTCACGGATTTGCCTACGTCCATTCATGGGTGGAAGAGCAAGTTCATGTTTGTGTCCATTGGTGAGAGTGGCACCGAGTTCCCCTCTCTCGGCCATACCGGGAGGTTCAATCTCCATGACCCGCCGAAGAGCTCTATCTTGGATGCTCAGGTGGCGGCTTTCCTGGAAGGGGGGCCGAGGAGCGTGAAGGATTACGTTACTGAATATAAAATGACCGCCCTCGGCTTCTTCAGATACCACCTGTATGGCGATAAGGAGGATGACCTCCAACTCTGGCCGAGGATGACCACCACATTTGAAGAGGTCGACGGCCCGGATTTGGGCATTCCTGCTGAGGCCGATGGTAATTATTTCTTCAGCTTTCTGTTTTTATGTTTTTGTCCTTTGCCTTACTAATGTGTTGTGTTTTTCCTTTGTAGATTTTGCCATGGACCGTCGTTCCGTAATGGCTATTGCCAAGGCCAAAGCGGCCGAGGAGTTGGCTGCCAAGGCGGCCGAGGCGGCCAGACGTGCCGCGGCCGATGGGAGCGGGGCTACTGCTGATGCAGCCCCAAAACCTGCCCCATCAAAGAAGAAGAGGCCGGCCACTGACGGCCAGAAAAAGTTGACTGATGCCGGCCTGAGCGTCTCTAAGAAGACGAAGAGGGCACCTTCCCCTTCTCCGGCTACCGAGGCCGGTACTCTGGCTGTCCCCAGCGTGGACGATAGTGGTCCTGTCGTGGACCTTCTTGCTGCTGGCGATGCTGCCCCATCACTACCTCTCGTCCAGGAGCCACGGACGAAGAGGGCCGGCAAGGAGATTGCCGGTGCCACCTACCAGAAGATGGTAGAATACCCCGTCGGCGGGGGTGTCTTCGATGACGTCGTCCTTGGCCATGACGTCCTGGCACAGGCCATGCCGGCCAAAGATCGGGCTTACTTGAGGAAGCTCGGGGACGTGAATGTTTATGAGGGCGGCATGGACCTCCTCGTCCAAGTAAGTTACTGTCCTTTGTAAGTGTTGTTTTTTTTTTCGTCGTCCGTGTAAAACCATTTGCCTGACTTTTGTTTCCCTTGTTTCTGCAGAGTGCCTTCATGCTTATGGAGAGCCACAAGAGGCAATACCGAGAGATAGCTCGCTTGAAGGAGCTGGAGCAGAAGGCTGCCTCGGCCGACGAGGCGGTAGCTTGCCTGGACCGGCTCCGGGAGGATGCCAGGGCGTTGCAGGCCAGGGCCGATGAAGCCGCCGCAGCCAGGGACGATGCCCTAGCCAAGCTCGAGGAGAGCAAAAGGGAGCTCGAAGAGTCCCAAAGGGCCCTGGAGGCCGAGCGGCGCAAGAGCGAGGAGGCCGTCAAGGCGAAGGCGGAGGCCGAGGCCGCCGTTGTGAGGGCTGCTGACGAGGCCGTCGAGAAATTCCTGGCCGAGGGGTGGAAGGCCGATGAGAGGCTCCCCTGGTGCTACGAGGTGGTGGCCGCCAGGCTTGAGAGTTGGGGGATGAACTCCCCCGCCGGCCAGGAGTATTTCAGCCGAGAGATGTCCGTGTATTATAACCTTGGCCAGGAGCGGATGCAAAGGCTCCTGTGTCGGCGGCTCTCTCGTGCTTTGAAAGCCATGAACTATACGTCTGGGTGGGCTAGACGGAACCTGAAGCTGCCGAAGCTGATGAAGGATCCAGAAGAGCAGGCAAAGCTTCCGTTGTCGGAGCGGGAGTCCCCAATTGAAAGCCCCGGCCTTGGCGAGCCGGATTACACCGAGTTTGATTTTTTGGACGATGCCACAAGTGCTGCAGCCACCGCCGGCCAGGAGGCTGAGGTCGAAGAGGGAGCAGACGAGGCCGAAGAGCCAGCCGCAGATGGAGGTGCTCCAGAGGCTTGATCGGCTACTCCTTTGTAGTTAGTTTTCATTTTTTCCCAAATGATGTAACGGCCGAAGAGCCCACCTTTGTACTGAATTTAATATATGTGAAAATATTTTGCTGTCCTGATCGGCTTTGAATTCCTTGCATGCTTGTTTGCTATTTGTTATTTTAATTCCGAAATTTGTCTAAGTGTCAAGGTCATAACTTGGGTGACCCGGGAGTGTCCGCTACGTCCGTGAGGTCGTCCACCCTGTCCGGTGGCCTGGTCGGCTTGTTTGTCGTTGCTTTACTACCATAACACTTAGGATTTTTTCAGAAAATTTCCTAAGTGTTTTGGGTTCCTTTAGGTGCTTCCCTTTTCAGCCTTGACCGTGGTGTCCGTTCCGTCCGGGCCTTGGATTCATCATTTTTGACAAATGCTCTGGGAGATGTCCCAAGTGTTTGAGCCAGTGTCGTTGTCGGCCTGCATCCTTTGTGTTGTGGCCGATAAGGGCACCTTAACCTTGAGCTTTTTGAACTTAGAATTTTTCTAAGTACACATGCAGAGGTGTGGGTAGATAACGGCCTTGGAGTATACTGGTACCCGCTTCGGCTAGAGTTCCTTCATTTGAGTACTTAGATAATTTTCTAAGTATAAATGTGAGGCATTTACTTCTTTGCTTGTGGCCGATGAGGGTGCTGGATAAGGAACGGCTTGTCCAAGGAGATGGTCCTACCTTCGTCGGCTAGCCATGGTTCCTTGTTGAGGAACCCTCTCTTTTCTCAGGATTTTTTTCTAAGTGTTTGGGAAACACTTAAACGAATCCCTAAAGAACTTTCGCTTGACCAACAGCCCTGGTTCCAGTGCCGGCGTCGGCCATCCGAGATGCTGTGGCAAGTAGAGGTTGTTTCTTGATTGCTTGATCCTTTCGCGGGTGTGATGAGTGCCCGCTTCGTCCTGGTCATCCTCAGGATTGCGATGCTTTGTTTCATACCAAGCGTTGGTGCCTTTAAGGACTATGGCCGATGAAGGTCACCTCTCGTGTGTCACCCAACCGATGCGGTTAGGGTTTTATAGGCGTGTGTATCGGCCTTGATTATTCCCTTGTAGTGTGTGGACGTGTCGTCCATGTTGCCTGTCAGTGGTACTACACTTGTGTTCAACTGATATGTACTTGGCCTAGTTGGGCCTGAGTTGTGGGGATTTTATTTTTTCATTGCTCGAGGCCGGCAAGTGTGCACGGCCGTCGGCTTCCCTCTTTTTCCCTTGTATGTTTTTGTTTTGTTTCGGGGGGTATCCTTCTTTCAGGCTTCGGCCGAAGGGTGTGCTCGTCCTTCGGCCGGTTCGGACTTCGTTTATAACGTCCGTGGTCTCAGGGCGGGTCCCGTCGCCTATTTATGACGCGGGCTAGACTTTTGGTCGGTTTCCAACGGCTGTCGTTGCCCATCCCTGAGTTTTGGGATTTTGTCACCTCGGCCATGATTTCAGGCATGTCGTCCTGCGTTCTGGCGCGTGGACGACGCGGTGAGCTTCCCGTTTCAAGACGTGGGCCGTTTGCGGGCCCCTCGTCCTGGGGACATCGTCGGCCATACCTGAGTGTTTCACTTCTAGGCTTACGGGGCCAGGACGATGTGCTCTCTCAGCTAGGCCTGAGCCCTTCGCTGATACAAAATACAATGGAGTGCCTGAGCTTGTCGCTCGTAGGCTGCAAATGCAAGTGGCCATGTCGGCCAGACCTGAGCCTTTCGCTCTAAGGTGGCCGACGAGGGCACCTGCTAATGTTTTACTTTGAATTTCCAGAGAAAAATCAGAACATGATTTTATTCATAAGTGGCTCGAGGCCGAGGGTGGCGTTCAATCAGTAACCCGTTAAGGGGTGAGGGCTTTGCCGTCTACACCTCCTTCGGACTACTGATAAAACTTCACCAGATGGTGTACATTCCATGTTCGTGGTACATTGGACCCATTCGGGCGTTTAAGCTTGTAGGTGCCGGGTTTGACCACGGCACTGACGATGTAGGGCCCTTCGTACTTCAATACTAGCTTGCCACCCTCTGTCGGCTGGCTTGCTTCCCTCCGGCGGAGGACGTAGTCCCCCACCTGAACTTCCCGGGAACGTACCTTGGCGTCATAGTATGATTTTACTTGACGCCGGTAGTTCTCTGCTCGGACGTAAGCTTGCTCACGCCTCTCGTCAACCAGGTGTAGGTCAATCTTCATGTTCTCTTCGTAGGTGTCAGGCTCATATTGTTCCACCCGTCGGCTGGGGATGGCAACTTCCGTGGGTGCCTTTGCTTCAAAGCCGTAGCACAGGGCGAAAGGCGTTTCACCTGTCGCCCTCCTCGGCGTGGTTCTGTAGCACCACAGGATGTTGGGGAGCTCGTCGACCCAACTACCTCCTACGGCCTGGAGCTTCTTCTTCAGCCCCTCCATAATTGTTCTGTTAGCGTTTTCGATCTGCCCGTTGCCCTGAGGGTAGGCAACGGAGGAGAAACGATGCTTTACCTCAAACTCCCGGAGGAGCTCTTGGAAAGGGGCTGCCTCGAATTGGGTGCCGTTGTCTGATATGATCTCCTGGGGGACGCCAAAGCGTGTGATGATGTTCTTGTAAACAAATTTTTGGCATCTGGCCCCCGTGGTGCTGGCCAAGGGTTCCGCCTCGACCCACTTGGTGAAGTAATCGACAGCGACGATGATGTAGCGGTTATTCCCGGCGGCCCTGGGCAGGGGGCCGACCAGGTCAATCCCCCATCTGGAGAATGGAATTGCGGTGCTGACAGGGGCATAGTTGACAGCTGGCCGACCAGGGGCCTTCTGGAGTACCTGGCATGTGGTGCACTTCCTGGCCAGGTCAGCGCAGTCGCGTGCCATCGTCGGCCAGAAGAAGCCCTGGACGACGAGACGCCGGGACATGCTGAAAGGGCCCTGGTGTGAGGAGCAGACACCACAATGAACTTCTTCCATGGCTGTGTCGGCCTCGTCCTGGTGCAGGCATCGGAGGAGAGTGCCATTATAGGACCGTTTGTAGAGTTTGCCATCTTCGATGGTGTAGCTTGGGGCCCTGAGTTTGGCAAGTTTGGCCCTCTCCTCGTCCGGGGGCAGCTCCCCCGTTGTGATGAAGATGACGATGTCGGAGATCCAGTCCTCTGGTCGCTGTTGGACGCACAAGACGGGGCTGGCATGGATGCTGGACATGCTCAACTCCTCGATCTTGGCCAACTGGGAGATGTGCTCCGGGGTGTCCGAGCTGAGCTTGGAGAGGATGTCGGCTTCGGCGTTCTCGGCCCTGGGGATCTGAGTGATCTCGTGGGTTTCAAACGCTTTCAGCAACTCCTCCGCCGCTTGTCTATACTGCTTCATCCGGCCTTCCTTTGCTTCGTACGATCCCTCCACCTGGCCCACCACCAGTTTGGAGTCGCACTTGATTTTGAGGTGCTTGGCCTTGAGGCCGGCGGCGAGTCTGAGACCGCTGAGGAGGGCCTCATACTCGGCTTCGTTGTTGGATACCCTGAAGTTGAAGCGGATGGCATAGTAAGCTCTGAATCCTTCAGGGGATATGAGGACGACGCCGCCGCCGCATGATCTCGCGGCCGACGAGCCGTCAGTGAACAGGGTCCATGTATCGTCTTGCTCCGGCCCGGGGTTGGCGACGGCCGTCTCCCTTGCTGTGCATTCGATGACGAAGTCGGCCAAGGCTTGCCCCTTGATGGATGGCCTTGGCTTGATCTCAATTTGGAACTGGCTGAGGAAGATCGCCCATTTCACCATCCTTGAGGAGCTGGTGGGGCTCCTCATGAGTGTGCCGAGAGGCTGTTGGGTCAGTACGTGGACGGCGTGGGCCTGGAAGTAGTGCCCCAGCTTCTTCACCGTGTGGACGATGGCCAGCACCGTCTTCTCAATGGGGGAGTACCTGAGCTCGGCCTCCCTGAGTGTCTTGCTGATGTAGAAGATGGCCTTCTGCACCCCTTCGTCCTCTCGGATGAGCACGGAGCTGATGACCGACGTGCTCACCCCTAAGTACAAGAAGAGGGTTTCGCCGGCTCTAGGCTTGGAGAGCACGGGTGGGGACGACAAGTACTTTTTCAATTCGTCGAATGCCTCCTGGCACTCCGTCGTCCACTTGAAGCTGTTGGCTTTACGCATGATCTGGAAGAAGGGGAGTGCCCTCTCGGCTGACCTGGAGAGGAACCGGTTTAAGGCCGCCAGGCGCCCTGTAAGTCGCTGTACCTCCTTGACGTTGCGGGGCGGCTCCATGTTGATGATAGCCTGCGTCTTCTCCGGGTTTATCTCGATGCCTCTCCGGCTGACCATGTAGCCAAGGAACTTGCCGTCCTGGACGCCGAAGGCGCACTTCTTGGGGTTAAGGCGGAGCCTGAACTCCTTCATGATTTCAAAGATTTCCCGGAGGTCGTCGGCGTGGGAGGTGGCCTGCCTGCTCTTGAAGATCATGTCGTCGACGTACGCCTCCATCGTCCGGCCAAGGACCACTCTGAAGATCTTGGCCACCATCCTAGTATAGGTGGCACCGGAGTTTTTGAGTCCGAAGGCCATGACGAGGTAGCAAAAGATTCCCTCTGGGGGTCATGAATGCCGTCTTCTCGGCGTCATCTTCATGCATGGAGATCTGGTGGTACCCTCTGAAAGCGTCGAGGAACGACATCAACTCGCACCCCGCCGTCTCGTCCACCAGCTTATCAATGTTGGGGAGAGGGAACGGGTCCATGGGGCACGCCTTGTTCAGGTCAGTGTAGTCAACACACATTCTGAACGTCGGCAGTTTCTGTGCGAGGACGACGTTGGCCAACCATGTCGGGTACTTCACCTCTTTGATGTGTTTGATCGATAGGAGCATGGCAACCTCCACTTTGACGAAGTCCCGCCTGTCGGCGGACAAGTAGCTCCGCTTCTGTTTGACAGGTGCGGAGGCCGGATTGACGGTCAGCCGGTGAGTGATCACCTGGCGGCTGATGCCTGGCATATCGTCCGGGCCCCACGCGAAGACAACGACGTATGACCGTAGGACGAGGAGGATGGCGTCTCGTTGGTCCTGGGGGAGTTGCTTTCCGACCCTGAGAACCTGCTCCGGCCGGGAGGTATCAAGAGGGATTTCCTCGACCTCCTCGGCCGGCTCCGCATGTGGCCTCTCCTCGTCTATGGCGACGGCGGCCGTAATGGTGTCTATCCTCTGTCCTTCCCTTTCGGCCGACCTCGTTAGCTTGAGGTAGCAAGCTCTGGCTATCCTCTGATTTCCTCTGGCGTAGCCGATGCCGTCGTTGGTGGGGAACTTCAGGCACAAGTGCTTCATGGAGATGATGGCCTCCAAGTCCTCCAGCGCTGGCCGGCCCAAGATCAGGTTGTGGGCGCACTAGAGGTTGACCACCATGAACTCCATGTCAATTTTGGAGTGGTGGGGGCCGTCACCGACCTCCACAGGGAGGACTATCGTGCCCTCGGCGTCGATAGAGTCCCCGGTGAAGCCGGATAACGGGGTCTTGATCGGCTTCAGCAGAGCTCTGTCCAGCTTCAGCTGCTTGAAAGTGTCCAGGTACATCACGTTGACGGAGCTCCCCGTATCGATGTAAGTACGGTGGATGATTGAGTCACCGATCTCACATCGGATGACGAGGGGCGTCCCTGTGTGATTCCGTACCCGGAGGCAGATCCTTGTCGGTGAAGGTGATTGCCTCCGTTCGCTGCCTCTTCGGCTGGGGGGGAACGTGGGACACCTCCCCAATGTAAAGGGACTGAGCCCATTTCTTTCTCTGAGTGGCGGAGTCCCCCCCAGTGTTCCCACCTACGATGAGGTGGATGTGATTCTTCTTCGGCGGGGGCTCTTCGAAGTCCTCGTCGTCGCTGAGCCTACCAATCTCCCGCTTCTTCGCAGAGGGTTCGCCCCCATGTTTGCCGGTGTTTACCCAAGTGTTCTTGCGTGGGCCACCTTTGACAAACTGGGAGAGTTCCCCCTGGCGAATAAGGCGCTCGATGGCCTTTTTCAGTGTGATGCAATCGTCGGTGTTGTGCGACGAGTTCTTTTGGAACCGGAAGTACGTGCCGCCCTGCTGGATGACAAGGATCTCCTCGGCCGGCCGAGGAGCCTGCTCGATGAGGCCGTGCTTCTCGGCATAATCAAGGATGGTGCCGACCGGGTGGGTGAGGGTTACCCCCAGCCGTTCCAACCTCGGCCGCCAGTGGCGGTCTTTCTTACTCTGTCCACCAGAGCCGTGACGGCCCTGGGCACCCTGGCCGGCCGGGGACGGACCCGGGGCCGGCGAAGGATTTGTCTTCTTGGGGGGATGGCCCCCTTCTCTCTTGTGATTGTGGAGCTCGTCGGCGTCGGCATACAAGCCTCCGCGCTGGAGCACCTTGGCGTACGACCTCGGGGGGTCGGTGATGAGGCTCCTAGCGTACGGGGAGCTGCGGAGGGCTCCCTGGTACAAGGCGAGGAGGGTGCGCTCATCGGCCCCCTCGACCTCCTCGGTCTCCCTCGTCCACCGATTGATGAATGACCGAAGGGACTCCTCGTGCTGCTGCTTGACGGAGAGGAGGTGGGTGAAATACTTCTTGGCGCGCTTCCTCCCGGCAAAGTGAGTGAGGAAGCACTGGGCGAGATCCTGCCATGAGTCGATGCTTCCTTCTGGCAGCCCGTTGAACCACTCGTACGCTGGCCCCTCGAGAGTAGAGAGGAACCAACGGCAGAGGTATTCGTCGGACGCGTTCACCATCAGCCTGTTGTTCTGGTAACGGCTGAAGTGCTCCTGGGGGTCTGATCGGCCATCGTAGGACTTGATGGCGTTCCCCCTGTACTTCTCAGGGATGGGGGCCGAGAGGACCCTGTTGGTGAAAGGGGTCCTGGTCCTGACCTGGATGATGGGGTCACCTCGCCCCTCGACCAGCTCCCTCTCCAGGGCGCTAACTTTGTTCATGAGCGCGTTGAGGCCGGGGTCGTTGGAGGCGCCGGCCGTAGGGATGTTGGCCGACTGCTTGGCCTCCATCTGAGCCAGCCTCCTTTCCAGCTGGGCGATGACCTCGTCCCGGGGGTCCCTGTCGGCCGCGGCGGCACCCGGCTGGTTCCTCAGGCGCTCGTTGTGAGCCGCGTTGATTTGGTGACGCACGTCATCCTCGTGCAACTTCCCCTTGCCCTTGTCCGGGCGGGGCTGGTCTGCTGTCCGGGACACAGACCCCAAGCTTTCCCTTGGCGAGCCAGGACGAGGATCACCAATCCGTCCCGCCATCCTCTCCAAAACCGGACGACGGCGCGTGTCACCTAGCCTATTGAAGGCAGAGGCTTTTCCACGCGCTGGGGTCTGCCCGGGCCGAAGAGGGGAAGCAGGGTGGGAGTGGGACGACGCCGTGTCCTGGGGCACCACCCCCTCATCGTTGCCTATCTGGACGGCCAACGGTTGGTGCTGAGGAGGTTGAGTGACGTCCCCCCCGGTCCTTGGCAAGAGTGCGCTGAGGACGGTGGGGTTCTGAGCTAGGCTGGCGATGATGACCGACAGCGCGGCCTGGACCTGTGGATCCACGGACGGAGAGGCCGCGGCCATAGGCTGGGCCGGGGCGTGGTCCGTCTTCTCAGCTCGTTTCTTGTCCAGGCCGAGGCGGGCATCAGGGACTCCGCCGTTGAGTTGGTTGCGGAGGTCCGTCGTGAGGTTGAAGGCCTCCTGGAAGAGGTCCCCTCCGCCGACCTGGTCGGCCGTGGCGTCCTCATCGTGCTCCCTGGGCTCTTGGTCCTCAGGGATGGCTTTGCTGACGAGGTTGCGGTTTGACTTAGTTCTCCCCATGATCAGTGGTTAGCTGTGCTTGGTAGCGACGAAGGGTGCTAACTTGATTGTTCTAGCTCTCAACGAGAGCACCAAATGATAGAGTATATCTCTAGAGAGAAGTGAGAGCTAGAGAGAGAAGTGCAATAATATGCTTCAATAGAATGAATTTGTAACCCCTATAACTACTCCCAAGGGGAGTATTTATAGAGAAAATTAGGGTTGGGCTCCCAAGCCTTGGGCTTGGGAGGCCCATTTACAACTGGACCGCTACTGGGCCGAATACAAAGCCACTAATGGGCTGTACAAATGAGTAAGTATAAAATCCGATTCTGTGAGGTCTTCGTGGCCGACGAGGGCGTGGCCGACGGGGGCACGGCCGACGAGGGCACGGCCGACGAGGTCACCCGGGTTCCTTGGACTCAGGACCATAATCCGAGTTGGCCCCTTTTCGGCCGACGGGGGCGTCCTGGCCGACGAGGGCACCACTCTGTGCCTTGTGCTTTCTGTTCTTCCGAGTATGTGGGTCCGGGGGCTCAGACCCATATACTGCATCACTCCTATTTTGGAATTTCAGAACGTTTTTACTCCGTCCGTTACCGTTAAGATTGTCCCTTTTTACTTTTTTGATTCGTCCCACTAAGATTGTATCATACAAAATTTGGTAAAGTTTGTGTGACTCTAAATCATTCTTACTTTATTCTTACTTTATCAATTCAATATCAATCACATAAAACATTTTTATTGATTTGTGTGTCAATTCCTTTTGTCTCATTATTAGTGAGACGGAGGGAGTACTCAATGAGAATATTTTTTGCTACAATGAACCAGATTTAATTATGAAAATATGAACATGGAAACTTTAAGTTTTTTAAAAATGTTGATATAAGTGGCGTGTTCAAAAATCAACAATTTAAGGAGGCGATTTTACACTACAATATAATTAATCATTTCACAAATAGTAGAATGCATTATTAATATTTTCTAACTACACTTTAATTATAAACACACATATATGAGGAGAAAGTAATTTAAATATCCGAAACATTTAAGGGGTATGAGATAGTACCCAAAACTTACACATGTAATATATATACCTCAAACTTTATATAAATAAAAGTTATGTTACCACCATTAGTATATACTACGTATTTTTTTACAAATGTAATTTTATGATGTTAAGTACATAAAAAAAATGCAAAAAACATTAATGAGGATACAACTAAAATTAAATTTACTGGATGTAATATTATTTATTTCACAAATGAAATTTTAGAATGTTTATTACATTCTAAACAAAGCTTAGATTATTTTAAATTATGTAATTATTCCAACAAATACATATTTGTGAAAAAACATACAATCATGGTGTGAATATTAATTTTTATACAAAGTTCGGGGTATATATTATATATGCAAATTTGGAGGTGCTTACCTCACCCCATAAAAGTTTGAGGTATTTAAATTATTTTTCTCTTTATATTATGTATACAAATATGTTGTAGATAAAATTTGAGAAAAATCTCTAAATAAGAGTTAAACATAAATTTGAGAACTTTTACTGTATTTTACTCATGTTTTGAGTAATTTCTAGTAAAATTTTAGATTATACTCCGTATACCTAACGGCTGTCTTGGGTTGAGGGATATGAAGGCAGATGCCCCCACTACCCCCTCCCTAGATCTGTCCCGAGTGGTAACTATAGTGGTAACCCCTTATTGGTATTTTAGAGGACATACTCGGTATTTAAATAATACTCCCTTCGTCCGAAAAGTTTGGTCAAATTTCCTTTTTTGGATGTCCCAAAAATATTTGTCATTTCCATTTAAAGTATAGAATATGTGGCTAAAATTAATTCTCTCCTTTGCACAAATTTCAACCATATAGTTTTTACTTTATTAATCCACATGAAAGTCAACTTTGGCCAACCTTTTCGGGACGGAGGGAGTACGTATGAGTGAGCATGGAACGGTATGTGACAGTTATTTCGAAAAACTTGCCCCGTCCCAAAGTACGGTTCTTTTAAAAATCAAAGAACCGGTATTGTCCCGAATATATATAGAACCTGACTCGTTTCGTACCAATTTTCAGTATGGTTCGGTATGGTTCTTCAGTACAATTCGAATCCTAAACAATTATCTTCCACAAAATAGTTTTTTTAGATTTTAGCATTTATAAGTAAGTAAGTGTACAAAAAATTAATACTACGTAGAAGAGATTGGAGGATTGAAAAGTCTACATTAAACTAACCTTGTGCAATCAAACCTAATTGAAATACAAAATTAATAATCAAACTATAATAAAATTATAGTTATGATCTTCTGGAGGATACAGAGTAGCCGACATCAAAGGTTGTTGACAAAGTAACTAAACTAGGTTTACATGTTCCTTATCATAGTTCTTACTGGTATTATTTATAAAATTTAGTACGCTAAATAATTGTATTGAGGGCCCAAAGAGTGCGCATTATACGATCTATTCCAAAGCTTTGAGTAACCACAATACATATTTTTGACTAATATAATAAATAATATAATATATATGGAGTATATATTATTTTGTATAACCAATTTTTTAGGACGGTACGAGCTAGACGGTTCAGTTCAATACGGTTTTGGGACTGTTCTGGGATGGTTCTCATTTAAGAACCGGTACCGTACCATATTATTAAAAAATTTGGGTATGATATTATATTTTTTTGATTCAATCTATTCTGGTACAGTTCGGGACGGCTCTCGATACGGAACGCAAAATCCCAAATCCGTGCTCAGCGGGGGCGGCCCTGGGGGAGGGCAGCAGGGGCAATGGCCCTAGGCCCAAAAAATAGTGAAAAGAAAATTAGGCCTATTATTTATGTGTTAAACTAAGGCTGAGTCGGCTGAGTTTTTAGCCCTATCTGGTATTTTCATCCAGCCAGTTAGGCTGAGTAAGAAGAATAGTAAATAAATTGTCAAAACACGGGAGACATGTACAAATCCATAATTTTGTTATTCTACCTTTGGTGCACCGCCCTTAAATCTCCAATCTATTTTTTTACTTACTATATTATTAGTTAAGATAATTTTTTACTTTTTATCACCGTATTTAGATTTTTCGTTGTTGATTTACTTATTGATTATTGTCTTGTTGAATCGCAAAGTATTCAAATGGTGAATTTGTTCATATTGTTGTTTGATCCTGAGTTTCTATATTTTAAATTTATTGGAGTATTAACCGCGGAGTATCATTTTGTCAAATAGTGGAATTGCGAAAGCATTTTAGCTTTTCTAGTTAAAATTGGTTATGAAATTGATTTGTGATTTTGGGATAGTATAAAAATTTCTTCCACAAAAATTTAAAATTTTAAAATATAATAAAATTGGACGAATTTGGATGAGATATAGTAAAAAGAGAAAAAAAGTAGAGAAAATTAACAATTATAATGAACAAGATCAAAACGCATACTTTCATTCATATATGAGGATGTATATATAGGAGGGGAGCTAGGGTTACAATCAGATGGGCCAGTACATATGGACTCGGGCTATGAACTAATGGACATCCATAATTACATAACACTCCCCCTTGGATGT
Organism: Cuscuta europaea; assembly: GCA_945859875.1. Taxonomy (NCBI): domain Eukaryota; kingdom Viridiplantae; phylum Streptophyta; class Magnoliopsida; order Solanales; family Convolvulaceae; genus Cuscuta; species Cuscuta europaea. The sequence continues at coordinate 570,370 of CAMAPE010000080.1, read as the reverse complement.
ACATTGCTAAATAAAATACATTACAGGATAAAAAAATACATTATTTTGTTTGTATGTGTTGGTGATGCCGCCTCGTTAAAAACCTTGCCGAGGAAAACTCAATGGGACAAAACCTTGGTCAAGGGAAAAAGAGTGCAACGCATATATACTCCCCCTGTTAACTACATCACTTCAAGATTTCTCTCCAAGTCTTCTTGTAAAATTCAATCCATCTTGGTTATAATCTTCTTGTAGCAATATTTGTGATATGTGTATACCTCATTAAAAACCTTGTTGGAAAAACCCTTTGGGAAAAAACCAATCAAGGAAAGAGTACATAATATATGTAAAACGATGTGTTGTATTGACTGCCTCATTAAAAACCTTTAACTAAGAAAACCATGTGGGAAAAACTTAGTAAAGGAAAAGAATACAGTCATTGGCCTTCGGGGCATAATCTTCTGGATTGCATTTGAATTTACTCTTCTAGAGAAAAACAATATTCCAAATTTTATGTATCGTAATATGTTATTTCAAAGTGACAATCTGCCTCGTTAAAACCTTTGACCAAGAAAACCCTATGGGACAAAACTTGCTTAAGGAAAAAGAGTACAGTTGTATATGATCTTCCGGACCAATAAATTTTTTGATTTCACAAGGACCAATTAAGACCTTCAGGGTACTATCTCCCGAACTAATATTAGAATCACTCTTCTAGAGGATAATAACACTTGTCTTCTGGACCAATTAATTATTTCACCTCAATCGACTCCATATAATTTGAGCTAATGAAAATCCTTAGTATACAAAACCTCCATCATTATTTATACAGATTTGATGGACATTAGTAACCAAGTTGTTCAAGAGTTTCTAAGCAAAATCAATTGTCTAAGCTCATTATTTTGCAATGTGTATTTCAAGACCATCAAATTTGGTGTTAATGCTCATATGCACATCAAACATTTAATAATTGACTATTCTCACATATTTGTCCATAAAACTTAAACGAGACATGTTTTGATCCTCCTAGGATCTCAAATTAGTATACAAACACTTCAGGTGTTCACAATATAATGACTAGATATTTTATTTATTGTATAATCAAGCACCATTCAAATCAAAAGATTATCATGTGTTGTTTCTAGCTAGGTTTGGATAGACGCTTAATTAAAAGCTTCCAACACCTTTATTTATACAATTTGGTTCATAAAATAATATATGTTTACTTCAGGTAAACAAATAGAAGGTTTATGTGCAATTGCAAATTCATTGCATAATGTTTTCTTCATTCAACTCTTTCTACAGGAAAGGTTGAGAAATAATACGAATATAGCTCACTTTATATTTAAAATTCTAGTCATTAAATCATGTGAAAACACATAAGAAAATTGTTCACATTAGATCCTCTACACGAGACACTCACTAGAAGTGATATTTTGACATGGTGCAAAGACCTTGTTCAATCATGATATTAAATAATATAATTTACACCATGATGATCAAGCATAGTTCTTCTACAAAATAAATCATGTCATCAAGACTTATTGTAGTCACCCAGGTTGTAGTTAGGCACAAGCGTCCATTTTATATGTTTTTCTGCTATGCTTAGTATTTACTGCATTATTTATTGTTGCAGTTATTCAATCAAATTCAAATTCTTTTCCAAGAACAATTCCAAATATAATTACCATAACTTAACACACAATCACCTTATCTAATTATTATAAACATAAAAGAGTTCATATTCATGTTGCATGTTGTGTGCACATATTTCTTTTCATTATTGTCCTTCAGGGACACAATTGATATTATATTATAACAATGACATTCAACTTTCTCATCAACTGCCACATTTACAGAACATTAAACTATAACATGAGTGTAGTCTTAAAATCACTCAATCTCAAGTATTGTCACCCCACGTACACAATATCTTGATTTATGGGACTTCAGGCCCAATATAAAATGTTTTCTCATCCTTAAACATCGATCATAATTCACAAAATTTTAGGACTACATGTCCATCATATTTCGTCTGGCCGGACTTTATTATTATGGATTATGAGTCGATAGTTATGCGAAAATAAATCATTGACGTCAATCTAATCAATATCATTCATGTTTCATCAAAAGTCCTCTATATGAGTCATAAAAGAGGAACTCATGTTCTGTATCATAAAGTTTCTATAACATATTAGCTGCAGCATTTAACTTATATCATCATCTTGTAGAGACATAAGTGACTTTCTAAAATAAAAACCAATTGTATTTGTATACACGTAATGACCGTCTAACCATACTTCATGCATTGGTTGAGCTCAATCTTTATAATCATTTCTTTCAGTCACTTTGGCAGTTTACTTATCATATTTTACACGTTTCTCTTTTAATATCAATTGATCCTTCTGGGATATTTTCCCGACATTCCAAAATATAATTATGCTCATGCCTTTATATCCCCCCTAATGTCGGGAAATGTGGCATAATATTTTTGAACAAAGATTTACGTACATATGGAGCCACTTCTGGGGTCCAAGGACATCATTTCTGTAGTGGGGTATCAATGTTGGTACACTTTGACTCATTTTATCGTGTAAACTTTGGGGGTAGTTGTTAAAAAATGCCGAATTAATATAAACTAGACTTTCTTCATATATTCAAGCAACTTTCTAGCAGTTTATCTCAGGCGTAACATTCATCTTATAATGCTAGATATATTTTGTGGGTTACCTTATGCTCTTCACTTTATTTCACAGAAGCCGACAAAATGGTCTTATACCACTCATTATATGTAGACATTTTAGGAGAGCATATCTTGAGACCAAACTTGATATTAACCCACATTGTGAAACTTCAAGTTCACTTAACTCCCATGGATCCACTTTTAAAATGTTTGGGAGAATAGACGGTCTTGTCATTTTCTTATCTAATAAGTATTTATATATTGGATGTCTTATACGGCATTTGGTTTAAACCTGGGTTGACCTTAAATTGGTCATTTATTCAAAAATTTAAACTTCATGCAACACATGTTTAAATTATTCAAGTATATATAGTATGATGTGAGGAGAATTCTGCTACAGGCAGATATTATGGAAACACAAATTACACTGCGTTGGTATGGTCTCAAACTATCATCCAATAAGTATGATATCACTTTTTTAAATTATTACTTCGCAGTGTTTGAGTAGCTTCTTTGAGCTTACACTCAATGCCTGAGATTTTATCATTATTATTTATGTGCACAACTTGTTTATAAATATAATTTGTGGCTCCATTACTTTTTATCTCTAATGTGTATGACTCTATCAAAAGTTAATATATTTCGGAATCTACGTGACAAGTAAATACATGCTTCAAGCATTGTATCACCCCTAAGACAAAAGAATTTGTCTATAAAATAATCATTTATATAGTGATTTCTTTCTTACTTTTATAGAAACAATACGAATCACTCACCTAGAAATGTATATAGAGTCTAAAGATTAGATGATGTATATACAAGTTATCAGATAATCAAATTTGTTAAGGAATACTATAATACTTGTCTCAAAGTATTCACTTGAATGCATTTTTCTTAAAATTTACCTTGGCATATAATAAAATATTGTCCGCTTCGGTGCTTCAGGACCTCACGGCTTTAAAACACGCCCACAAGTAAGGCCTTCGGGCCATGCTGGTAAACACACATCATCTCGTGTGTAAGTGATGTGGGAACTTCATGTTCACAGCACACCCCAATTGTATATCAAATTTATACTCTTATAGTGACTTCTGGCACTTTACTATAATTTGATATTTCATTTCTGAAATTTTATTGATTTTTTCCTCTCTTGAGTAGATTAACTAGAGCTAATCATTATACATAATTACAATAACTCGTGATTTACTAAGCATTATTTGCATATCCATAGCAATATTAACTATGATTCAAATATAGTTAAAATCCATATCATGTTTGCTAATCATGCATTTTCTTAAAGTACATCACTTCCTTGAATGTTTTATACAACATTGAAGTTATATGAGTCATATTAACTTATCGATTAATATTCAAACAATCAAGTTTCTCATATAAATGTAATCATATTATGTACAAAAAAATGTCCATATTTCTAATAGAGATGTGGCACATACCTGTAACCTCCAATTCATTTTTCTTAATGCTTACATTAGCTCAAAGTAACATGAGATAATATTTATAATAATACAAATAAGCATTGGAAAGGCAATGAAATGTTAACAAATTGATAAGCATATCCATCATACATGATCAAGTTAATGAAATGCTACTAAGAGCATATTAAACAATAAATTTCAAAACAACTTTAGAAAATGCTACTACTGGAGCGAGACTTAATTGATATCTCATACGGAGTATAAGATTCAATTTGTGATTATATCAAATATGTATCTAATCAATCATGATGTATAAATTTCTTAAATTACGATTTGAGATAAATTAGTAAGATTACTAAAACCATTTAAATCTCATATGAATAAATATTATTCATACTAAACTTTAACACTCAACATAAATGTCTAGTTAAGAGCAACAAAGTTCATATTTCTAAAACTCTTGAGAGAGTTGTAATCAATTACAGTCTCAAAATTATAGTCTTAAGCATGTTCATTAACTGCAGTTAAATATCGACATTTCAAATCTTGGGGGGGGGGGGGGGGGGGGGGGGGTGACTGAAAAATATTACTCTGTATTGTTTTAGCCTTATCTTCTTTAAATGTTGTATTGGCAATTTTTAATGGTATCACCTAAACTTTTGGCATCACTCAAAGATACATTCTAAAAAAAACGTTTGAATTTAAACTCTATTGATATTATTATATGCTAGCTAAATTTAATTCATTCCATTAATTGAGTAAATAAATGTTCTTCTGTAACCGATATTGTATAATGTCTACTAAATAAATACGCTGGAGTTATATATTTCAAATGGCTAATAAATATCATTAAATTCTTTGAATCTCATCAATTCTATATTTCTATTACATCCCAAAATACTTATCAAACACATCCAAATACATCTTTCTAGGTGTCCATTTAGTCAAATTTAAAATTAGTGAATGATCTTAGTGAAGTGCTAATTTAATATTAGAACATATATCAGATCAACAACAAAACAACTTATAAAGATAATTCTTCAGCATATAAGTCAAAGGAAAATAATACATAAGCACAAAAGTACCCATGAATATCTCGATCAATTGATATACTGCGTAATAAATATATTAATAAAAAGTCAAATTACAAATTACAAATACTGAGTTAAAGTTGAGCAATCAGTTTTTGAATATTCATAATGATCAGTTTATGATAACTCTTATCATAAAGTTGCTTGAATATGTATCGATGTATAATGCATGAATTTGTGTTATCATGTCCAATGTAAAATAAATACGAAGTGATAAATAATAAATAATAACAATTATCAATTCAATGCAATTCTGGAGCATGTGCAGTATTGTGCCGAAAATCAAACCGCTACTTGTTGAGCCATTTATCTAAAAAATAGGTATTAATTTGAGAGAGTGTATCTCCAAAAGATTAGTCAAAATTATAGTTACGGTACTATATTATTATGTAAACACGTTTCAGTTTTTTGTGTGTGAATTCTATACTAGCTAGAAAACATATAGAGACATAATATGTAATATTCATATTTGCTTGAATAATATATCATGAGTTGGAACATGCCTCAATCTTTACTAATTCATTATTTTTTAGAAAATTGTTTTTCATGAAATCAGGGAAAAATACTGCATCTTTAGTTCATTTTTAATATCTTGAATATCATGGTATAATATATTATAATTAAATTTGTGTATTATATACCTAGTATATCATTAGATCATACTTTTTATACCATCCAACATCATCCGTTTAGAAAAACAAATGTACAAATAGGAACAATAATTTGTTCAATGTTATGAAATTTCAGGTATAAGAAAGAGATCGATTAATGAATTTAATAGATGAGATGATAGATAAAACCTGTTCTTTGAAACAATCAAATCCAGTGTGGCAATGTTATCTTGTTCCGATGTATGTTTAAATGTGAAGATGTGATTAAAGTATGTCCCTCTCATTGTATGTACGCTTATGTAATCTTCTTCACAAGTCATGGTTCGGTAGCCATCATCGTAAGCTTCACTATGGGAGTCCATAGTATGAGGTGCGATGAGGAGAGAAGGGGATAATGAAGGGTTTAAGTTTTGGAGAGAATCGTGCTGATAACGTATAATGAACAAGATCAAAACGCATACTTTCATTCATATATGAGGATGTATATATAGGAGGGGAGCTAGGGTTACAATCATCAGATGAGCCAATATATATGGGTCGGGCTATGAACTAATGGACATCCATAATTACATAACAACAATATCTTTTAAAAAAGTAGGTCTATTATATATCACTCGCCTATAGGCCTTAAAACCGCCCGGACCAACCCTGGACTGCTCAGCCTACTAATTACACACTTACAAGTTACAATGATTGCTGAGAAAATAAAAATAGAAGTTATAGTACCTAAAATGGGGACCGAATAAAAGTCTGGATGGACGCATTTCAATTGCCAATTTGGGTGGGGTTTTACGAGAGTTTAGTTAGAACATAGACAACCCAGTTGCAGCGTCCACTCTATTGATTCCGATTTCATGTCTTCACGTTTTCTTGGAACGCCCAATTTGGTGTTTTGATATAATAATTCATTTAATAGGAAAGCTATTTTTCAATTTAAGGACTGCCAGATATTTTATGAAGAACATATACGGAGTAGCTATAATGACCCTATGAAAAAAATCCATTGGTACACACTCTTACACACTCATGTCTGTGAAGACTTTTTTTAATGTCTGTCCCAGACAAAACGTATTTAATAAATACATTTTCTCTGGGACAGACATAAAAAAACGTCTCACAGACATGAGTGTGTAAGAGTGTGTACACAAAGTGTGTATCCCAAGTCTAATTCGAGAGTGTGTACAAAATTTAATGGATGATATTTTCGCTTAAATGGGATTTTTGTGGTCGAAATTTTGAATCCTCTCAAATAATGCACAAGAAAAGGGAAATAAAATACGTAGTGCAAAAGATTATTTACTTCCGAATTGATTTACCATGAAATATAAAAATTGAGTTATGCTAGAGGTACAAAAACTTTTACAAAAAATCTTACAAAAGGGATATATGGCATCATCAGATTATTTAACACATCACATCACATTTAAAACACTTTTACATCAATGGTAATTAGAATAGCCACATCACTTGTTTGTAAGTTTTTTTATAAGTGTGTTTGTACTTCTAGCATTTTTCATAAAAAATTACATTGGACTGTAAAATTTGGTTAACCTCAAGTCTTGAGATACATTCATGGATGGATTTCGGAACACGACGCTAGGGCGACCATCTCCTTAAAATTTTAAAAATATAATCATATGTACGGTGATGGAGTAGATGGCCCAGGAACCCCCGACCCATAGACTCCCACTACTATAGCGAAGGCCCAATAGGCCCAGGAAGCACAGTAGGCCCAAATCACAACACCCCAAGTGCCAAATAGCCCACGACGAACACTGGGATGTCTTCGGCCCCTTGGCCGAAGACTCATAAACTTACAGTACAACTGCTTTTAAGCACTCCAAGTGTCTGAGAGAAAGTGGCAAAAACAGTAGCCCTCGGTATCTAGAGCCCTCGGCACCTAGGGGCCCCCGGGTTGAAGAGCCCTCGGCTAATCATACACAACCGAAGGCATCTCTCTCGACAGAATCTCTCATCCACATGCGCTGGATCAACGTACCAAGTACAAACGTCACATCCAACCACCGCATTTAATGCGGCCACATGCGAGTGCCAGTGCCACCCCGTTGAGGTGATCCCTCGACCACCGGAATGATAACACGTGTCCCCATCTAGCATTTATTGCTGCTATAAATAGAACCCTTTCCCCATTTGTAACATACGCTCAATACGCTGAGTTCACTTAATACATTTGACTCTCTCTCTCTTACTACTTTTGCTCTGACTTCTCTCTAGTTACTCCCTGCAGTAACCCCTCGGATTGATACCCCCCGGGTACACTTATCCATCATTTGGTGCTCTCGTTTAGAGGTCGAACAATCAAGTAAGAAACCCTCCCCTTCAGCTAAAAACACCTATCAAAATGGGAAGAAACACCCGTGCCCAATCCAAGACTCATGAGGACAGGAACCTGGCCCTCGGCGAAGTCGACGTCCCCGAAGCCTCTAATAGGGCTCCCGAGGGCGGCGTCATCGCCGGGTTGGACCAGACGGCTGTCGACCTACGCCTTCAGCTCCAACAAAATGCCCCCGATGCCCGCCTTGGCATTGAGTCCAGGAAAAAGGACCGGAGCGAAAACCAAGTGAGCCCTCCGGTCCTTACTATTGACGTGCAATCAGCGTTCTCCGCCTTCATCCAGACACTCACTCAGAACTCGGGTGCCTTCGGCACTCTGGTGCCCCTTCAACCACAGGTCGGGGAGAACGCCATACCGCTCCCACCACCACCCCCCCTCGCGAAACCTATCCTTCGGATGGGGAACGACGAGGGAGTCGTGGCCCAGGACACCGCCTCTCAGGAGGTCCAATCCCGGGACCGCCATGGCACAAACAAAGAAAGGCCCCGGACCTCCGCCCTCGAGAGGCTAGGAGGGGCGCAAGACCGCCGAGGGGTCCAAGACCGCCTCGGGGGGAAGGCGTTCCAAAGACCTCAGGAAAGTGGCAGATCCGTCTCCAGGGCAGACAAAAGACGTCACCCTCAAGACAAAGGCAAGGCACCACTCCATGTCGATGACGCAAGACATTAAATCAATCAGACCCACTCGGCCCGTATTCGTTCGCAGGGGGCGGAGGCCCTCCCGAAGGATCCCAGGGATGAGATCATTGCGGCCCTCCAGCGCCGGCTTGATTAGATGGAGGCCCATCGAGCACATACCGTCGTCACCACCCCTCATGCAGATCCCAAAGATGAGGCCATGATGACCAAAATGGAGGAGATGCAAAAGAGAATAGCCGAGGGCTCCGGGGAACCCGTCATCCAACTCTGGACTAGGACGCCATTTACCCCAAGGGTATTGGCGACCCGAATTCCGGAAAAATATTGGGGCAACCCATCAGGCCCTATGAGAGAAAAATAGACCCCATGAGCATTGCAGCCGATACCAAAACAGTATGATGATGGTGGGGGCATCAGACGAATATTTGTGTCGTTGGTTCCTTTCCACCTTAGAGGGACCAGCGTACGAATGGTTCAACCGATTGCCCGAAGGCTGCATCGATTCATGGCAAGAACTCGCCCAACGCTTCTTGACGCAGTTTGCAGGGAGGCGCCGATCAAGGAAACACTTCTCCCACTTACTAACGGTAAGACAAAGGAAAGAGGAGACCCTTCGGAACTTCTTGGAACGCTGGAGGACGGAGGCGGATAAAGTTGATGGCGCGGACGACGGGACCCTCCTGGCCTTCCTTCAAATGGTTCTCCGCCCCGGGAACTTCTCAAGGAGCCTCATCATTGAACCTCCCTGCGAGTAGATAAGGGCCCTGCAGCGGGGGGACCGGTACGCCGAGGCCGAGGAGGTAGAAAAGTGTCATCACAACCCTGATCAGCAACGCCCTCGGCCAGATGACAAAGGCAACCGGGGACCGAGGGCTCCCCCAAATCAACCCAAGGTTTCAGCACCCCCCAATGATCGCCCCCGGCATGGCCAAGCCAAGCCCGAGGGAGGTTACAAGGGAAACCCGAAGGCTTGGGCCCAGCCCATTCTCGTGGAGCACCCTCAGACTCCCTTGACACACCCCGTCAGTGTCATCCTAGACTTCGCCGAGGAGAGGGGCCTTGTGGAGCGCGACTCTCGCGCACCCTTGGAGGTATACGCCATCAACCCCAATTATCCTTACTGTCGGTTTCATCGCAACCAAGGGCACAACATCGACGACTGACATCAGCTGAAGACGGCCATTGAAAGGTTGATACAGGCAGGCCACCTGTCCCAATTCATCAGAGGCTCTCCGCCTCAGGGGACCCCTCACTACCAGGGGCCCCCTAAGAAAGCAAATGTTTGGGTCAACCCAAACACCATCCCCCTCGGCGACCTGAAGGGTAAGAAAAGGGAGATTGGAAACGTCGATGAGGAGGAGGAGTACAGCTAGTACCAGGAGAAGAAGGGCCACATCCACATGATCACTAGAGGTAACACAGGAGGAGACTCCACCAGCCAGCGGAAGAAGTGGGCTCAATCACTGTACGTGGGGGAAGTCACTCATATGCCCCCGGTAAAGCGGCTGGGGGAGGAGCCCATCACATTCATGAACGCTGACCTTCCCCTGCTTCCTCTCCTCACATGGATGCTTTGGTGATCCAAAGCGAAATAAACAAAACCATCATTCATCGAACTTACATTGACACAGGCAGCTCCGTCAATGTGATGTACCTCAGCACATTCAGAGAGTTGCATCTAGAGAGGGGGTCCCTTCGGCCAATAAGGACCCCTCTTGCCGGCTTCACCGGAGACACCATTGATTCTGAGGGGGGCATAACTCTCCCGGTACTGTTCGGCGACGGGCTCCATAGAGCCAAGCTCGAAGTGGAGTTCGTCGTCGTCAACATCGACTGCGCCCACAATATCATCCTCGGCAGACCCGCCCTCGAGGACCTCGAAGCCATCATCTCCATGAAGCATCTGTGCCTCAAGTTCCCCGCCGAAGGAGGCATCGGTTATTCAAGGGGGACTCAAAAACTTGCTCGCGCTTGCTACCTTCAAGTGACGAAGAAGGTCAGTAAGACCGAGTTCCGTGTTGATACCATCACCGGAACCGTGGAGAAGGAAGAGAAGAGGCCGAGGGCTGAACCCGCCGAGGAAGTAGAAGACTTTGTGCTCGACCCGGCCAAGCCGGAGAGAGTCTTGAAGATTGGAGCGAAGCTCCTCGAAGACCTGAAGAACAGCATAACTGAAGCCCTCCGTGCCCACTCCACTGTTTTTGCATGGGGGCCGGAGGACATGCCCGGAATCAGCCGAAGGGTCATCACCCACCGCCTATCGGTGGACCCTTCGGCCAAACCTGTACAACAACGAAGAAGGCCCCTCTCGGCCGAGAGAAGGGATTTTGTGAAAAAGGAGGTTGCCATGCTCCTCTCCATCAAGCACATCAAGGAGGTGAAATACCCCTCATGGCTGGTGAACGTAGTCCTCGCACAGAAACCACCCACCTTCCGCATGTGCATGGATTACACGGATCTCAATAAGGCGTGCCCTATGGACCCCTTCCCTCTGCCAAATATTGATCAAATGGTGGATGAAACGGCGGGGTGCGAGGTCATGTCATTCCTCGACTCCTTCCGCGGATATCACCAAATTTTCATGCATGAGGAAGACGCTGAAAAAACAGCCTTCATGACTCCTGAAGGCATCTTCTGCTACCTGGTCATGGCCTTCGGCCTAAAGAACTCAGGCGCCACTTACACCCGGATGGTGGCCAGGGTCTTTCAAGCACTATGAAGGCCTATGTTGATGACATGATTGTCAAAAGCAAACAATCATCAAGCCACGCTGACGACCTCCGGGAGATCTTCGCCATCATGCAAAAGTTCAACCTTCGGCTAAACCCGAAGAAATGTACCTTCGGCGTGCAAGGAGGCAATTTCTTAGGCTACATGGTGAGCCGAAGGGGTATCGAGGCCATCCCCGAAAAAATCCAGGCCATCATCAACATGGAGCCCCCACGCAACGTGAAAGAGGTTCAACGGTTGACGGGCCGCTTGGAAGCCCTCAACCGCTTCCTATCCAAATCGGCGGAGAAGTCCTTACCCTTCTTCCAGATCATGAGGAAGACCGCCGGCTTCCAATGGACCTCAGAATGCCAGGAAGCCTTCGACGAGCTAAAACGGTATTTGTCTTCACCTCCCGTGCTCTCCAAACCCAAGGTAGGGGAAACTCTATACCTTTACCTTGGAGTCAGCCCGACTGCCATCAGCTCAATGCTCATCCAGGAGGAAGATGGCGTCCAGCATGCCATCTTCTACGTTAACAAGACCCTCAGGGAAGCCGAACTCAGGCACTCCCCCGCGGAAAAAACAGTCCTAGCCATTGTCTGGACCGTCAAGAAACTAGGCCACTACTTCCAAGCTCATCCGGTCCAGGTCCTCACGCATCAACCCCTCGGCGCCTTGATGAGGAGCCCCACCAGCTCCTCCCGAATGGTAAAATGGGCCATCTTCCTCAAACAATACAACATTGACATCTGTAAGGAATATTTGTATTTAGATTTTGATGATGCTAGATTAATTAGGAATTTAGAGTACCCCTATTTAGACTTAATGTATTAGAATTTTCATTTGTAAAGTTCTTAGTGTAATCGACTTGGCAGAATGCCTTCAGAGCAGAAGACCTTCAGAGCAGAAGGGCTCCAAGAGCAGAAGACCCTCGTAAGGCTTTATTGAAACAGAGGACCTTTGGTTCTCTGCTCCAGAACAGAAGACCTCAGGGTCTCTGTTAGCCTTTACTCTGACAGAAACCCTTCTGGGTCTCTGTTGGATATACTCTCAACAGAAGTCTCCAGACCTCCTATGTTCAACTCTCACTTAAAGACACCAGAAGGTCTGACACTTAGAAGAATTCCACAAAACCGGGAAGTCAACTAAAAGATTCCTTCAACGGCTAGGAGTATTGAACGGAAAAGCTACAGTGCGCGCATTAAATGCTCATTTAATGCTCCCCATGCTCCGTAGAGTAATTGCAGATGATTGGCCGCAATGGTCAAGTAACTGATCGCTCATTTAATGCAGTTGTCCTCCTACTCCTCCAACGGGAAGACAACCTTAGTATAAAAGATACACTACGAAGAACAACCGGATAACTTTGCAATTTTTGCTAACCATTGCTACAACTCTTCATACAAGAAATTCAAACGCCTAAAAGCAAAAAGCCTCCTTGAGATTAACACTTCATCATCTTTTTCTACAAGGGAAGGCAGAAGTTGGAAAAATACTTTTTCCAACTCAAGCAAAGTTCCAAGTGTTCTTCAACTCTTCAAGCTCATCACATACAAATCCTTTGTAACGAAGCTAGTTGGAGGAACCCCTGTGTTAACAGAAACTCTTCTTGCTACAAGAAGGACGTCCAAGTAACTGGAGTAGTGAAGTGGTGATACTTCCAGGAAGCTCAGTGAAAGGACCAGTCTTAAAGGAAGCCAGGTAGTGCATCCCAGGAGACATCTAGTCTTGAAGAAGACGTGGAGAGCTTCTTAAGTGCTAGGACTAAGGCGTTGTAAACGGTCGTTTTTACAAGCTTAGTGGAACAGTGGATTAGAGGAACGAGTTGTTCCTTGAACCACTATAAAAATCCCTGGTGTCATTTACTTACTGCTTTAATATTTGCACTTAGATAGAACTGTATAACTCCCTAGAATTGGTATCTGTGTTCAGCAGAACTTGTCCTACGAGTTAACAGAAGGCCTACTGCCTTTGCTTCTCTGAGGCTAAATCAACAGAACTCCCTACCAGAACCCCATCCGCTGCCATTCTGTTCTGTCCACAGAACAGGCTATTCTGTAAAATCTGGTACTTAGTCTAAAAAGCTAAAAACCAATACAGTCTATTCACCCCCCCTCTAGACTGTATCCAGTACAACTGGGACCAACAACATCCGACCGAGGCCTGTCATAAAGGGCTAAGCCCTGGCTGACTTTGTGACGGAATGCACGGCAAGATCAGCCACAGACGAGGAGCCTTCGGCACCCTCGGATGACTGGTGGACCCTTTACACCGACGGCTCCTCCGCAGCCAAATCATGCGGGGGAGGGGTAGTACTCATCACACCCGAAGGCTTCCGGGCCTACTATGCCATCTGCTTCTCCTTCAAAGTCTCCAACAACGAAGCGGAATATGAGGCCCTCCTCTGTGGCCTTCGGCTGGTAGCAAATATGAAGGCCAGAATGATCCACATCAAGTGTGACTCCAAGCATGTCATGGGCCAAATCTCCGGGGAGTATGAGGCCAAGGAAGGGAGGATGAAACAATACAAGGAGGCGGCCAAAGAATTGCTCAAAGTATTTGAGGCACACTCTCTCACCCAAATACCGAGGGCTCAAAATTCTGAGGCCGATATTTTATCAAAACTCTCGGATGAATCCCCCGAGCACCTCTCTAAGATTGCAAGGATAGAAGAGCTCAGCCTCTCAAGCATACACGCCAGCCCCATCATGCAAATCCAACAAAGGCTAGAGGACTGGATCTCAGACATCATCGCCTTCATCACCACAGGGCAACTACCCGAGGATGAAGCCCGCGCCAAACTAGCAAAGCTGAGGGCTCTCAGCTACACCATCGAAGACAGAAGGCTCTGCAAACGATCTTACAACGGCACACTACTTCGATGCCTTCATCAAGACGAAGCCGAAGTCGCCATGGAGGAAGTGCACAGTGGCACTTGTTCAGCTCACCAAGGACCCTTCTCCATGTCCCGAAGGCTCATAGTCTAAGGCTACTTGTGGCCTACAATGGCTCGGGACTGTGCGGATCTCACCCGAAGGTGTACCGCCTGCCAACACTTCCAGAAGGCTCCCGGCAGGCCATCGGTCAACTATGCCCCCATCAGCACATCTATACCCTTCGCTAGATGGGGCATAGACCTTGTGGGCCCTCTGCCGAGGGGTACCTCCAACAATAGGTACACCATCGTTGCCATTGACTACTTCACCAAGTGGGTGGAGGTTGAGCCCCTCGCCAGCATTACTGAGACCAGGTGCCGCCACTTGGTCCTGAAGAACATTCTCACAAGGTTTGGCGTCCCCCAACAAATCATCTCCGACAATGGGACCCAATTTGAGGCAGCCCCCTTCTGTGCCCTCTTAGAGGCATGGGGCATCAAGCACACCTTCTCGTCCGTTGCTTACCCTCAAGGCAACGGTCAAGTGGAGAACGCCAACCGGACATTACTTGAGGGCCTAAAAAAGAAGCTGGAGGCTGAAGGGGGAGGCTAGGTAGAAGAACTCCACAACATCCTATGGGCTTATCGCACCACCACTCGGTGGGCAACAGGCGAGACACCTTTCTCCCTTTGCTACGGATTTGAAGCTAAGGCCCCCACTGAAGTGACCCTTCCAACTCGAAGGGTCACCCAATACGACCCCGAGGTCAACGACGCCAACATGGCCCTCCACCTCCACCTCATTTCAGAACGCAGAGAGCAAGCCTTCATGCGGGCGGAAAACTTCCGAAGGCAGGTCAAAAGCTACATCGACACCAAAGTCCGCTCTCGAGAATTCCAAGTGGGGGACTACGTCCTACGACGAAGGGAAGCAAGCCAGCCAACCGAGGGCGGTAAAATGGCGCCCAAGTTTGAAGACCCTTACATCGTGACAACCATTATCAAGCCTGGGACTTACAAACTCAAGCGCCCCAATGGGACAGAGGTCCCTAGACATTGGAATGTACATCACCTAGTTAAATTTTATCAGTAATATTAGAGCGGCCAAGCCTTCATAACTAATGAATGTATTATTGTAAGGAATAATTGTATTTAGATTTTGATGATGCTATATTAATTAGGACTGTAGAGTACCCCTTTAGAAATTATGTATTAGAATTTTCCCTTGTAAAGTTCTTAGCATATTCGACCACCAGAAGGCCTCTCTACCAGAAGTCCTCCAGACAGAAGATCTTGGTTCTCTGTCTAGGAACAGAAAACGTCAGGGTCTCTGTTACCCTTTAGCGTGACAGAAACCCTCCTGGCTCTCTGTAAGCTACCAACAACAGAAGTGCTCATGATCTTCTCTGAATCAGTTCTCTGCCAATAACACCAGAAGATCTGACACTTGGAAGAAATCCACAAAGCCGGGAAGTCAACTTAAAGATTCCTTCAACGGCTAGGAGTATGAAACGGAAAAGCTACAGTGCTCGCATTAAATGCTCATTTAATGCTCCCCATGCTCCGTGGAGTAATTGCAGATGATTGGCCGCAATGTCAGGATTACTTTATCCCAAAATAGTAACCCGCCAACTTTACCGGGTCCTACTGGTCAAGTCAACTGCTCGCGCATTAAATGCAGTTGTCCTCCTACTCCTCCAACGGGAAGACAACCTCAGTATAAAAGATACACTACGAAGAACAACCGGATAACTTTGCAACCTTGATTCAACTTTGCTATCACATTGCTACAAGCAAGACATTCAAACTCTGAAAAGCAAAAAGCCTCCTTGAGATTCAAACTCATTATCCTCTACAAGAGAAGGCAGAAGTTGGAAAAATACTCTTTCCAACTCAAGCAAAGTTCCAAGTGTTCTTCAACTCTTCAAGCTCATCACATACAAATCCTTTGTAACGAAGCTAGTTGGAGGAACCTCAGTTTCAACAGAAACTCGTCTTGCTACAAGAAGGACGTCCAAATAACTGGAGTAGTGAAGTGGTGATACTTCAAGGAAACTCAGTGAAAGGACCAGTGTTAAAGGAAGCCAGGTAGTGCATCCCAGGACACATCTAGGCTTGAAGAAGACGTGGAGTGCTTCTTAAGTGCTAGGACTAAGGCTTTGTAAACGACAGTTTTTACAGCTTAGTGGAACAGTGGATTAGAGGAACGAGTTGTTCCTTGAACCACTATAAAAATCCCTGGTGTCGTTTACTTACTGCTTTTAATACTTGCACTTAGATAGAACTGTATAACTCCTTGGACTTGGTATCTGTGTTCAGTAGAACTTGTTCTACGAGTTAACAGAAGGCCTTCTGCCTTTGCTTCTCTGAGGCTAACAGAACCCCCTACCAGAACCCATCCGCTGCCAGTCTGTTCCTTCAACAGAACAGACTATTCTGTAAATCTGGTACTTAGTTTAAAAAGCTAAAAACCAATACAGTCTATTCACCCCCCCCTCTAGACTGTATCCAGTATAACCGGGACCAACAATTATCCTACGGCCCAAGGCCTTCAAATTTGAAGACATATTGAAGACACCAAGAACAAGAACCAAGACACATGTGAGCGGCCAAGCCCTCATGCAGACTACTGGCCCAAGGCCTTGTCACAAGCAAGACCCTTCGGCACCAAGTGCCGAGGGTAGACACTCCGATCACCTACGACAAATGAAGGAAATACCAAGTGTTTTTAAGAAGACCCCTCGGTACCAAGTACCGGGGGCCGTACTCTTATCAACTCCAGACAGAGGAAAACACCAAGGGTTTCCTTTGAACACCCCTCGGTACCAAGTACCGGGGGCCGTATGCTGAAACAAGCACCAAGTGTTGTTTCTGAAGCCGTACCCCTCGAGGACGCATTTATACCGAAGGCGCCACCTATCGGCGCCGGCGGCACATAGTGCCCCTGGCCATTTGCAACCAGTGTGCAAATGAAAACCCTTCCTTGAAATGCTTTCCACGTCATTACCCCAAGGGAATGACAGGCAACTAATATTCCCAGGATTCGACTTTCAAAAACGGAACGCTTTCCGCACCATTGCCCCAAGGGAATGGCAGGCATCTAATATGCCCAGGATTCGACTTCCAAAACGAAACGCTCCCCACGCCATTACCCCAAGGGTATGGCAGGCCACAGACTATGTCTCGCGCCGAGAGGACGACTTTCAAAACTGAGGCGCTTTCTGTGCCATCCCCCAAGGGGAGGCAGGCTACATACTATGTCTTATGCCGAGGAAACGACCGTCGATCCCCTCGGAACTCGGAAGGTTAACCCGAGGAGGGAGCTAATGGTGTATGTTGTTGCCTCCCGATAGGCCAAACCTTACCAAGAAACCAAGTTTCTTGAAGCCTTCCCTTCACTACCAAAATAAATAAATAAAGGGGGTGAAGGGGAGTAGACTCAACGAGCAATCAATGAGTACACAACTCCAACAATCCACGACGGAACACCCTTCGGCAAACAGGAAGAAGGGTTGTTACAAAACAGAGAGGTCATACCGAGGGTTCTCCCACGGGAATACCCCCGGTACCAGGAAGCTACTAATTCCAGAAGGCTGCCATTCAACAAATACCATCAGGAAATGGCAACACCGAAGGCTCTTCAAGGGATTGAATTGACTAAGTCCATTCACCAACGACTCAAGGGATACCAAAGGTATCCACTTTCCATCCGCCCTTACTACAACATGAATGTCTTACAAAATTTTCCTAAGTCCACACTTTGGAACCCACTAAGGCCGAGGGCGCCTGTTACACAATACCAAAGGCGAGTACCCATAGACATGATCTTGAATTTCCTAAGTCCAAGTTCCAGCAACCCCCGACACTACAATCAACACTGAAGGCTCAGTGGTGAAACTACACTTGGAAAAATTTTCTAAGTCCTAAATATTTGGCCCTCGGTCAAATATCCATATAGCCGGGGGGGCTAATAACCGAAGGCCACATGATGCACATCATTTGGAGAAACTTCCTAAGTCCTAAAAAGGTTGGCCCTCGATCAAACTCAACATTCAACCGAGGGCTCAGAGGTAACACCACATTGGAGAATTTTCTAAGTCCTTAACTGTTGGCTCCCAGCCACCAACAACTGAAGACTTACAACTAACACAACGGAAGACATACAAAGAGGATATCAGACGAGGGCAAAAGTTGTGAGCAACACTTAGAAAAATATTCTAAGTCCTAAAAATTTGGGCCCTCAGTCAACTCGTGACGGGTGCCCAAGTTCAGAGGGAAGCATCCACCGAGGGCCCGGTACTGAGCAAACACTTGGAAAATTTTTCTAAGTCCTAAATATTTGGCCCTCAGTCAAATCTCCATGCAGCCAGAGGGGTCACACAACCAAAGGCTTAGTGGTGGAACTACACTTGGAAAATTTTTCTAAGTCCTAAATATTTGGCCCTCGGTCAAATCTCCATGCAGCCAAAGGGGTCACACAACCGAAGGCTCAGTGGTGAAACTACACTTGGAATATTTTTTCTTAAGTCCTAAATGTTAGGCCTTCGGCCATACATTTAGCCAAGCATACATTCACGCACAAAGGAAAAACAAGGCAAGGAAAGACGAAGGCATACATTCAGAGGGAAAAACGAATTATATACAAAAGGCCCGAAGGCATCCATTCATCAATCCACAAAAACGAAAGACGCAATCATTCATTTAGAAAGGAGAACAAAACATTCATTCACAACGAAGGGAGGAATAACAAGTTTAAATCACAACGATGGCCGAAGCCGAAAGCTACCCGAATGTTTATACAAAAATGTTCAGAATTATACAACAACAATGCCCTCATCAACTTCAACAGCACCCACCTTGGCAGGCTTAGAGGAAACATCCCCTCCGGCCTCTTCATTGTCATCCGGTGCCTCGGCCATCAACACAGAGTCCTCAAGAACCGGTCTCTCTGTGTCCGGGGGCAGTGGAACACGAACGTCAGGTTGTAGGGGGGAAGGCCACATTCAGCCGATTCAAACGCCTCTGGATCAACCTTGAAATGTCTGGCGAGCCTCCGGTAGACGAGGGCTTGGGTGAAATACCCACCCCCTCGTAATATTCTTTTCCCTTCCGGGCCATCCATTCAGCCCCGGGGCCCCTCACCCAGGCATCTACCGAAGTTCCCACTACCGAGGCCACCCATTCCTTGTGGCCCTCGGCTCTCCACCCCTCCGAGAGAAAGGCAGCGACGACATCCTCCCGCGCCATGGCGACAGCTTCTGCCGTGGCAGCCTCTGCCTCATCGGCAGCCTTCTTGGTCGCCCCCTAAGCTGTGGCCTTCTACGCCCTGACTTTCTCAACCTCGGCCTTCGCCTGCGCAGCTCTTCCTCTAGGGTGGCCATCTGCCTCACGGCATCGGCGTTGTCGTGGATGAGCTTCTTCAGCTTCTCATCCTCCCGAGCCTTCTGAAGGCTCCACTCTTCAAGCCTCCGGGCTTGCTCACCGAGGGCAATGCAAGCCTGCAAAACAAGGATGATTAGGACACCATGCAAGAATACTCTAAGGCGGAAAGAAAGGAAACAAAGAAAGAGGAACTTACAGTAAGGGAGGAACGAAGGATCTTGTTGTTAAGGGCCGCATCGTCCATTCGGCTGAAGGCAGCCTTGTCCGACGAAGGGGTGGCAACCTTCAGGAGTTCCTTCGGGTCCACCGTGCCATGCACGATGGCCGTTCCCTTAGGGAGAAAGAACTGGATGCTCTCCCTGGGTAGGCTCCCCTCGTCCGAGGGGACCTTGGAGGTAGCTGTCGGGACGACCGGGGCCTCGGACGAGGAGTCCCCCTCAATGCTCACCATAGGGGGAGCCTTCTTCTCAGCATCCCCTTTTTTTGGCTTCTTGCCGGGGGAGAGACTCCTTTGCCGGCCGCCTTCCTCTTGGCGACAGCGGCGGCATCATCGGAAGGAACCACCGAGGGCTCACCGCCCTTCTGGAGTAAATCACTAATCAGCTTCTGGCCGCCCGCCCCCTTCTTCTTAGGGTCCTTCACGAATTTCTTCATCAGGCCAGCGAAACCCCTGACGTCCATATTGGTAACTGCAAAGGAAAACAACAAAGAGATTAGACCGAGGGGTAGAAAGCACGAACAGAAATAAAAGTACAAAATTCCTAAGTACAAAATGTAAGGCCCCCGGCAACTACCTCCTGTCCCCCCGGAGGCTCTATCGAGGATGGGGTATTTCTCGTCTGTTTCCCCCAAGAAGCGGTACCACCGGAAGCCGAGGGCGTACAGATCACTCTCGAGGGTGCATTCTTTGATAGTTACATTCTTATTCCGCCCCTCCGGGATCTTGGCGATGATCAAGCCGTCTTTCTCGAGGGCAGCACTCCTAATCTTCGCGTGTCGTCAGAATCGGTCCCGCAATTCCCTCTTGAATGGACTCTCGTCTGGCTTGACATAGCACCACCGATCTTTCCACCATTTGTTCGAAGAAGGGGCCTCGGTGAAAAGCCTCCACTGGGCGATCTGCTGCAAGTTTGCGAAGCCCTCGGCATTCGCATGACCCCCCCCCCCCCGGCAGAGGTTGAAGCTTTGGAAGAAAAGATCCAAGTTAGGAGTTACCCCCCGGGACTGGCACAGATGCAAGAATTTGGCTATGTATGAGTGGTTGTTGGGTGGTAGTTGACAGGGGACCATCCCAATATACTTAAGATATTCCCGAAGGAATGGATGCAGGGGAAACCTAAGAACCACGGACACCGAGAGAATGTGGACAGCTATACACCCTTCGGGAGCTC
The DNA here is from genome assembly GCA_945859875.1 of Cuscuta europaea. Classification (NCBI taxonomy): domain Eukaryota; kingdom Viridiplantae; phylum Streptophyta; class Magnoliopsida; order Solanales; family Convolvulaceae; genus Cuscuta; species Cuscuta europaea. The sequence goes on along the minus strand of CAMAPE010000080.1, from coordinate 549,216 downwards.
GGGAAAGGGTATCTTCGGGACCTGGTTATATCATTGTTGCCAAGGGCCCCACGTGCAACTGGGTGACATAGTAATCCGCCCTATCAGCCTTCGACTTTATATCGAGGGCGGCGGTGTTCAGGAAGGAATAACCCTCAGGCAGATCGATGGGTTTTCCTTGATCAGCAACGCTACCCTTCTTCTTGGGAGCGGCAACCTTCGTCTTCTTCTCCTTCCCGGGGGCCACCCGGAGAGGCGTCGGGTTAAGGGGCCTAGAGCTTCCGGCCTCGGCATCATTACAGGGAGGCATGACAGCAATAGTGACCTGACGGCTCTCCTTCTCCTCCTCGTCAATAGTCGTCTGCATAGCGAGGGCCATCTCCTCATCCTCTATGACCTACTCGAACTCCTCCGCTTCGGCCTCGGCGATGAGCTGGCTCTGGATTTCGACTGCAACCTCCATGTCGTCTCCGGCCGAGAGCTGCTCGCTTATAGAATCCACATCAGGAATGCTTTCCTCCTCCACCGAGGGCTCCTTCGAGATGTTTTGTGAATCGCTTTGCGAAGACATCCTCGAAAGCTAGGGGACGAGGGGTTCTACAATAGAGGGCTACCTAAGTAGCTCTATCACTTAGCTTAAGGCTACGAAAGCTGAACTCACCGAACAAACAAAGTATGCTGAAGGCAACAGAGAATGGATCGAAAACTGACCTTGAAAGCTGGTAGTTTGACCGAGGGAAGGTTTCTCTCTCTAGGAAAAAATTGTCAGAGCTTCGCTAAAAGATTGAAATGCACAAGAGGAAATGAATCTGGCAAGGGGTATTTATAGGTTCCTAAATCCGAGCTTGGGCCGAAATCCGGGCCCCCAGTTCCCGGAATCATCATTACAAATCGTCGGTTCGACCAACCGGTGACGCCCGCCCGCCAGGACCCAACAAGCGCACGCCACGTGGACTCCACCTCCAACGGTCGTATTACATTGGCTATATTCTGGGAACCCAGAGGTGCCCCCGGCCGGTACCCCTCATACAACATTACACATGCATTCGGGCTTTCTCCTTCAGCACCCTTCGCACAACAAATTGGGGCTGACCGTCGGTCCATTACATTCAAATTGGGGAGGACCCCTCAGTTACCCTCAACCCATTACCCTTGAATCAACAGGGGACCCCTCGGGTACCCTTACACCCCAATATAGGGAAACCAGGGAGACCACCCGGGGTCACACCTTCAAACCCCTCATCAGTGGTCAGCCTCCGGCATACAAAACGGGAGCCTTCAACCCTCGGTTTATCAAACTACTAAGGAACTCCCTTGGCAACAAAAGGAACTACCGCTTGCGTCAACACGCCCTCAGCGTCCCTGACTGAGGGACTCCCCTCGGCCTCAGCCTTCGGCTAACTCTTGTAATAAGGCCCTCAACTCACGGGCACCCCTCGGCATCAATATTATCTTTCATCTTAGACCAAGGGTGACCCTTTCGAGTCATCATTGGGGGAATTCGACGCACTCTTTTTCCCTCATTAGGATTTTTTTCCCACAGGGTTTTTCCTAATGAGGTTTATAACGAGGCATCCCCCCAAAATGAAACGAAAAGCATCACCCCTCGGCCCATATTGTAGACAGGCACTACTCTACTCCTTTTCACCACTTTACAAGTGCCTCAAGGAGTGGAGAACTGGAAGACCCCTTCGGGAAAATCTCAAAAAAGCAAATTATCAAAAATCTCCCAAAAACAGCAACTCAATCCCTCAAATCCCAGAATGTGGGGGACTGAGGGACTACCTTCAGCAAAACGTACAAACAACAACTCCTCACAAACTCCACAAATTACAGAGCAAAACGCCAACATCAGAGGACAAACGCATTTTACTCCTTTTCCCTAAAGTACCTTTCGGCAAAAGGAGTGAGGGACTCCTGATGGAGTATATGGCCCAGGAACCCCCGTCCCATAGACTCCCACTACTATAGCGAAGGCCCAATAGGCCCAGGAAGCACATCAGGCCCAAATCACAGCACCCCAAGTGCCAAACAGCCCACGACGAACACTGGGATGCCTTCGGTCCATTGGCCGAAGGCTCATAAACTTACAGTACAGATGCTTTTAAGCACTCAAAGTTTCTGGGAGAAAGCGGCAAAAACAGTAGCCCTCGGTATCTAGAGCCCTCGTCACCTAGGAGCCCCCAGGTTGAAGAGCCCTCGGCTAATCATACACAGCTGAACTGCCGAAGGCATCTCTCTCGACAGAATCTCTCATCCACATGCGCTGGATCAACGTACCAAGTACAAACGTCACATCCAACCACCGCATTTAATCCGGCCACATGCGAGTGCCAGTGCCACCCCGTTGAGGTGATCCCTTGACCACCGGAATGATGACACATGTCCCTATCTAGCATTTATTGCTGCTATAAATAGCACCATTTTCCCCATTTGTAACATACGCTCAATACGCTGAGTTCACTTAATACATTTGACTCTCTCTCTTACTACTTTTGATTTGACTTCTCTCTAGTTACTCCCCGCAGTAACCCCTCGGATTGATACCCCCCGGGTACACTTATCCATCATACGGAGTATAATATTTTCTTGAATTTAGTTTTGTACAATTTTATTATGTTTAAATATATTCATACTTTAGTTTTCTATATTTAAAATAAAGTATGTAGCAAATTTAAATAATACGTAGTACATAATACTCCCTTTGAATTGAAATGGTTGCAACACTTTCTTTTTTGGGATGTATTCTAATTTTTGCTACAATTTTTCCTTTTTGGTATATTTTCCTTTTAAAAACACTCAATTATCCTTATCTTTTTCCTTTTATCTTCTTTTTCATATTTTTTCCAACTCCACCATTAGATAATCTTTGGTAACATTCATGTCTTAAACCATAATAAAGAATAAAGGTGTTATGGTATGTTGGTGATTTTAGTGTCACCGGCCGTTTTCTGTAATTGGAAATGACATGGATGCCAATAGGGATTAGAACCATGTTCTAATACAAGCTAGAAGGTGTGGAGTGCACACTTGGATATAAGAAGGAGTTCTATTCCAAAGTGTCTACGGCAATGGAACTCGCGGTAGAACACTCCGTAGACCAACTCTGTGGTTCTAGACCGAGGTCTAGAGCGGTTGGGCAGTTTCGTGCAGTTTTTCCAAAAACTGTCACGGTTATTCTAAAACGTGTTGCAACTGCCTGGGACATGTAATATGCCGTGGGTAGGTTGAGCCGGTTTACTAGTAATCCTAGTACTCAACATTGGCACGCAATGAAGAGAGTGTTCAAGTATTTAAAGGGAACCATGGATTATGGTATGTGTTACTTTGAGTATCCTTCGGTTTTAGAGGGATATTCAGATGCAAGTTGGATATCCAATGTAGAGGATCATTCTTCTACAAGTGGTTGGGTATTCTTGCTTAGGGGAGGTGCCATTTCTTGGGCATCCAAGAAGCAAACTTGTATCACAAGTTCAACGATGGAATCTGAGTTTGTTGCGTTGGCTACCGCTGGTAAAGAGGCGGAGTGGTTAATAAATTTAATTTTTGAGATTCCATTGTGGGGAAGCCGATTGCACCTATTTCTATCCATTGTGATAGTGTTGTCACTTTGGCTAAGGCGTATAGTCATGTTTATAATGGCAAGTCTAGACACTTAGGTGTTAGACATAGTATGATTAGAGAACTAATCATGAATGGTGTAATTTCGATGGAATTTGTACGATCGCAACATAACTTGGCGGAGAACTTGACAAAAAGTTTGGCCCGGGACTTGGTGCACAAGTCTGTTATAGGGATGAGTTTAAAGTCCATTTAATCCTTAATGGCGAGACACCCAATTCCCCTCTAATACAACGTTAGAGGCTGAATTCAATGCGGAATGCTCACACTTAATGGGTTGGAACAAACAATGAAAATCATCCCAAGGTGTGTGTTCGGACCTGTAGTAGGGAGGCTGAATTTATTTCTTAATAATTCCTTTGATAAAGTGTAAGCAGGTACACGAGTAAATGAATTACCTATATGATCGTGAAGTGTAGCCGCACTTCATAAAGCTTGGGACTTGGCTTTTATACGATCATGAATGGGATTAGGACACACGGCTTTATAATTGTGTCAAGTTTGTATTCTAGTTGAGTATAGAAACTTGTATGTATTTTATCTTGAGGTATTCAAATGGGTTGAAGGGTTCAATCCGTAGGACATCCCGATTCTCGAATATTTTGAATGTGTAAAATACTAAGATGGAAATTCAATCGTATCGACATTTCCATTTATGTGCAAGTTTTGGTTTGTAAACTTTGTTATGTCATTTCATGGGTTACACTAAAATGGGGGAGGATTGTTGGTGAGCCGTTTTGTGTAATTGGAAATGACATGGATGCCAATAGGGATTAGAACCGTGTTCTAATACAAGCTATGAGGTATGGAGTGCACACTTGTATATAAGAACGAGTTCTATTCCAAAGTGTCTACGGCAGTGGAACTCGCGGTAGAACACTCAGTAGACCAACTCTGTGGTTCTAGACCGAGGTCTAGAGCGGTTGGGCAGTTTCGTGCAGTTTTTCCAAAAACTGTCACGGTTATTCTAAAACGTGTTGCAACTGCCTGGGACGTGTAATATGGATATATATCACCATATTTCGTACATAGAAGATAGAGGAGAGATATACAACATATCTTGATCACTTTTGGCATTCAATTTAAGATAGCAATCCATATACTCACTAGTTTGGCTCTAGTTCTTGTGCCCAAGTTCTAGAGTGTCCTTAAGGATTGTCCTAGATTGAATTTCTTGTAACTCAGGCATAGGGGAGAAATATCAATTCGGAAAGTGAACTTACACGATCCTTAAGCAATCCAAGTACTCGATTATCACCCCCTACGTGATATACCCCAACATGGTAAGCGAGTGACATTTAACAATATTATGTAGTCACATCACATGACAGAATCGAAATATGTGCGTTGAACTGTAGAAGACCGAGTGATGCACCTGTTAGACGAGTTGAGAGGTGGGGAGGAGAAAGAGAGAGCGAGAGAGACCCAAACATATTTGGTTATACAAAATAATATATACTCCACATATAAAAGGGCAGACCCATGAAAGTCATCTTGGGTGAGCGGAAATATTTTTTTGGGGGGTTCAAAATACTTTTTGGGAGAGAAAAAATTATTTTTCGTATATATATACACTAAAAAAATTAGTTGGGGGGCGGGGGCAGTAGCCCCCATGGGTCTCTACTACGGTCCGCCCCTGCACATATATTATATTATTTATTGTATTAGTCAATAATCTATATTGTGGTTACTCAAAGCTTTGGTATAGATCATATAATGCACACTCTTTGGGTCCTCAATACAAATATTTAGCGTACTAAATTTTATAAATAATAGAGAAAGGGGTCAAATAAGATTTTATATTATTATGACATCGTCACATAAGGTTATGTACTCAATAAAGTGTCATATAGATACGTCTACTTATAAAAAGCAATAAGATGAGTCCTAACGACCTTTTGACAAGCTTGTAATCCCGAATTAGCGTACGTTTGGCTATCTTTTTAAAATAGATTATAAGTCTGACGTGAAATATTTAGTCAAGATTGGTTTAAATACAAGGCCAAAATAACGTCACACAAGCTAAAATTGGAATTGGGAGGTTGACAACGGGTCATTAGGAGTCATCTGATTGTTTTTTATAAGTAGACGTATTTATGTGCCATTTTATTGAGTATATAACCTTATGTGACGATTCTATAATAGTAGAAAACCTTATTTGATCCTTTTCCATAAATAATACAAGTAAGAACTATGATACGAAACATGTAAACCTAATTTAGTTACTTTGTCAACAACCTCTGATGCTCTACATCCTCGGCCGCTCTGCATCATCCAGAAGATCATAACTATAATTTTATTATAGTTTGACTATTAGTTTTGAATCCCGGTTAGATTTGATTGCACAAGGTTAGTTTAATGCAGACTTTTCAACCCTCTAATCCCTTATGTTAATTTTGAGTACAATTACTTATAAATGCAAAAACCTAAAAATAACTATTTCGTGGAAGTTAATTATTTATGAATCGAAATGTACTAAAGAACCGTACCGAGCCGTACTGAAAATTGGTACATAACGGGTCAGGTTCTATATATATTCGATACGGTAGGTACCAGTTCTTTGATTTTTAAAAGAACCGTACTTTGGGACGGGGCAGGTTTTTCGAAATAACCGTCTCGTACCGTTCCATGCTCAGTCCCTAGTAATTAGGTACTTTCTCTGTAATGAAATGTTTGCTACATATTTTTGAAATGTTTATGTAGTGTGAGTTTTAGGGATTTTTTTAAGGATATGACTAAACTTAATGAGTTTCCCAATCTATGACCTAACTAGTTTTTGGACTTTTGTATGATCGAAAATAAAAAAAAATGAAAATCTCGTTCATATTTAAATGTTGATTGACCAAAATACCCTTACTTAAAAAATGTGCATTTTACACTATTTTCTTCCAATTAAAGTATTGCACTTTTTTTTAACCCGATAGGTCAACCACCAAAATCACTGGGGTAAACGCCGGGGAACGTTTACCGGATTTTATAAAGAAAGAGAAATGAGAACAAAGAAGAGGGGGACTAGACCAAAACCTCTCCGGAGAGGCATTCCTCTGATCCTCTCAAAAAAACAAATTAATAAAAGCATCTAAAAGAAGGAAAACCAAAAAGATCTCTAAAAAAAGACAGACGAGCCTGATAAGGGAGATCTTTTGGGCTATTAAAATAATTAGTCTAGGCCAAAGAAGAAACAACCAAATGATGAGAGCCCAGTTACTTTCACGCCAGATATGCTTGAACCGCACTCCTTTCCTAATTCTGCATAACCTCATTTCCTGAATTAAGCCTCTCCATCTCCCGTCACCTACCTGATTTAACAAGGAGATAACAGTCGCCACATCTGTTTCAACCTCAAAATGGGAGAATCCAGCCTCCAACGCCCATCGCGTAGCATAGACGACAGAGAGGATCTCCGCCTCTAAGCTCGTTGAAGCGTCAATTGGAAATGAAATAGCAGCAACAAGTTCACCTTCCTAATTCCTCAAAATTGCACCACCACCCACTTTACCAGGTACAAAACTGGTGTCAGTGTTTTAGTTTAAGGCAATTTCGAGTACTTGTGATAGCAAATTAATTTTTTTGTGATAGCGAATTTTTTTTGGAATCAACCTCAGAATTGGAGAATCCAGCCTCCAACGTCCATCGCGTAGGGTAGACGACAGAGAGGATCTCCCCCCTAAGCTCGTTGAAGCGTCAACTGGAAATGAAATAGCAGCAACAAGTTCACCTTCCTAATTCCTCAAAATTGCACCACCGCCCACTTTACCAGGTACAAAACTGGCGTCAGTGTTTAGTTTAAGGCAATTTTGAGTACTTGTGATAGCGATTTTTTTGGAATTAACTTCTCCTCAAAGAGAACCTCACCCACAGACCGAGCCTTTAGTCTTGAGAAACTAGATGACCATGCTGGAGTATAATTCTTAATCTGAAAGATAATATTATTTGAGGATGTACCAGTAGATTGATTACCCCAAATGATATTAGTGTAGCTTTTCCAAACAAACCAACTGATAATTCCAGGTAAAGTGTGTTTGGAGAAGTCAATCACCGTCTTAGTACCAGCTTTAAGCCACCAACCCATATACACCTGTCGAATAGAACTGGCTACATTCAGCCTAGGTATCCCCATAATACCCATAAAATAAGTCCAGATAGGATGAACTATCTCACATCTATACCACAAATGTTCCAAAGAATCTTCTTGTTTTCTGCATAATGGACACATGGAGGGATTTAAAACCTTTTGAAAGCGTTTGAGCTTATCAGTGATAGGTAAAATACCATGTAGGACCTTCCATTGAAAAATCTTTATTTTCAGGGATTGTTTACGATGCCATACATGTTTAAATGAAAACATGCTTGGCATTTCATCCCTCACAACCTCATAGGCAAATTTGAAAGAAAATAACCCATCATCTTCAGGCTGCCAAATCAAACCCCCCTCCTATCAATGTTGCAAAAATGAAAAGCTAGAGGATGAATAGAACAAATTCTTCTCCATAAAGGGGAGTCAGTGACTTTAGGGACCAAATTTTCCCCTCTTGGATATCTAGCACTAATGAACTTATTCCAAAGGGAGTTCCTAGTTCTCCACTTCCACCAGAGTTTGATTGAAAAAGCTTTTTCCAAATGGGAAAGAGATCTGAGCCCAAGACCTCCTTCATCAGTAGGCATACAAAGCTTAGACCATGGCAACCAGTGAGTTTCTTTTATGATCAGAAAACCCAGAAGAAACTGCTCATTTTCTTTTTCAAGAATAGCAACAACCTTTTTAGGAAGTGTGTCTGCAGCAAAAGTGTGTAAAGGAATAGAACTCAAAACATGTTTAATCAGGATAAGTCTACCTCCTTGAGTTAAATTTTTACATTTCCAAGGTGTAAGTTTGGAGTCAAACTGTCTGCTAATATGATCACAGTATTGGAATCTATTAATTCATTTATGTAATTTGACCCCCAGGTACTTCATAGGCAGGTTAGAGGATTGCATACCCAGGGTTCTTTGCATGATTCTGAGTCTTGGTCTGGCAGCTTCCCCACAAATGAATGAGCTCTTCAAAAGATTAACAGCCTGACCAGATGCAGACTGGCAAGCTTAAATAAATTCAGAAAAGTTATGCTAAGACCTGTTATCACCATTTAAGAAGACTAAAATATCATCCGCAAAACCCAGATGAGACACAGGGAATCCAAAGTTACCCATCCAATATGGTTTTATAAGACCATTATCCAATTGATGATTTAAGCCTCTTGAAAATGACTCAGAAGCTAAAATAAATGGAAATGGAGAGAGGGGGTCACCCTGTTTTACCCCCTCTTAGGCTTAAAGAAGCCATGTGGGACTCCATTAACCAGAATAGAGAGATAAGTAGCTTCTAAGTTCTGAATCACCATGTTAATGAACTGTCTAGCAAAACCAAATCTTTCCAGCACCTCTTCTAAAAATTTCCAGGAAAGACGATCAAAGGCCTTTGCCATATCAAGTTTGATAATGACGTTAGAGCCTCTAATTTTTTTCTCTGAACCATTTCTTGTGCTATGAGAATGTGATCAGAAATATCTCTGTTATTTATAAATCCAGCCTGCTCAACTGAAATAAGCTTAGGCAAAATTCTGGCTAATCTGGTTGTGACCACCTTAGTGCAAACTTTATTAATAAATTTAGATAAACAGATAGGCCTGAAATCAGCAAAAGTGGCTGGATTATCCACTTTAGGAATTAAAGCAACAAGACTACTAGCCATTCCTCTAGGGATAGAAATACCCATGTGAAATTCCTGAACTGCTTTAACCACATCTGGGCCCACAATATCCCAACACTTCTTGAAGAATTTGCCATTAAACCCATCTGGATCTGGAGCACCATTCTGATTTAAGCTCCACACTGCATTTTCACTTTGTTTTCATCTGGAATAAGCATAAGGTTTTCATTATCATCATTAGTAACCAATCTTGGAATGTATTGCAGCACACAGGTAGGGTCAATTTGCTCTTCCACAGAATAGAGATCAGAATAGTAAGAAATGACAGCTTCTCCCATTTCAGGTAAGGTTTGAACCAAAGTCCCTGCAGAATTATGAATTGAGGAAATTTGTTGCATTTTATGTCTAACCCTCACAAAATTGTGAAAAAAATAGGAACTAGAGTCTCCTTCTTTAAGCCAATGAATGTGAGCCTTTTGCTTCCAATATTTCCTTTCCAAAACATATTTAGCTTTTAGCAAAGCTTGAGATTGAGACTAAACTTCCCTGTTAGACTCACTAGGATCTGCAATATAATCTTTTTCTGCTTGGGAGACCTTCTCTTCACACTGTCTAATATCCTAAAAAAGATTCCCATAAACAGTTTTGTTCCAAACTTTAAGATCCTGCTTGAGGCATTTAAGCTTAGACACAAGCCCTCGCATGCCTCCTCCAAATCTATTTTTGTTCCAACTGCTCTTTACAATTTCCATAAAGGATGGATGAGAGAGCCAAATGTTTTGAAATTTGAAGGATTTAGGCCACTGCAAAGACTCTTTTTTACACTGTATCATGATGGGACAATGGTCAGAAGGAGTCCTCTCCAGAATATTAACCTGAATAATATCAAAGCAATCAATCAATTTTGGATTAACCAAGAATCTATCAAGCCTTCTCCACACCCTACCATTAGATCTAACACTTGTCCAAATGAAGAGAGGACCCTGATAAGGAAGCTCTATAAATCCACCATTAGCAATACAACCTGAGAAATCCAAAATGCTATTAATGTTGGGGATAGCATTGCCATGGTGTTCAATGTGTTTGGCAATGGCATTGAAATCCCCCCTCCAAACCATGGATCATTCATAGTATCAGCAGTAGAAGTCAGAAAGTCCCACATCTGTCTTCTATTATAAAGGCTATGGCTACCATAAATAACAGTAATCCATCCTGAATAAGACTCTCCCTTGACCTTAAAATGTACAAACTGAGAATTCCAAACAAGACCAGAGATATTGAAAGAATCTGGACCAAAAGATCCAAATCTTGTTCAAAGCAGAAAAAAGATCATTTTTAAACCCCAACTCCATCTTAAAGTAGTCAGCCCTAGAATTACCAATAATAGGTTCAATGGTACAACGAATTTTGATATTATGTTGTCTTACTAAGGAACACAGTCTGGCAAGAGAGCCTTCCAAACCCCTCACATTCCAAATTAGACAGTTCATTGGGAAACAGTAGAAGAAACAAAAGACAGCTTCCTGCTAATGCTGGGACCACCAGGTGCTGAAATCTCATTCTGCTTGAACTTTCTTGCTGCATTTCTTGTGATTCTAGGGCTGTTGACACTTTGATATATTTGCTTGTGCTTTTTACTTGTAATAGTGATGAAGCCATCATCCTCATTGACTAGCAAAGTAGCAGAGGAATGAGGAGCTGACTTATGGGCATCAACACCAGAAGGGTGATGGACAACCTTACCATGTAAGGTATCTCCTTGAGATGTTAATTTCTTAACCATGCTTTCCACTACTGCATTAATATCAGACCAATCTTCCTGCCAATTTTGTAGGGGTTGCACTTTATTTCTAACCTCACCACCAGATAGAGTCATGTGTGATTCTAATTCAGAATCATAGTCCAAGATCTTATTCATGGTCTGAATATGAAGGTCATCCTGCATTCGTGTATTAAGATTGAACTTAGATTCCTCTAGACCTGGGATTTGCAATTTTAGTAAGGCTTGTAGTTCCAAGTCTTTTGCAGGATTATAATTGGTAACCTCTTCATCAATATCAAGAACTGAAGTCTTCCGAGATTCCACATGTACTATTTCAGAATGAATATGCTCACTGCTCACTGGGTTGTCTATAGTAATTAATCCATTACCGACTGTAATATTCCCCCTGCAGGAACCTGTTTCAATGTCTCATTGTAAACCTATTCAATATCAGAATCAGAGTCTAGGCCTTTGGAAGTTGAAGGAATGCACACCAGTTCCAAAGCTTTTCCTTTATCTTTTCCATTATGAGTTCCCTGAGATGTGTTAGACATCGGTTGTTGTTCATTTTCCTTTAAAGTCACTGTTACCTTGGGTTTTGGAACCCACTTTTCTGTTGTAATAATGTTTCCTTGTTCTTTATCTGCGAAAGGAACGGTAAGAGCTTTACTCATTGTAGCAGTAGGGGTAGCTCCCCCTAGGGGACGTTTAGGACAAGCAGCCCCAGAGTGGTCTAAATGTAGGAACTTAATGCAGTACATGGGTCGATTTTCATAACCTACTAACTGTGAGAAGCCTAATGATCCACATTGGATCCATAACTTCTTGGGCATCTCCTTAGACAAATCCACCTCGGTAAAACCCCTAGCAACCGAAGGCTTGGCTAGTGAAGCTGTAGCAGCGTCTAATTTTAAGGGACGTCCAACCAGTCCTGCAATGTCGAATAACGCCCTCTTGTCTTGGAGATGTATAGGCAAATTCTCAAAATTCAGCCAGATTGGAACTATGGGGGATTCCACATTAGGCCTGAAGTCAGGAGTCCACTTAGTAACACGTATCTCGTTACCAAAAATGTCCCAAGTTTGATGATTCCAGCAACGTATGTAATCGTCCTCCAAATTGAATCTAATTAGAATATGTTTTCGCTCCAAAATACCCAACTGAAAAGCCCCTTTAAAACCGATTAAATCAAAAGATTTCCAGATGGAAGCCATAGGAGGCCTTCCATTAAAAAAGTAACCAACTAAGGCCCTCTTGTTCCTCTCTGCTAAGATCTTGATCTCCTCCTCAGGAAACGTTATAGAGGGCATGCCCTTATAACGATAAATGATCTTTGTGGACACTGGTGTAGGATTAAAGTATTGCACTTTATACTACGGCTACTGCACAACATTACTGCACAACATTACTACACATCCGGTAACATTTCTCTGCACTTCCGTCAACATTAATTCTCTTCTCATCCACTATAAGAATTTATTTATAGTTCTGTTTTATATTTTTGTTAGATTTAATAATTTTAGTATTTCACATCCAATTAAATGTATTTCATTTTATGGCGGCATTATTGCTCTGCATTACTGCATTATACGTCATAATCACTGCACTTAACACCAACTCTGTAACAATGTATATTATCTTCGAATCACAACATAATAAACTTTATCAATGCATTCATTCACTGTCCGTGTACAACACTATTTATTATTATGCTCATTACTCATATTCAACACTCTTTATTGCTATGTTCACTGCCCACATTCAACACATTTTATTGTCATGTTCACTGTCCATGTTGAATCCTCCACAAACCCTAATTTCAAGAGATAGAAAAAGAAGAAACCCACAAACTCTAATTTCAAACAAAAGAAAAAGAATGGAAATTGTGGTTGTTGAGGAGGTCCACTACCTACGTATATCCTCAACAAATTAATTAAATCCAACTGCTACCTTATCCCACATGCTCGAGCAACCAATTCCGTCGTTATACACAATTTATACCTTATCGCTTGCCACTCTCTTGGCAAATGACTTTGGGTAAAGTGGGGGACGCTGTTCTTCTTGCTTCACTAGAGACACAGAAAAAATGTAGAGACAAGAGGGATCAATAGAGTGGCCTAATAAGACCTCCCACATGTGTCGGTCTTCACTCATATTATTGTTCCCAATCGACCTACCAAATTCAGTCTACTTGTTTTTAGATGCGTGCAGACCAAGAAGAGGCTGAAATTGACGACAGGGAGTTGCAAAGGGTGGCGGCGGCTGTGCGGTTGGGCGGCTGTGCGGAGGCATACTAGAGGCTAGTGATCATTGGCTAGGTTTGAGAAAATGAGTTGGATATTAGGGTTTTATAATAACAATTTAAGGGCATATTAGTCCATAAAAAATATTTATTTAATTATTTATTAATATGTTAATTAATTAGGACAAATTTAACTATTATTTTGGGAAATAAAGTAATAAGGTCATAGATTGGGAATGTGATGGAGTTTAGTCATTCCTAGGGTAATTATCTCTAAATTGTATTACACTTTCATATTTTGGTGTTTTTCCTTTTTAAAACACTCAATTACCTTACCTTTTTAGGTTTTATCTTTTCTTTCATACATTTTCACCACTCTCCTAGACTCCTATTTTTCTACACTATTCATTATCCACATTAATTTTCAAGTGTTGTTTCAATAGGATGGAGTGCTACATTTCCATTTACTAAACGTATAAAAACTAAAGGGAAAAGTGCCAAATATGCTCTTGACTATAGCAAAAACGACCATTAAATAGTCATATTATAGAATTACTCAATTAAACCGTCAAACTTTAAAAAATATCCAAAACTGAATTTTAATAAACCTCTTCGATCGTCTCTATTGTGTTGTCTCCAGTCTCATTGTTGTTGTTGCCCCGTTGTCGGTGTCACTTGAAATCATAAATTAACAAGAAAGTTCTACCTTAAAAAATAAGGAGTAAAAGAAAGGTGTTATTTACAAAAAATATTAATGAAATAAAATATATTTACAAAAATATGTCTAAAGTTATTATGAGTAATTTGTTATGGCCACTTGAGTATTAAAGTTAAACATAAGTTATTATGATTAAAGTTGCTAACATATTCACTATACTTGTGTCACATTTTTTGTAAATAACCTTTATTTTAGTAACAAATATGTGATTATTTTAAAAGAAAAATATTGAAAGAGATGAAGAAAGAAAAGACGCTTCGTCCATTTGACCAAACATGCTTCCTGCAATGTCCACCCATCATCCAATTTGATATAAGAAGAAGAAGCACAATTAAATAAGAAACTCAAGGGAAGGGTTCAAATTTCATGACCATCGACCCTAGCCACGAACCCGGTCTGGGCAAGCCCGATCCAGAAAATATGGGTCTCGGTCCTAATATTTTTCTAATATATAACAATATAAAAAAAATAACTGCATGCATTAAAACTTAAATGTATGTTTACCAGTGTGAATTAAATTAACTTGTACATTTATAAAAACTTGTACTTGTAAAAATTAAATGCTAAAATATAAATGTATACAACAAAAATACAAACACGTTACAACTTTTCTACTCTTCCCCCCCCCCCCCCCCCCCCCCCCCCCGCTTCCTTGATCGGTTTTCGTTCAGTCCATGTAATGACGGGTCCGTGCTATGTTTGGCCCTTGAGTTCATCGACGGACCTTCAACCAATTGTGGAAACACACGAGCGTTTCCAGAGATTGCACACTCAATCCCGTTCTGTAATCGGTTAGGACGTTCTTGGTTTCAGCGAACTCTTGTTCCACAGAAATCATTGATACCGGCGTGTATAGGAATTGTTTCGTCATTGTTAACAAAATCAGAAACATCACTTCTTTGTCCTTCCACCATTTGAGAATGTCAAAGTCTCCCCCTTTTCATACTCACACAGAAACGTTAGATATAAAGAAAGTTCGTTAATCGAGATTTCAGAAAAGCTAGGAGTTAGATTAGTTTTTTCTTCTTCAAAATATTAGATATTCTTGATTTAAAAAGATCATTTCCTTTATTTAGATGGAGAAGTAAGTTATTATGTGGAAGGAGGTACATTAGGATAATGTGCATGAAACATATAAAACAATTTATGAAATATATTACCAATCTCTTTGAATTGCGCTTGAACATCAATAGGGGTGTCCTCGTGCATAAGTAAGTCGCCATTTAAAGAACTCTAATAGTACTCTAACAATGTTTGATGACTAGCAAGTTGGAAATGAGAATCAAGAACTAAAGCAATAACATATATAGGCGGAATTCAGGTGTAATGTTTAAAACAACTTTCATGAAATCACAAAAACAATGAAAATCTTTGAAATCACCGGCGAGATTAACACCTTCTACAAAAAAACATATTACTAGTAGGTTGATAAATATGAGAAAAAGATTAAGTAGCATTATGAAAATAAATTAACACATCACAAAACTTTTTCACTGTGCCTAACTCCCACAATTCTGTAATATATCAACAAGTTTATTTTAAATATACAAGCAAGTGGTTTCTAAATTTTAGATTCACGTAAAGACAAATCTTTAGCAAAAACACAATACCTATCACATTAAGATGTTACAAGAATGCAATTGTTGTTTAAGTGCAATACTGCGCCAAATAAGTACCCGAATAAGTTAATACTCCCTTAATGTTATCCATCACATTTCCAAATGTGGTTAAGCTGTATTTCACACATAAATTAATGTGTTAGATATGCCCAGATTTCAACAGTCGAATAATCTAATAATAATTGGAAGAATTAAAACAGTAGAAGAGAAATTTCACCAATAATGTATACCGTGTATATAGAATGATGAATCCATGAAGACCAATTACACGATACTCGAACATATAAGCTAGAGAGAGAAATTCTAGTCTACTGGCTCTACATAGAATAATATGTAGAATAGAATGTGTAGAGACTTAGCAGTTTTCGGCCATCTCAACCTGTATTTATAGGAGAAATGTTCGACCTGTCTAATACAATTAAGAAATAGAGTGGGCCGTGCTTGTGGGCTATGTAGAGCATCTAAATCAGGCTTAATTCTCTCTCAGCTAATCTAATTAAATACAAAGATTCATTAATTAAATTACAATTAATTTGAACACAATAAAATAATATTCTAACATTCTCTCCCTTTGTGTTCAAATGTTGATGGAGCGCAGATTATCTCTGAGTCTTGTACAATGACTTCCGATAGCCTAGGATGACTTCATAATGTCTGAGGGTACTTCTGAAATCAAGTCTAACTTCTACGGCTTTGTGAAAATCTGCAATAAAAGCAATTTGTACTGGTCATCTGGATCTTCAGAATTTTGTAGCTTCAATGCAGCTTCTCCCAGATGGTCTTCTATGATTCTCAGTGTACCATCGCAATATTTGTGAATTTCGTTCATGAGTAGGACTCGTTTGATGCCTTTGTAATCTTTGTAGATCAGTCCTATCTCTGGCTGTGTGACGATGGTGCCTTCTTCAAAATTCTCGACCCAGGGAGCTCTATTTCTTGGTGCAGACATGTTCAATTTCGAAAAGTTGTTTTCTATGTCCATTTGCAGATCAAAGAGTGAATAGTATTTGACTTGTCGCATCATGAATCTCTTGAGTGCATTAAGGCCTAGATCTTTGTCGTTTTGAGAAAGTTCTCTGAAGTTGATGTATCTGTACTCGTAGAATAATTGGATCAAATCAGTAGAAACCAAGTAGTACAGGTCAGCTTCAGATGCTCTTTGGATCATGCCGTTTTGTCGTTCAAACTCATAAATTGGATAGAACGTATCTTTTTCCAATATGATGTATCTCAATGGCTTTAATTGCTATGATCATCGAATCAGAATGTTTGACTAATCTTTTGCGGTGTCCATAAGGATCATTCTGATTGGCAGACATGTTCCGTAGCATCCATATATGTCCAGAAGCACCAGTTCCTTCTAAATGTTCAAGTCCTCTGAGTTCTAGCTCGTCAATCTTCTTAATTCTTTTCTCACTTCTCCAAATTCTGGGTCTCAGATCCTCTTGATATGGCACAATTATCTTGACGTTTTCCCAAGGTGTCTCAAAATTGTCTTCTATATTGAATTTCTCTGGGTGCGTCTTGATCAGATCTTTGACTAAGTGAAAATCAGGAAGTGGATCATCGTAGAATTCTCCTTGAGCTATTTCTTCAGAGTCTAGTCCCATTAACTTTTCTGCAGCAGACTTCTTGACTTCTCGTATGAAATTCAGCTGGTTGAGAGCTTCTTCTTTGTTCAATTTTTGAAGTTCGTCCTTCTCATTATCTTCTATCCAGTCGCGTAATATCAGATCAGCAGCTTTCTCTTTTAGATCTCTTTCTTTTCTCTTTGAACCTTGCTTCTTGGATGACGATGGTAGATCAGCTCGAATTGGGATAGAAGCGGACTTAGAAGAATATGTTGCTCTCTCGGCTTGTGGGACCTGGGGATCATTGGGGACGAAACCCGTAGCAGTGGGTAACATAACACCGGTGTCACAAAGACTTACCGTTTTCATCATACTAGAGACTAGCTCGTTCTGACGGCCTGAAGACAATGGTGATTCATATGTTGCATTGTCAGGACTTCCTTCCAATCCTTGGTCAACATCCATGAAGGATGAGCCTATAGAAGTTCTCGAGAGGACACAAAGTCCTGGCTCAGTGTTAAGAGGTACGGAAGGGTGAAAAACGGTTAAGGCTAGTGATTCGTTGGGTGCGGTGGAGGTTGAAAGTTCAGGGTGAGAAGATGTAGATGGTTCAGAGCAAGTGGAGGATGGAATGATGGATTGAGATGTGGTTTGCTCACAAGCACGTTGCCTTTTCTCCCTCTCATGATGATCCGAATCATCAGTGTCATCATGCTTACACTTAGGCAAGCGTTCTTGATCACGGCATGTGGTAGTAGGGATGAATGGAGGGGTGAGGGCTAGGATGTTTCGTACTTGAATGAGGTGACGTGGGAGGATGGGTTCGGATAGGAGTCTATCAAGGAAATACTCGGATAAATCAAGTATGTTCATTTGTGTTGGGTTAGGGTGAGAGGTGGATGGAGCGGATGTGGGTATTATTGAGGTGGGTGTGATGGTTGATGGAAGTGTTCCTATGCAGGGAGTTAGGTGTGATCTCTGGTCTGCTACGCCTGTTGGGTCTAGAGGACGCAGTTCTTGTAAAAGGGAAAGCTTGAGAACTAGAAGTTAGAACCTCAGATCCTCCCTAGTTAAACTAGCAAAGGAAGAAAAACCTGATCTATATGAAGTATCAGTTCTCACAGCATCACTAAAAATAGCGGTGCCAAGGCCTGTTGGGGAGATTAGTGTGGCAGGACTTCCAACCATCATTGGCGTACCTCTAGTTGTTATGACAGGATGTAATGAGCCTGTATCAGTGTGTGCAGAAGTAGAAGGTAATGTCCTAGAAAATGATAAAAATTCCGGGATTGTGGACACAAGACCTAACATGCATTGGCTTGCAGTGTGGGGCGGTTCACTGATGGGTTCCCCTTGTTGGGTTGAAACAACCATCTGTTGGGAGACAGTTGAGTGGTCTAGGCTTGGCTTATTTTGCGCTATTGAACTCGATGTAGCGACTTCTACTCGGGAACTGACAACGTCAGAACCTGTACCTATGGGCTGAGTTCAGATTATTTCAATGACTCGTATTGATGAAACATTTAAAGCACTAGAGGAGGAGACATCGGCTCTCTTGGACTGAGTCTCACATGCCCTCTTTTTGGTCTTAGTCACTCTCGGACCCTTACTTCCACTCGGCTGAGATGTCCTGTGGGTAGACACAGTGGGGTTTGACTGCATCGTAGGGATAGAAGAGATAGTAACCTTATATTCAGCAATGTGAGGATCATTTGGAGCATCAAGATTAAGTAGTGCCTCTGGAATAGGCATTGGTTGCGTTTGAACTTTGTCCTCAGTGTTCTTTAGATACTTCATCATTGGAAGTTCAAGCAACTCCTCATTTGGTCTTCTTGGAATGTTGGAGTCCTCCTTCATGAAATGGTCGATGAGAATTGAGAACCAACGTACATATGGGATGTACTTGGTCTTGCTATTGGATCTCCTTATTTTGAGCTGCTCGAGGAGCTCCATCCAGATCAGCTGAGCCCAATCATAATTTTTGGAAAATATCACCCTGTGAACCAACTTGAGAAAATGAATGTTGCAGCGATCATGACCAGATTGTTTGGGCGACAGACACTTGTTGAGGATGTAGAAAAGGGTTCTCCATGGTCGGGGCAAAAGGTTGCCATAGAATTCAGAGAATTGGGTTAATGGAGATGGATGGCCAACCTTCAGAATATCGTTGAGTAGGTCCTTATCAGCGGGAAATGGGTCATACGATGAGGTTATTGGTAGGTGTAGAAGGGTGCAGAGGGTATCATGGGTGATTTGGACAGTAGTGTTGGCTATTTGGGCTTGAAAGGTGGAGTTGGTACTTTCGGTTGAGGTGAATGTGCCCCAGAACTGTCGCAAGTAGATCTTTGGTACTTTGGCAGATATGATGTGAGCTTGCCATAGAGGGTGCCCTTTGAGAATGGAGACTACCACTTTGTCTTGGCATTTGTATGTAGTGGGGTCTATCAGAAAGTTGTTGTCTTTGATGTCAATCCAACTGTCCTTAGGATACACTTCCTCCTCAGTGATGAAAGCCATTATGCCTGTAGTGCACAGATTAAAACACTTGTGATTAGAAAAAATTTTGGGCTAAGGTGATTTCGGGTAGGAGAGATTCGTATAGAGATTGGGGATTTCAGGAGCCTCTTTGCTAGGATATTGGGAGTATGATTTCGGGGGGGGGGGGGGGGGGGGGGGCAGGATTTTGGGAACAATTTTGACTAAGGATCTCGGGCAGGATTTCGGGTTCCCGAGATTTAAAGATCTCGAAAGGATTTCGGGTCAAAGAATTCGGGACAAGGATTTCGGGGACCCGGTAGGTTAAGGATTTCGGGTGCCTGCTTTTAAGATCTCGGAGGATTTCTCGGGTAGATGAATTCGGCTGGGGTATGTTTCCGAGATTGGGATTTCGGTTTAGATTTCGAGAAGGATTTCAAGTGAGGAATTCGGATGGGTATGAAGCTTTATGGTTATGGAGGTTTGAAATTTTGGTTCAGAGATTCTTTGGTCTCATGGATGGTTAATGGAATTGAGATGGATGACGGAGAGGGGAGAGTTCGCCGGTGAGAATGGTTCTGACGACGGCGAGGTGGGATTCCGGTGGTCTAGCCGGTTCCTCATCGTCGTTCTTAGAGTACCTGCAATAAAAACAAACTCACACACACATGCAAAATAACAGTAATCAACCTTAAGAAATTTGGAGAAGAGGGACGGTGAAGAAGATGATGAACTGTGATGGCCTTTGAGTGCTTTTTAGAAAACTTGAGTAGTGGAGAGGAAGAGAGTGGACAAATCAATCGTTTTAAAGGCTTTAAGTACCCGCGGAAAAAATGGAAACTCTTTTTGGATTTTTCTAATTTATGGAAACTGACTCAATTTAACTGACTAAAAATCCTAAACTGACTCAAAATAAAAGGAAAAAATATTTTTGTGATTTTCTGATTAAAAAAAATGTGGATACTAGAAGAAATTAAAATTACTCCCCCTCAATTGTAGCACTCAGACCAGACTAATTTTGCTCTCCCTCAATGTTTGCACATTTTAGGGAAACACCTTGACAAACCAAGAAACTGACTCAATAAAAATTAAAAACTGGCACGAAAAAAAATAAAAAAAATAAAACTCCCCCTATACTTGTGCACGGTATTAAAATTCCAAATTCAGCATTCCCAGTTTAGAGACCTGGAACTGAAATCTTTTCTCGTCCAGAGCTTTTGTGAATAGATCAGCCAATTGTAGCTCAGTGCACACAAAGTATAGGTCCACGTGACCTTTTTCAATATGATCTTTGATGAAGTTGAATCTCGGGTCAATTTGCTTAGAATCCAAAGTCGCGTAGTTGAGTCCTCATCCATAATACTTGTGAACAACAACTAGCAGCAGCAACATATTCAGCCTCTGCTGTAGATGTGGACACACAATTTTGCTTCTTTGGGGACCAACAGACCAACTTTTCTCCAAGAAATTGAGCACTACCAGAAGTACTCTTTCTATCCATTTTACATCCAGCGAAATCCACGTCAGTGAATGCTATCAGATCAAATGCAGTCTCCTTAGGATACCAGAGTCCTAGATTAGGAGTTCCTTTCAGATAACGAAGAATTCTTTTCACAGCAAGCAGACGGGATTCCTTTGGATTTGCTTGAAAATGAGCACAGAGACAAGTAGCAAACATAATATCAGGTCGGCTCGAGGTTAGATACAACAACGAACCAATCATTCCCCTATAAGTGGTAACATCAACAGGCTTTCCCGATGGGTCAGTATCAAGTTTACAAGCAGGAGTCATCGGGGTTTTCACAGGGGTGTTGTTCTCTTGACCGTATCTCTTCAGCAAATCATGGATGTACTTGGATTGATGAATGAAAATTCTGTCAGGCAATTGTTTAACTTGTAGTCCAAGAAAGAAATTCATTTCGCCCATCATGCTCATTTCGAACTTAGATTGCATCAGACTTCCAAACGCAATGCATAGTGCTGGTTCGGTGGATCCAAAAATGATGTCGTCAACGTAGATCTGAACCAGGATGATGTCATACCCATGACGCTTAATGAAGAGATATCAATAGTTCCTTTTGAAAAACCAGAATCAACCAAGAAATCAGACAATTCCTCATACCAAGCTCTCGGGGTTTGTTTGAGTCCATACAACGAACGCTTTATCGAGACGATAAACATGATCTGGATATTTTTCACTGATGAAGCCTTCTAGTTGATCCACATAAACTTCTTCTTTCAAGATCCCGTTCAAGAATGCTGTTTGGACGTCCATTTGATAGATTGTGAAGTTCTTGTGTGCCACATAAGCCATGAACAGTAGAATGGCTTCAATGCGAGCAACTGGAGCGAACGTCTCATTGTAATCGATACCTTCTTGTTGATTATAGCCTTTCACAACTAATCGGGCCTTGTTGCGAATTACAATCCCGTCTTCATCTTTCTTGTTCTTAAAGATCCACTTAGTGCCTATTATTGATTTTCCAGGAGGACGAGGCACAAGTGACCACACTTTCAGTCTCTCAAACTGATTGATTTCTTCTTGCATGGCGATTATCCAATCACGATCAGTTAACGCTTTGGTGACATGAGTAGGCTCAGTTTGACTTAGGAAATAGGAAAACAAACATTCATTCTCGGTAGCAGATCGTGTGCACACTCCACTTGAAGAATTTCCAAGTATGAGATCAGGTGGATGAGCACGTATCCATTTTCTAACATGAGGGAGTGGCTGAGCATTATTTTTTGGTTGTTGATCATCATAAGGAATATTAGCATGAGGAAGAGAAGAAGATGTAAGATCAGTGGGCTGCGGTATTGAATTTCAGTCTCAGCTGAGGTAGCAGAAGATGATGTAGGAGAAGGCGATGCAGCTGAAGATGTAGTAGTGGGTGTAGGAGATGGATCGTGTGGTTTTGGATTCTCGTAAATTTGGTCAAACAGGTGATCGAGATCCACGGAGTTGGAATCAGATGAGGGAGATGAGGTGGGTAGTTGTGCTAGAACACCGGTGATATCGGGTTCTGAACTGATTTGTCCAGAAGCCTGTTCTTCCTTCTCGTCAAAGGTCACATTGATGCTTTCAATGACCTTCTTTCTGTGTCTGATGTATACTCAGTAAGCTTTAGACGTTGAGGAGTAGCCAATAAACACGCCTTCAAAAGCTTTCAGATCAAACTTGCTTCGATCTTCCCTGTCATTTGCCACGAAGCACTTGCATGCAAAAACTCTTAGAAAAGAAACACTAGGAGTGCGGCGGTTGATCAGCTCATATGGTGCTTTTCCAAACCTTTTGTGAATAGAGGTCCTATTCTGAGTGAAGCAAGCAGTGTTAATAGCTTCAGCCCAGAGAAAATGTGGAAGTTTGGAATGGATCAACATTGTTCTCGCAGCTTCAACAAGAGTTCTGTTCTTTCTTTCTACTACCCCGTTCTGTTGTGGGGTCTTTGCGGCAGAGAATTGCTGAATGATGTCTTGAGTCTCATAGAATTCACTGAGTTTCTGGTTCTTGAACTCAGTGCCGTTGTCAGATCGTATGAAGAGAATTGTTGCTTATAGTAGATTCTGTGTTGTACGGATGAAGGTGATGATGATGTCGGCTGTTTCGTCTTTGGAACGAAGGAACCGGATCCATGTGTATCGTGAGTAGTCATCTACTATCACCAGGACATACTTCTTTCCATTGATACTTTGTGTTCGCATGGGCCCACAAAGATCCATGTGTAGTAATTCAAGAGGACGTGTAGTAGATGCTATCATTTTCGCCTTGTGAGAAGCTCTTTTCATTTTTCCAAGTGCACAAGAGTCACACATATGATCACATTTACCTTACAATGCTCGCAGACCAGTAACAAGCTTCTTTGATGACAATGTATGTAGATCTCGGTAGTTCAGATGAGACATCCTCTTATGCCACAATTAATTAAGCTCAGAGGACGCTCTTGACAGCAGGCAGACATCTGTATTGGGAAACACTGTTTTCAGCACAATGGTGTAGAGACCAGATTTGCGTCTACACCTCAGAATGGTGTCTCCTTGATCATCCTTCATGCAACACTTGTTAGCTTGGAATATGACTTTCATGCCCTTATCATAGAATTGACCGATGCTAAACAAGTTGTGCGTCAACCCGGCAACATAAGAAACGTCTTTGATAGTGACCCTGCTGATGGTCCCGGATAAAGGTAAAAGTCTAGAGGTGGGGTGAATACACTTTTAAAGCTTTTTCAACTTTAAAACGTTTCTCCCTCTAAAGAGTTGATCTATAATCTTTTGGGAGATTTATAGATGCACAGCGGAAGTCTTTAACCTATTAGATAAATAGTGTATAACACTTTCTATGATGGATGAAGTTTGGGCTTTAAAAGGTGAGCAGTTGGCTTGGCAGTTGGCTAGAAAGCAGGGAACTGCTGAGGCAACTGCTAGCGAAATACTCAGTGTATGATGACAGTGCACTCAGAATCTTTCTTAGAGTGGGAAGAGCTTTCTGATGATATAACAAGATAGATTAATAATCAATCTTAATGAGAGCAGTGGTCTCAGCAGTTGGTTGGTAACCAGGGAACTGCTGAGGCACCTGCTTAAATAAAGGTGAAGGTATGGAAAGATTGATTATGTGGTGTTGCTCAGGATGATGTGGGTTTTCTGAAGATGTGCATTAGTCCAAGTAAGTGGGAGTTTTACTGGAGCAGTGATCTCGGCAGTTGGGTGATAATGAGGGAACTGCTGAGGCACCTGCTGGGTTACCACTTTGAATTACAGAGATCAGTTTGAACAGACTTCTTGGAGATAGAGTTGTGAAGGTCTGGTGAAGTTGAGATGTTCAAAGGAAACACTTTTGCGTGAGCAGTGGGCTTAGCAATTGGGTAGTCACCAGGGGACTGCTGAGGCAACTGTTATGCCTTAAGTAGGATTTCCTGAAATCTAATGGAACAGACCATATAGTTGTGATATTGTAAAGCTCTTGTATCTCAAAGAAAGTGAGTTATTAAGCAGTAGGGTCAAATTAAGACTACTGCTTAGGATGCTGCTGGCAAACTACAATCTTTTATGAAAAGTGTTCAGTGTGTGATTTGTTGACTGAAAATAAATCAACACACAGTATATCCTGGTTCAGAGGTGGTGTAATCCTCCTACATCCAGTCCCATCCTATTTCAAATGGATTTCACTAATGTATTAAGCCCAATACACTTCGTGCCAATCTAGCCTTGACAACTCTGGTCTAGATTGAAGGTGTTTCACGAGGAGTACAACACCACTCCAAGCTACTCAATCCTTTAGGTTTTTCTCAATTGATCCAGTGGGGGTCAAAAGGTACTCCTGACCTATCTAACTACACTCAGGCCGGGAACAACTGTCCTCCTGAAGTGTTTACAACAATATCTGATTTGGTTACAAGAAAGTTCTAACCTCCAACTAGGAACTAAACTTCTAGGATTTAGCAATTAACACTTGAGACTAAGAAGTTTAGTGAAGCAAGAGTCTAAGCAGAGAGTAAAGTATGTAATAGCACTTTCTCTTTTGCTAGATATTTCGTGAATGCTCAATAGAAATATCTCTCTACTTAGGATGCTCAAGCTTGAATAGAAACTTTCGTTTCAGCCTCTATTTATAGGCTTTTTGGCTAATCAATCTTATCCGCTGGTTAGGATATATTGATCTCTTCCGTTGAATGGATGGTGTGTACGAGTTGTACTCTTGTCTCTTTGTGCTGGAGCATTTATGGAGATGGTTCTTTTGTCTTCGATAATTTTGGCCGCTGAGAGCATCTTCAGTGTGCGTCCCATGCTCCTGACCCCAGTACTTGATTCGGTATTAAATACCGGTCAAGTTTTGTCTTCCAATCATTTACAATCAATGTATTTGATTTGTGTAGACTTAGCCTCTTATTGTGATATTTAATTTTTGTGCGCAAATAAAATGTACCGGTAGGATTTAAATATCCTAATAAGGTAAATAAAAATTACCTTATTGCATTTTTACTTTTCCGGTAATATTTATTTGATACAGACATTTTCCTTTTGACTTTTGGTCACACTCGGTTGAGATTGGCCCAACTAGTATTTCGAACATAAACCAAATATTTAACTGGTAGGATAACAAATCCTATTAAGGTAAAAATTATTACCTTATTGCATTTTGTGTTCCAGTTTCAATAAATAGTTGATTTGTTCGAAATGTTTTAGTGTCTTTTTATGTAACATATAAATTTTAACTAGTTGGATCTACAAGAAATCCATTTTAAGATAATGGAAATTACCTTATTGTTTTTTATGTTTTTCCAGTTAAATTTATTTGTTAATTGATAATTCGAATG
The DNA here is from genome assembly GCA_945859875.1 of Cuscuta europaea. Lineage (NCBI taxonomy): Eukaryota > Viridiplantae > Streptophyta > Magnoliopsida > Solanales > Convolvulaceae > Cuscuta > Cuscuta europaea. The sequence continues at coordinate 523,223 of CAMAPE010000080.1, read as the reverse complement.
AGACACTTTTGGATAACATTTTACTAGCACTTTGGTTGGAGCAAAATACAACACTTTGATTTCCTAATGCTACAGAAGAAGGGGGCACATTTGAAAAGCTTTGGCATCATCAAAAACTGTTTTATCAAACTCTTAGGGTCTAACACCTGCTGTTGCAGATATCTCCAAAACCATGAATTGGAGCAGAGTCACTGTTTCCAAATCGAACTTTCACACCAAATTTGTCAATGTAGTTGCTCAACAGCGCTTTCTTCCCAGTCATGTGTGTGGAGCAACCGGAATCTAAGTACCACACATGATTGACCTGCAAAATTAAGCAGCCTTAAGTACCTATTTAAGGACGGGTCCATCCTTTTTATGAGAAGAAAGAATTGAATCAGTTTTGATAGGATCACTTTTAGGAACCCAGACTTGCTTGATTTTATGAAATTTGTTTGGAAGGTTCTGGGATTGTGAGTGGGATGTTTCAGAGTTTGTGAAAACTTTCTCTCTCTACAATCTTTTGAGATGTTTGACAGAATATACCTTGAGAGGATAATTCAAGCATTTACCATTAACAGAAGAGAAAGTAACACAATCTTTATTTGCATCTACATCACACACATCATGTTTGGAAAAAGGAGAAAAATTTAATTGATCACGCTTAAAATAATCACTTGAAATAAAGTCCACAAAACTAGAGTGAGAAGTAGAAGAAAGCTTAGGAGAGCTATAAGAATCAGAACTAAAGGAACTAGATAGAGAACTAGAACGAAAACAATTTCTAAAATTATTACAAGACTTTTCTACAAAATTAAAGATTTTAGAAATCTTCTTTGTCTGCTTAGGTCTTGTATCCTCGTTTGACTTCTTGTTCGGAACCCATGTCAGACTTCCTGCACTGGAATTCGAGAAAACTTTTCCTGTTCGTGGAGCAAAAAATAAGTTTCTATTCTTTTCAAAATTGTTTTTCATTGCAAGCTCATTAGAAAAGGAATTCTTAGGAGATTTTGAGCTTTGAGAAGATCCGTCAGACAATTCAGAAAGTTTCTTTAAAAGATTTTCCTTTTCAAGTTTAAATTTTTCACATTCCTCTTCAAAAGATGGGTGAAGTTCAGCTAATTTCCTAATGAGAGGAGGAATATAGGGTTCTGAAACTTTCGAGGTTGATGCTTCTTCCTCAATGGACATGTTTTGATTCTCAAGAGGAGAATGGGTAAGATAGTCATTTGACAAAGGAATTTCCCTAGTGGCATAGCTATCATTGAGAGCAGTATAATCAAAACCAATTTCAGATTTAGCCCTATTTTTCCTTTTCTCCTCTTCTTCCTCAATAATTTCAGAAGCACCGGTGAATTTCATAAGTTTAGTCAACCCTAAGTTCATATATCTAATGTCGTATAGCTGGATGCAATCGACCTTTTTCAAATTTTCGGGATTTTGAAAGCCTAATCCTTCTATAGGATTGTAAAACAGAGTATCCTTGATTTTACTATTCAAAAGATGAATTGTCTGTTCGGTTTGACCTTTCTTGGCTAAGATATCCTCCAACTCCTTTATTTTAGAGTAGAGTTGACTTTGTTCTTTGTTAATAAGATCATAGCGAATAACAGTTTCAGAGCGTTGTCGTTTATTCTCATCATGTTCCTTAGTTAAGTCACTAACAGTTTGCTTAAGCTTAGTTACTTCTGACTCTAACTTAGAAACTCTATCACGTGAATCTTTTAAGCGAGCAGTTTCAAAAGCTCTTTCCAACACTTGTTTTTCTAGAACCTTTTGATTATTAGCAAGTCTGTCTTCAAGTTCCTTTATTTCGTTTTTCTCTCTTTTAAGAGAAGTGATTAACTCTGTCATCTTGTCATTTTGTTTAGAAATTAAAGAGTTTAGGTTACTTACCTCATTCTCAGCAGATGTAGCACCATTGTCTTCTTCTCTAGAGTCATCACTTTCACTTCCAGATTCAGTTACCCTTGCCATCAGTGCCAAATTCTCTGGCTCACTATCTTCAGAATCTTCGAGCTCAGCCATTAGGACAACCCCTTGCTCCTTTTGTTTAGCAAGTTATGCCTTCTGCATATAGTAATTGAAGTCCTTCTTGGCAGATCGACACTCTTTAGCAAAGTGTCCTGGCTTTCCGCATTTGAAACACTTCATTGGGTCACTGCTGACTGCCTTATCAGATGGTCTGTTGACTCTTTCAGAGTAGTTTGAGGAAGAAGTTCTTTGTTTGTTGTTTGTAGCAGGATTTCTGAATTTGGTGATCTTATTGTTAATTCTCCTCGTCATGTTGGTCAGCAAAGCCAGTTGTTTCTTCAGCTCATTAATCTCAGGGTCAGAATAAGACATGTTCTTCTTTTCATCAGATGAGTCATCTTCAAAGGTAATTTTTGGAGCTTTTTCTTTCTTCTTTTTCTCAGATGTAAGGAGGGCAAGTGTGTCAACAATGTTCTTTCCCTTTGAAGAATTGACTTTTTCACGAATATCCTCTGAGAATTCACCTAGACAATCGTAGAGATTGTGGATGGTCAGCTCATCTAGGTCTTTATTTTGTCTGATTCGTTTGGCTGTTTTCTTCCATTCGGGCTTCAAAGACCTCAAGAAGCGAATGTTAACTTCCATATTGGTTTTGCGGATGTTGATTTCTTCATCTCGTTAAGAAATATTAGAAAGCGTTGATAGGTGTCTTCCAGCTCTTCATCAGGTCTAGCAGCAAAGGAATCATATGCAGTCAGGGTGTGTGCTCGTTTGGATTTGATTCCAAAATCAGTGCCTTGCATGATCTGTTGAATTTCATCCCACAAATCCTTGGCAGTTGTAAGGCTATCAATTTGCATAAACAAGTCATTGGGGATAGCTTGCAGCAAATAAATGGCAGCAAGTAGATCAGCCTTTGTTCTCAGTTTCTCAGGTTCAGTGTAATCATCCTCAGATTTCAATGCTTTACCTTCTGGTGTGGTAGGATTATTTGTTGTTATGGCTGGAACATCAACCCATACTTCGAGTATTCCTTCATTGAGAGAGATAAGAATGTTCTTCCCATTGTCTTGACTTCAAATATTGAGGAAACAGACTTTCCATACAGCAAATTCTCCCCTTCTGAGCAGAGGAGGTCTTGAATCACTTCCAAGTGTGTATGCTTCCATGACTGTTGATGATCTTTTAAGGCGAGAACTGTTCGAAAAAAGTAAAAGGATTTTGGAAATGCTTAAGAAGATTTCGAATGCTGATTTCGAAGGATGGTTCGGGTGTCCGAAATTCGAAATTCGGAGAAGAATTCGGGTGTCCGAAATTAGAAACTCAGAAAACTAGATTTCGGATGGTCCGAATTTAAGATTTCGAAAAGCCTTATTTCGGGTGTCCGAAATTGTGATTTCGGATGCACTGATTTCGGAACCTGATCTCGGATGCTACTTTTGGGTTTCCAAAAATAGAAATTCGGTGACCTGCAGAGTTTAAGATTTCGGGGCTTCGAAATTTCAGGATTTCGGACCTGTTTAAGATTTCGGATATGCGAAATCTTTAGGATTTCGGATCAGCGAGATTATGGTAACTTCAAATTGTACTGGGATTCTTCTTCCGTGGCTTTCCAAGTTTCAGTTGCCTTCTAAAACAGTAAGTTTCCAAGAACAGATCGGAAGATTAATTCAACCAAAAATTGTGATTTTGATCAAATTATTTCCAGAAAAATTCGAGGAACCAAATGAACAGAATTGCGTCGTGGCTCTGATACCAATTGTGTTAGATATGCCCAGATTTCAATAGTCGAATAATCTAATAATAATTGGAAGAATTAAAACAGTAGAAGAGAAATTTCACCAATAACGTATACCGTGTATATAGAATGATGAATCCATGAAGAACAATTACACGATACTCGAACGTATAAGCTAGAGAGAGAAATTCTAGTCTACTGGCTCTACAGAGAATAATATGCAGAATAGAATGTGTAGAGATTTAGCAGTTTCGGCCATCTCAACCTGTATTCATAAGAGAGATGTTCGAACTGCCTAATACAATTAGGAAACAGAGTGGGCCGTGCGTGTCGGCTATGTAGAGCATCTAAATCGGCCCTAATTCTCTCTCAGCTAATCTAATAAAATACAAAGACTCATTAATTAAATTACAATTAATTTGAACACAATAAAATAATATTCTAACAATTAATAATATGATATTCACAACTTTGATGAAAAAAATCTACCTATCAAAGTCGAAGAATCACATAATTCCTGTAATTTAGGTATAACAATGGTATTATTTGTACCGTTATTCAAATCAGAAGGAAACACCTTACCAATGAAATTAAGTTAAAAAAAGTGTTCAGTGATAAAATAAATATTATTACCGATGTGTTTTTCATTAAAATCTCTAAAAGCGATAAACCTTTTATTCATCACCCAACCGTCATCAATAAAATGTATAGTCACATCAAAGTAATACAAGTGATGATTTGTATCTTCTCATATCACTACAAACAGTCACACCTCCATGAAAATTAGCAAAATAAAATCAATTAACGTTTTCTTTTTCAAATTATATTGTTTAATACTCCCTCCGTCCCTTAAAAATTTGCCAAGTTTGACCGGCACGGGGATTAATAAAGTAAAAACTGTGTGGTCAAGATTTGTGCAGAGGAGAGAGAATTAACCGGAACCACAAATTCTTTACTTAAAAGGGAAAGTGGCAAAGTTAGTGGGACATCCGAAAAGGAAAGTTGGCAAAGTTTTAAGGGACGGAGGGAGTAACTTCTTTTTTAGTTGTTCTTTGGCTACAATTTCAAGTTTGAGGATTTAGTGAACCTTGAGCATAAACACATAAAAAAGACTTCCGGAAAAAAATAACAAGTAAATTTTCTTTACATATTAACTTTGACATGACTTTCAAATGTTATTGATGATTATAAACAAAATTATCATGAAAGGGCTGAGAATTTACAAATCTCGAATCTTGTATTTGCATGGCTCGTGACCATCCTGTACCCCCATGCCCCGTGCACAATCTTTGGGGACAATACAAGACTTGTATTTGTGTGTACCACTTGCCTTATGAAGGATCAATTACCATGTGAAAATGAAATTGAAAAAGATAAGAACATAACTTTATTGGCTTACCTTGATCGGGTTGTGTGGATAAACCGGCGCCGCTCCCTTACTCCTCCTCGAGGGTATTCCCCCCCCCCCCCCCCCCCCTTCTTGCTCGTCCTCCACCGGTTGGGGTCGTCGACCTCCAAATCTTCATCAATTTTAGGGATGGCTTCTTGATGTAGAAATTGTCCTCATTGTTGTGACAATAGTTGCGCCATTACTTCGTCCCTCTCTAGGGTGGAAATTTATCTACCAATCATCACGAACTCTGGATGAAGAAGATGTTGTCCCCACTTGACGTTTACCGCGGCAGCACAAAAGACACATACATAATAATACATCAATTCATCAACAATTTAAATATTCATCCAAACAACCTTTAAGTTGTACCCTACGCGACTTCAAAGTATAACATTTATCAATAATAGAATCTGCATCTATATTGTTGATAAAATCTCTTTCAAAAGAATCCATCCTAAAAAACAATTTCAATATGAATTAAAATACTTCTATAAAAATATAAAATTATAAAGTAATAAGAAAAAACAATCGTTGTACATAAAACTAATAAGTATTCCCAATTTCAAAATTCAATTGAAATTTTCAATTTTTTCTTACATGTCCACTCAATAAATAAATCATTCTCTAATCTTCAATCGTATAATCAATAAATCATTCTCTAAGATTTAATTATATTTTTAATAGGGAAAATTGATAGTAATAATCCCAACTATTGGCGGTCCGCTCATAATAATCCCAACTATCGATTATTTAAGAATAATCCCAACTTTAAGGACCTTGCGCCAATAATGATCCGACATGACCGGCTACCTGTTCAGTTAATTAAAAAAGAAATACCAGATTATAATAATCCGAACTATCATCTGTCAACTTCTGATGGACTCCAAAAAATTAAATTAAAATTTCCATAAATAAATAGAAAGATTAAAAAAGATTAGAAGATTTTAATTTTACTTAATTAACTTTTTAAGATAGTTTGTAGAATTAAAGAATATAAAATATATAATTATAGAATATGGAAAAACTTATATGAATTTCAAAATTAAAATTACATAACATGTAAGATATTTTAAAGGATAGTAAAAAGATCAATAGAAAAACTTTAAAGGATAAATGAAATTCAAATTAATTACAAATTAAAATTCAAAAAATGAAAACTTTGATTTTCAAAATTAAGAAAGTGAAAAAGATAAAAATACTAATACTTATTTTAAAAATATATAAAAAATAAAAGGTAATCATCCTAAAATATTAAATCATTTTAAAGTAGTTAAAAATTAATAAAAACCGTGAATTGTAAAAGAATTCAAAAACGACTATTTATCAAAAAAAATCTGAGAATAATATTAAAAAATGAAATGTAATTTTTTTTTTCTAAAATGCAACACGTTTTAATTATAGTTAAACTTTCATTTATAAAATTTAAAATCTGAAATTTAAATAATTATTTCTATTTTTTGTAAAAAAATTGAGTTGATAGTTGAGATTATTAAAAGAAGAGTGAACATAGTTCAGATTATTTATAGAATAAGCTTAATTTCTATTAAAATTGACCTGTTATACAAGGTAATAACCGGTCATGGACCACTATTGGTGGATGGTCGATATAATTGGGATTATACAAAAATAATAAATAATTGAGATTATTATTAGCGGACCGATAATAGTTGTGATTATTATTTTCAATTTTTTCTTAATATTTATTACATTTTATTATTAGCCACATTTTAATATTGGTCACGTTTTAATATTAATCACATTTTAATATTTATCACATTTAATATTTCCATAATTAAAAAATGGCAAACCCTAGGAAATCAATTGGTTTAGGTGGTCTCCAATGCCACTGTAGGAAGTAGATTGGGGTTTTTACACAAATAGACTAAAAAGCAAAATAATACTATGTATCACTTTTTTCATATTTGAATGCCCTTTTCAAAAATAGGTTCCTTAACTTTTTTTTTTCAATAATAGACCCACGTATTCAAACGTCCGCTGGAATCTAAAGTGACTGAATGATGCATTTTTCCTGTACGGCTCGGCTCTATCACCAAAGGCCAAAAGTGGCCGTTTGATGCTTTTTATAAAGCAATATCATTGCAAACTTATACATTCATAAACTAAAATTTAAAGTCGCAAAAAAAAGGTTGATACATTCTAAAAAAACTAAAATTTAAAGTTGCAAAATGATACAAGCATCATACAACCATGTGAAATAAAAAAAATGATAGAAATATAATTAAAATTCTAAAAAGGTAATAAAAAAATAAAAAATTATAGGAAATGAAAAATCTGAAAATTATAATGGAAACTAAATATTACAAGGGTAAATTTTCAAATAAAAATTTCAAATATATAAACAATGGAAATAATATAGAACTTTTTTTCCATTATGAAATGACGTTAACTAAAAGTAACTTAAAAAACAATCAACATTGAAAAATCTAAAACCTGAAAACTCATTAAACTATGATATAAACAAAATTTAAAAATAAAATTTCTAAAATTAAAGAGTAAGTTATAAAAGATGAAAATAAATATATAATATGGAGTATTAAAAAGTTGAAAAATATTAAAGATTTTATACTAAGATGTTCAAAAGTCTAAAAAATGTTAGAAGAATGTAAAAAAACATAAAATAAAAAAGGTAAAGAATTGAAATAGTGAAAAATGGTAGATAAATAGATAAAAATTGAAAAGTTACAATATTTTATTTTTTAAAATGGTAAATTATTTTAAATAGTAAATATTTTATAGAATTCAAAAAAATAGATTAAAATTTGTAAAATACAATAAAAATAGAAATAAAAAATCTTGATAGCTTTAAAAATTTGAAAATAAAATTAAACAAAAAGCACGAAAAGTCTAAAAACTCAAAAATAAAAATTTCAAGTGAAAATAAAAATATAAACCAATTTAACTTAAAAATTGAAAAGGTCAAATTATGAATTTCGCAACCCATTTTTTTCAAAATATTCACAAAATTTATTTGTTACGAAGTTTTATTATTATTATGCACTATTATTATCAGTATTGCTTTATCGTTTGTTTTTGTTACATACTTCCTCCTTTCTTTAATAGTTGAAACAATTTGACTTTCACGTTTTCCAACGCGCAACTTTGACTTTAATTATATCTAATTACGTATTAGTAAAAATTATAAAAAAGTTAATGTATTGAAAATTCACATCAATAGAAATTTAATGACATTTTATACATAATAATTTGATTTTATATATTAATAGAAAATCGTGGTCAAAGTAAGGTGTGTGAATAGTGCAAATATCCTAATGTTGCAACTTTTAAGAAACGGTGGAAGTATTGTTTATTTTTGTATCTTTTTGTTGATAACTTTGAAGTTTTTTGTTTTTCATTGTGTCTTTGTGTTGCTTACTATTTTTTATATTCATTAGTCCAAATTTCTCATTTTAGGTGATTGTACATAAATCTATACATGACTTAATTATTCTAAATAAGTAACATAGAGAAGTAAAAACTTATATAAACAACTAACATCAAATTCAAATTATAAACAACAATAAACAACACAATGCAACAAAAAGCAACATCACACAACAAAACGCAACAAAAAATATCATCTTGCAACAAAATGCAACAAAACGCAACAATAATAAACAAGTTGCAACAAAAACAACATTTTGCAACAAAATACAACACATACAATACAACAAAAAGAAACAAAAATAACATATCAACTTTCACAATGAGTATATAATTCTATTTATTGCAACCATCCATTATATTGTTTAGTTCATGAGATTTGGTTCTCTTTCATCTTTTCCTCATTGATCTTCTCAATCTTATTATCACCTTCATGTGCTTATTTCCCTTTTATACGCCTGCAATGAGAATATAATTAATTGACACACATATGACGACAAACTAAGCAACTGTGGCAGACTAATCATTTGTAATACATCATTATGAGTATGAAATATGCATTTAGGTAACATACAGTAGGAAATATCCAAAATAAGCAACTGAAACAAAGTAAGAACACAATCACCATGACCGCTAAAAGTGCTTATTAGTTTTCTCTTTTACTGCAGAAGTTTTTGCCATTTTAAAAAGCACAGAGGGGGGTATAGAGGGGGGTATAGATTCTATAGTGTTAAGATCAGCAAGTCAATAGACATTATTAGCGGGGGGGATTGAAAGCAATCAAATGAGAGGTGATAATAGCAATTTTCAGATGTAGTCATGTGATCTTACACAAAGGTAACCTCCACCTTTTCAAAGATATTCAATTATAAGGATTTCCCTAGTTTTGTTGGCCAAGAGCAAAACAATCAACTTAAAAATAAACGAAATGCAAAAAAGAGTTGTGACAACACAATCTCACCCTTTTTAGTAACAATCTCACCCTAAATAAGTTTGCAACCGAAAATAAAGCTGCTACTAACATCTAAAATCTATAATATCTACAATATACACATATATTGTATAATAACAAGGTCTAACCCTGCCCAAAGTTTCCCTTTGTCTTTAACAATACCTGTCCAGGATTTGCAAATGAAAATGAAGCTGCTACGAAGCAATATTTAATCCATAATGCTCATAATCATATATACTCCTCATCAATTGCTACACAGGGAACAGTATGACCTGAACTATGTGCTTGTGCTTCCAGCCAATTAAAAACATCTTTTAATTGCTTTAAAATAAATTTAACAGTTATAAGTCCTTTGCCTACAAAAATTAGAAGTACATTATTTAAAAGAACTACATCTTCATGAAAAGATTCAAAAAGTTAATCAGGCATACTAGGTGCTAAGGGATCATGTAATAGCTTTCAATAGGTGTTTTCAAAGTCAAGTCAATGAAAGTGCAAGCACACTATTAGTTCATGTTCTGTTTATATCAAAACCATGGAAATAAATATAAGTAACAACACTAATATATACAATCATGTGCTCTTCCCATATGATCACATCACTCTTCATTCAAATACTTAGTTCATCCATGTCCTTTTTTGGGGATATAATATCTGCTATAAAATCTGAGCAGAAGTCAGAACCTTAATAGTTTACCCCTTTGAATTCCTTTCGAAAATGCCATTACAATTTAGAAGATTGAATAACATTATATTAGGATTCAAACAATTTTCTATTTATGAATACCCCGACATCGTAAAAGAACCAATGTACGTACTTAGAGGTGCTATCCAGTAACATGTAGATATTGATGGAGTATATGGGTCTGAGCCCCAGGACCCACATACTCGGAAGAACAGGGCACAAGACAACAGAGTGGCGCCCTCGTCGGCCAAGACGCCCCCGTCGGCCGAAAAGGGGCCAACTCAGATTACGGTCCTGAAGCCAAGGAACCCGGGCGCCCTCGTCGGCCGTGCCCTCGTCGGCCGTGCCCTCGTCGGCCACGAAGACCTCCCAGAAACGGATTCTATACTTACTCATTTGTACAGCCCATTAGAGGCTCTGTATTCGGCCCAGTAGCGGTCCAGTTGTAAATGGGCCTCCCAAGCCCAAGGCTTGGGAGCCCAACCCTAATTTTCTCTATAAATACTCCCCTTAGGAGTAGTTATAGGGGTTACGAAATCATTCTATTGAAGCATACTATTGCACTTCTCTCTCTAGCTCTCACTTCTCTCTAGATATACTCTATCATTTGGTGCTCTCGTTGAGAGCTAGAACAATCAAGTTAGCACCCTTCGTCGCTACCAAGCACAGCTAACCACTGATCATGGGGAGAACTAAGTCAAACCGCAACCTCGTCAGCAAAGTCATCCCTGAGGACCAAGAGCCCAGGGAGCACGATGAGGACGCCACGGCCGACCAGGTCGGCGGAGGGGACCTCTTCCAGGAGGCCTTCAACCTCACGACGGACCTCCGCAACCAACTCAACGGCGGAGTCCCCGACGCCCGCCTCGGCCTGGAAAAGAAACGAGCTGAGAAAGCGGACCACGCCCCGGCCCAGCCTATGGCCGCGGCCTCTCCGTCCGTAGATCCTCAGGTCCAGGCCGCACTATCGGCTATCATCGCCAGCTTGGCTCAGAATCCCACCGTCCTCAGCGCACTCTTGCCAAGGACCGGGGGAAACGTCACTCCACCTCCTCATCCCCAACCGTTGGCCGTCCAGATAGGCAACAATGAGGGGGTTGTGGCCCAGGACACGGCGTCGTGCCACTCCCACCCTGCTTCCCCTCTTCGGCCCGGGCAGACCCCAGCGCGTGGAAAAGCCTCTGCCTTCAATAGGCTAGGTGACACGCGTCGTCGTCCGGTTTCGGAAAGGATGGCGGGACGGATTGGTGATCCTCGTCCTGGCTCGCCAAGGGAAAGCTTGGGGTCTGTGTCCCGGACAGCGGACCAGCCCCGCCCGGACAAGGGCAAGGGGAAGTTGCACGAGGATGACGTGCGCCACCAGATCAACGCGGCTCACAACGAGCGCCTGAGGAACCAGTCGGGCGCCGCTGCGGCCGACAGGGACCCCCGAGACGAGGTCATCGCCCAGCTGGAGAGGAGACTGGCTCAGATGGAGGCCAAGCAGTCGGCCAACATCCCTACGGCCGGCGCCTCCAACGACCCCGGCCTCAACGCGCTCATGAACAAAGTCAGCGCCCTCGAGAGGGAGCTGGCCGAAGGGCGGGGTGACCCCATCATCCAGGTCAGGACTAGGACCCCTTTCACCAACAGGGTCCTCTCGGCCCCCATCCCTGAGAAGTACAGGGGGAACGCCATCAAGTCCTACGATGGCCGATCAGACCCCCAGGAGCACTTCAGCCGTTATCAAAACAACATGCTGATGGTTAACACGTCCGACGAATACCTCTGCCGTTGGTTCCTCTCTACTCTCGAGGGGCCAGCGTACGAGTGGTTCAACGGACTGCCAGAGGGAAGCATTGACTCATGGCAAGATCTCGCCCAGCGCTTCCTCACTCACTTTGCCGGGAGGAAGCGCACCAAGAAGTATTTCACCCACCTCCTCTCCGTCAAACAGCAGCATGAGGAGTCCCTCCGGTCATTCATCGACCGGTGGACGAGGGAGACCGAGGAGGTCGAGGGGGCCGATGAGCGCACCCTCCTCGCCTTGTACCAGGGAGCCCTCTGCATCTCCCCGTACGCCAGGAGCCTCATCACTGACCCCCCGAGGTCGTACGCCAAGGCGCTCCAACGCGGAGGCTTGTATGCCGACGCCGACGAGCTCCACAATCACAAGAGAGAGGGGGGCCATCCCCCCAAGAAGACAAATCCTTCGCCGGCCTCGGGTCCGTCCCCGGTCGGCCAGGGTGCCCAGGGCCGCCACGGCTCTGGTGGACAGAGTAAGAAAGACCGCCACTGGCGGCCGAGGCTGGAACGGCCGGGGGTAACCCTCACCCACCCGGTCGGCACCATCCTCGATTATGCCGAGAAGCACAGCCTCATCGAGCAGGCTCCTCGGCCGGCCGAGGAGATCCTTGCCATCCAACAGGGCGGCACATACTGCCGGTTCCACAAGAACTCGTCGCACAACACCGACGATTGCATCACATTGAAGAAGGCCATCGAGCGCCTTATTCGCCAGGGGGAACTCTCCCAGTTTGTCAAAGGTGGCCCACGTAAAAACACTTGGGTAAACACCGGCAAACATGGGGGCGAACCCTCTGCGAAGAAGCGCGAGATTGGTAGGCTCAGCGACGACGAGGACTTCGAGGAGCCTCCGCCGAAGAAGAATCACATCCACCTCATCGTAGGCGGGAACACTGGGGGGGACTCCGCCACTCAGAGAAAGAAATGGGCCCAATCCCTTTACATTGGGGAGGTGTCCCACGTTCCCCCCAGCCAAAGAAGCAGCGAACGGAGGCGATCACCTTCACCGACAAGGATCTGCCTCCGGGTACGGAGTCACACAGGGACACCCTCGTCATCCGATGTGAGATCGGTGACTCCATCATCCACCGTACTTACATCGATACGGGGAGCTCCGTCAACGTGATGTACCTGGACACCTTCAAGCAGCTGAAGCTGGACATAGCTCTGCTGAAGCCGATCAAGACCCCGTTATCCGGCTTCACCGGGGACTCTATCGACGCCGAGGGCACGATAGTCCTCCCCGTGGAAGTCGGTGACGACCCCCACCATGCCAAAATTGACATGGAGTTCATGGTGGTCAACCTCCAGTGCGCCCACAACCTGATCTTGGGCCGGCCAGCGCTGGAGGACTTGGAGGCCATCATCTCCATGAAGCACCTATGCTTGAAGTTCCCCACCAATGACGGCATCGGCTACGCCAGAGGAAATCAGAGGATAGCCAGAGCTTGCTACCTCAAGCTAACGAGGCCGGCCGAAAGGGAAGGACAGCGGATAGACACCATTACGGCCGCCGTCGCCATGGACGAGGAGAGGCCACATGCGGAGCCGGCCGAGGAGATCGAGGAAATCCCTCTGGATACCTCCCGGCCGGAGCGGGTTCTCAGGGTCGGAAAGCAACTCCCCCAAGACCAACGAGACGCCATCCTCCTCGTCCTACGGTCATACGCCGTTGTCTTCGCGTGGGGCCCGGACGATATGCCAGGCATCAGCCGCCAGGTGATCACTCACCGGCTGACCGTCGATCCGGCCTCCGCGCCTGTCAAACAGAAGCGGCGCTACTTGTCCGCCGACAGGCGGGATTTCGTCAAAGGGGAGGTCGCCATGCTCCTCTCAATCAGACACATCAAAGAGGTGAAGTACCCGACATGGTTGGCCAACGTCGTCCTCGCACAAAAACCGCCGGCGTTCAGAATGTGTGTTGACTACACTGACCTGAACAAGGCGTGCCCCATGGACCCGTTCCCTCTCCCCAACATTGATCAGCTGGTGGACGAGACGGCGGGGTGCGAGTTGATGTCGTTCCTCGACGCTTTCAGAGGGTACCACCAAATCTCCATGCATGAAGATGACGCTGAGAAGACGGCATTCATGACCCCAGAGGGAATCTTTTGCTACCTCGTCATGGCCTTCGGACTCAAAAACTCCGGCGCCACCTACACTAGGATGGTGGCCAAGATCTTCAGAACGGTCCTTGGTCGGACGATGGAGGCATACGTCGACGACATGATCGTCAAGAGCAGGCAGGCCACCTCCCACGCCGACGACCTCCGGGAAATCTTTGAAATAATGAAGGAGTTCAAGCTCCGGCTCAACCCCAAGAAATGCGCCTTCGGCGTCCAGGGCGGCAAGTTCCTCGGCTACATGGTCAGCCGGAGAGGCATCGAGATCAACCCGGAGAAGACGCAGGCCATCATCAACATGGAGCCGCCCCGCAACGTCAAGGAGGTACAGTGACTGACGGGGCGCCTGGCGGCCTTAAACCGGTTCCTCTCCAGGTCCGCCGAGAGGGCCCTCCCCTTCTTTCAGATCATGCGGAAAGCCAACAGCTTCAAGTGCACGACGGAGTGCCAGGAAGCATTCGACGAATTGAAAAGGTACTTGTCGTCCCCACCCGTGCTCTCCAAGCCCAAAGCCGGCGAAACCCTCTTCTTGTACTTAGGGGTGAGCACGTCGGCCATCAGCTCCGTGCTCATCCGCGAGGACGAAGGGGTGCAGAAGGCCATCTTCTACATCAGCAAGACGCTCAGGGAGGCCGAGCTCAGGTACTCCCCCATTGAGAAGACGGTGCTAGCCATCGTCCACACAGTGAAGAAGCTGGGGCACTATTTCCAAGCCCACACCGTCCATGTGCTGACCCAGCAGCCTCTTGGCGCACTCATGAGGAGCCCCACAAGCTCCTCGAGGATGGTGAAATGGGCGATCTTCCTCAGCCAGTTTCAAATTGAGATCAAGCCAAGGCCATCCATCAAAGGGTAGGCCTTGGCCGACTTCGTCATCGAATGCACAGCAAGGGAGAAGGCCGTCGCCAACCACGGCCCGGAGCCGGACGACACGTGGACCCTGTTCACTGACGGCTCGTCGGCCGCGAAATCATGCGGCGGCGGCGGCGTCCTCATATCCCCTGAAGGGTTCAGAGCTTACTATGCCATCCGCTTCAACTTCAGGGTATCCAACAACGAAGCCGAGTATGAGGCCCTCCTCAGCGGTCTCAGACTCGCCGCCGGCCTCAAGGCCAAGCACCTCAAGATCAAGTGCGACTCCAAACTGGTAGTGGGCCAGGTGGAGGGATCGTACGAGGCAAAGGAAGGCCGGATGAAGCAGTACAAACAAGCAGCGGAGGAATTGTTGAAAGCGTTTGAAACCCACGAGATCACTCAGATCCCAAGGGCCAAGAACGCCGAAGCCGACATCCTCTCCAAGCTCAGCTCGGACACCCCGGAGCACATCTCCCAGTTGGCCAAGATCGAGGAGTTGAGCATGTCCAGCATCCATGCCAGCCCCGTCTTGTGCGTCCAACAGCGACCAGAGGACTGGATCTTCGACATCGCCACCTTCATCACCACGGGAGAGCTGCCCCAGGACGAGGAGAGGGCCAAACTTGCCAAACTCAGGGCCCCAAGCTACACCATACAAGATGGCAAACTCTACAAACGGTCCTACAATGGCACTCTCCTCCGATGCCTGCACCAGGACGAGGCCGACACCGCCATGGAAGAAGTTCACTGTGGCGTCTGCTCCTCGCACCAGGGTCCTTTCAGCATGTCCCGGCGTCTCGTCGTCCAGGGCTTCTTCTGGCCGACGATGACACGGGACTGCGCTGACCTGGCCAGGAAGTGCACCACATGCCAGGTACTCCAGAAGGCCCCTGGTCGGCCAGCTGTCAACTATGCCCCTGTCAGCACCGCAATTCCATTCTCCAGATGGGGGATTGACCTGGTCGGCCCCCTGCCCAGAGCCGCCGGGAATAACCGCTACATCATCGTCGTCGTCGACTACTTCACCAAGTGGGTCGAGGCGGAACCCTTGGCCAGCATCACGGGGGCCAGATGCCAAAGATTTGTTTACAAGAACATCATTACACGCTTTGGCGTCCCCCAGGAGATTATATCAGACAACGGCACCCAATTCGAGGCAGCCCCTTTCCAGGAGCTCCTCCGGGAGTTTGGGGTGAGGCACCGTTTCTCCTCCGTTGCTTATCCTCAGGGCAACGGGCAGGTCGAGAACGCCAACAGAACAATAATGGAGGGGCTGAAGAAGAACCTTCAGGCCGCAGGAGGTAGTTGGGTCGACGAGCTCCCCAACATCCTGTGGTGCTACAGAACCACGCCGAGGAGGGCGACAGGTGAAACACCTTTCGCCCTGTGCTACGGCTTTGAGGCGAAGGCGCCCACGGAGGTAGCCATCCCCAGCCGACGAGTGGAGCAATATGAGCCTGACACCAACGAAGAGAACATGAAGATTGACCTACACCTGGTTGACGAGAGGCGTGAGCAAGCTTACGTCCGAGCAGAGAACTACCGGCGTCAAGTGAAATCATACTATGACGCCAAGGTACGTTCCCGGGAATTTCAGGTGGGGGACTACATCCTCCGCCGAAGGGAAGCAAGCCAGCCGACAGAGGGTGGCAAGCTAGCATTGAAGTACGAAGGGCCCTACATCGTCAGTGTCGTGGTCAAACCCGGCACCTACAAGCTTAAACGCCCAAATGGGTCCAATGTACCACGAACATGGAATGTACACCATCTGGTGAAGTTTTATCAGTAATCCGAAGGAGGTGCAGACGGCGAAGCCCTCACCCCTTAACGGGTTACTGATTGAACGCCACCCTCGGCCTCGAGCCACTTATGAATAAAATCATGTTCTGATTTTTTCTCTGGAAATTCAAAGTAAAACATTAGCGGGTGCCCTCGTCGGCCACCTTAGAGCGAAAGGCTCAGGTCTGGCCGACATGGCCCCTTGCATTTGCAGCCTACGAGCGACAAGCTCAGGCACTCCATTGTATTTTGTATCAGCAAAGGGCTCAGGCCTAGCTGAGAGAGCACATCGTCCTGGCCCCGAAAGCCTAGAAGTGAAACACTCAGGTATGGCCGACGATGTCCCCAGGACGAAGGGCCCGCAAACGGCCCACGTCTTGAAACGGGAAGCTCACCGCGTCGTCCACGCGCCAGAACGCAGGACGACAGGCCTGAAATAATGGCCGAGGTGACAAAATCCCAAAACTCAGGGATGGGCAACGACAGCCGTTGGAAACCGACCAAAAGTCTAGCCCGCGTCATAAATAGGCGACAGGACCCGCCCTGAGATCACGGACGTTATAAACGAAGTCCGAACCGGCCGAAGGACGAGCACACCCTTCGGCCGAAGCCTGAAAGAAGGATACCCCCCGAAACGAAAAAAAAACAAAATATACATAAGGGAAAAAGAGGGAAGCCGACGGCCGTGCACACTTGCCGGCCTCGAGCAATGAAAAAAATAAAATCCCCACAATTCAGGCCCATTTTGGCCAGGTACATATCAGTTGAACACAAGTGTAGTACCACTGACAGGCAACATGGACGACACGTCCACACACTACAAGGGAACAATCAAGGCCGATACACACGCCTATAAAACCCTAACCACATCGGTTGGGTGACACGCGAGAGGTGACCTTCATCGGCCATAGTCCTTTGAGGCACCAACGCTTGGTATGAAGCAGCATCGCAATCCTGAGGATGACCAGGACGAAGCGGGCACTCATCACACCCGCGAAAGGAGCAAGCAATCAAGAAACAACCTCTACTTGCCACAGCACCTCGGATGGCCGACGCAGGCACTGGAACCATAGCTAGCCGACGAAGACAGGACCATCTCCTGGGACAAGCTATTCCTTATCCAGCACCCTCATCGGCCACAAGCCAAACCTTGGCCGGCGGTGGCACCGCAAAGAAGTAAATGCCTAACATTTATACTTAGGAAATTATCTAAGTACTCAAATGAAGGAGTTCTAGCCGAAGCGGGTACCAGTATACTACAAAGCCGTTAGCTACCTACACCTCTACATGTGTACTTGTGAAAAATTCAAAGTCCACGAGACTATAGTGAAGGCGCCCTTATCGGCCAGAACACAGGGATACAGGCCGACAACGGCCCTGGCTAAAACACTTGGGATGAATCCAAGGCCAGGACGATAAGAACGCCAAGGCCTGGACGGAACGGACACCACGGTCAAGGCTAAAAAGGGAAGCACCTAAAAGGAATAAAAAACACTTAGGAAATTTTTTGGAAAAAATCCTAAGTGTTATGATAGCAAAGGAACACCGGTCAAGCCAACGAGGCCACCTGGCCGGAAAGAAGGCAACTTCGTGGTTCCAAAACACTTAGGAAATTTTTGAAAAAAATCCTAAGTATTATGGTTAGAACCACCGGTCAGGCCGACAAGGCCACCAGGCCGGAAGGGAAGCAACTACACGAATCCAAAAAACTTAGGAAATTTTCAAAAACAAAAAGATCCTAAGTGTTAGGATAGCACAGAAATGACGGTCAGGCCGATCAGGCCGCCAGCCAGGGAAGAAAGCAGCTCAGTGAGCCCAAAACACTTAGGAAATTTTTGAAAAAATTCCTAAGTGTTAAACGACGACGAACAAGCCGACCAGGTCACCGGACAGGGTGGACTACCCCATGGACGTAGCGGACAATCACGGGCGACCCAAGTTATGACCTTGACACTTGAGAAAAAATTTCAAAAACGAAATGACAAAGCAAACAACCATACAAGGGATTCAAAGCCGAAGAGGACAGCAAAAATTTCTTCAATTGATAGTGAGTTCATTACAATTGGGGGCACTTCGGCCGTTACATAATTTGGCAACTAAATGAAAAGCTAATTACAACAGGGAATAGCCGATCAAGCCTCCAGGGCATCTTCATCCGCGGCTGGCTCTTCAACCTCGTCGGCTCCCTCCTCGGCGGCTTCATCGGCCTCAGCTTCTTGGCCGGCAGCGGCGCTGGTGGCATCGTCTAAGAAGTCGAATTCAGTGTAGTCCGGCTCACCAAGGCCGGAGCTTTCTATGGGGGACTCTCGCTCCGACAGCGGCAGCTTGGCCTGCTCTTCTGGATCCTTCATCAGCTTTGGCAGCTTCAGGTTCCGTCTAGCCCACCTAGACGTGTAATTCATGGCCTTCAACGCCCGGGATAGCCGCCGACACAGGAGCCTTTGCATCCGCTCCTGGCCCAGGTTGTAATAAACGGACATCTCCCGGCTGAAATACTCCCGGCCGGCAGGGGAGTTCATCCCCCAATTCTCAAGCCTGGCGGCCACCACTTCGTAGCACCAGGGGAGCCTCTCATCGGCCTTCCACCCCTCGGCCAGGAACTTCTCGACGGCCTCATCGGCAGCCTTCACGACGGCGGCCTCAGCCTCAGCCCTTCGCCTTGGCGGCCTCCTCGCTCCTGTGCCTCTCGGCCTCAAGCGCCCTGTGGGACTCCTCGAGCTCCCGTTTGCTCTCCTCGAGCTTGGCCAGGGCATCGTCCCTGGCTGCGGCGGCTTCATCAGCCCTTGCCTGCAATGCCTTGGCATCCTCCCGGAGCCGATCAAGGCAAGCTACCGCCTCGTCGGCCGAGGCAGCCTTCTGCTCCAGCTCTTTCAAGCGAGCTATCTCCCAATACTGCCTCTTATGGCTTTCCATAAGCATAAAGGCACTCTACAGAAGGAAAACAAAGGTCAGGCAAAAGACTCTACACAGACGAAGAGAGAAACAAAAATATAAGGACAGTAACTTACTTGGACGAGGAGGTCCATGCCGCCCTCGTAAATCTTCGGGTCCTCGAGCTTCTTCAAGTGAGCCCGATCTTTGGCCGGCATGGCCTTGTCCAGGACGACGTGGCCGGGGACGAGATCATTAAACACACCCCCGCCGACGGGGTATTCTACCACCTTCTGGTAGGTGGCACCGGCAATCTCCTTGTGGGCCCTCTGCGTCCGTGGTTCCTGGACGAGAGGAAGCGCTGGGGCAGCATCGTCAGCAACAGTAAGGTCCACGACGGGACCACCATCGCCCACGCTGGGGACAGTAAGAGTACCGGCCTCACTAGCCGGAGAAGGGGAAGGAGCCCTCTTCGTCTTCTTAGAGACGCTCACGCCGGCCTCAGTCAACTTTTTCTGGCCGTCAGTGGCCGGTCTCTTTTTCTTTGATGGGGCAGGCTTTGGGGCCGCATCGGCAGTAGCCCCGCTCCCACCAGCAGCGGCACGTCGGGCCGCCTCGGCCGCCTTGGCCTTGGCAACAGCCATCATCGAACGTCGGTCCATGACAAAGTCTACAAAGGAAAAACAAACAGATTAGTAAGGCAAAGGACAAAACATAAAGACAGAAAGCCGAAGAAAAAATTACCATCGGCCTCAGCAGGAATGCCAAAATCCGGGCCATCGGCCTCCTCAAAGGTGGTGGTCATCCTCGGCCAGAGTTGGAGGTCATCCTCCTTATCTCCATACAGGTGATATCTGAAGAAGCCGAGGGCGGTCATCTTGTATTCAGTGACGTAATCTTTCACGCTCCTCGGCCCCCCTTCCAGGAAAGCCTCCACCTGAGCGTCCAAAATAGAGCTCTTCGGCGGGTCATGGAGATTGAACCTCCCGGTATGGCCGAGAGAGGGGAACTCGGTGCCACTCTCACCAATGGACACAAACATGAACTTGCTCTTCCACCCATGAATGGACGTCGGCAAATCCGTGAAGCTCCTCTTCCTCGGCAGCTGTTGAAGAGTAGCATAGGCCGCACAGTTCTTGTGGCTTCCTCGGCCGATCTGGTACAAGTTCATGAATAAGGTCGTGGTCGGCCTGAAGCCCAACTCCTCACACCGAAGTAAAAAGCCCACCATCAAGGAATAACTGTTCGGCGTCAGCAAGGCCGGAGGAAGCCCCACCATGTCCAGATACTCAATGACGAAAGGGTGAAGGGGGAACCTCAACCCCTTAGCAAAACTCATCGGGTATACTCCAAAGTATCCCGGTGGCGGAAGTAGAACATTGTCCGTCGGCCTGGGTGCCCTAACCCGCCCGAACGGCCCCACGTACATCTGGGCGACAAGATAGTCGGCCGCACTGCTTTCCGGCTTGATCAGGAATATGTTGGTGAGGTCCAGGTAGGAGAGGCCCGGCCCATTCTTCGGCCTCCTCACCCTCTTCAGCTTAGCTGCTCCCTTCACGGCAGACACCGGCCTCGGGCACGGAACGGCAGCAGAAGTGGACGCCCCGTCCACCGCTCGGGACGCGCCTACGTCCTCACCCTCTGAAGAGGAGGCGGACTCCTCGTCCTCGCCTTCCTCGTCCATCAGCTCTCCGGATTTGTAGGGGCTTAAACGCTCTATCTCCTCTTCAAACTCCTCGAGCACCTCGTAGTCAAGCGACCTCGTGGAGGGCTGGTCGTCGTAGGGGTAGTAGTCCTCGTTCAAGCTCTTCATTACTACTACTACGGGCTTGAGGAGAACAACTTAAGATCTAAAGGTGTTCAAACGCCTAACACTAGATCAACTACCTAGGAAGCAAAGTATGAAAAGCGAGGAAGATCGTGATGAACACTAACCTCGAACAACGAAGAACACGAAGAACAGGCTTGGGAGTTTATCTCTCTAGAAAATCGGCCAGCACTTCGACAAATTCAGAATGCAAATGTGATTCCTCGTCGGAGGGGAAGGGGTATTTATAGACCCCCCCACCAATGGTCACTACACGTGGCACTCTCCCAATGGCCACATCAACGGCCACCACTGGGAGGCCACCACGTCACCAACGGGCCAGGACCAACCCATATCAACGGCCCACCGGCAAATCAGACTCTACGGCCTACACGCTCGCTGGCTTCACAAGTACCAGCAAGCACCCATAACGTCTCATTTGCTTGCCAATATCACAAATGCCAAACAATAAAAGATGGCAACGGCCAGGAACGTAACGGCCACAGAACAAAGGGAACAAATAGCCCACAGCCTTCGGCTCCTCGTAATAACCCTTTGTAAGGAATAATTGTATTTAGATTTTGATGATGCTATATTAATTAGGACTGTAGAGTACCCCTTTAGAAATTATGTATTAGAATTTTCCCTTGTAAAATTCTTAGCATATTCGACTACCAGAAGGCCTCTCTACCAGAAGTCCTCCAGACAGAAGATCTTGGTTCTCTGTCTAGGAACAGAAAACGTCAGGGTCTCTGTTACCCTTTAGCGTGACAGAAACCCTCCTGGTTCTCTGTAAGCTACCAACAACAGAAGTGCTCATGATCTTCTCTGATTCAGTTCTCTGTTAGTAACACCAGAAGGTCTGACACTTGGAAGAAATCCACAAAGCCGGGAAGTCAACATAAAGATTCCTTCAAACGACTAGGAGTATGAAACGGAAAAGCTACAGTGCTCGCATTAAATGCTCATTTAATGCTCCCCATGCTCCGTGGAGTAATTGCAGATAATTGGCCGCAATGTCAGGATTACTTTATCCCAAAATAGTAACCCGCCAACTTTACCGGGTCCTACTGGTCAAGTCAACTGCTCGCGCATTAAATGCAGTTGTCCTCCTACTCCTCCAACGGGAAGACAACCTCAGTATAAAAGATACACTACGAAGAACAACCGGATAACTTTGCCATAACTTTGCTATCACATTGCTAACCAAGCAAGATATTCAAACTCTGAAAAGCAAAAGCCTCCTTGAGATTCAAACTTACTATCCTCTACAAGAGAAGGCAGAAGTCGGAAAAATACTCTTTCCTACTCAAGCAAAGTTCCAAGTGTTCTTCAACTCTTCAAGCTCTTCACATACATACATTTTGTAACGAAGCTAGTTGGAGGAACCTCTGTTTCAACAAAAACTCTTCTTGCTACAAGAAGGACATCCGAATAACTGGAGTAGTGAAGTGGTGATACTTCAAGGAGACTCAGTGAAAGGACCAGTGTTAAAGGAAGCCAGGCAGTGCATCCCAGGACACATCTAGGCTTGAAGAAGACGTGGAGTGCTTCTTAAGTGCTAGGACTAAGGCTTTGTAAACGGCAGTTTTTACAGCTTAGTGGAACAGTGGATTAGAGGAACGAGTTGTTCCTTGAACCACTATAAAAATCCCTGGTGTCGTTTACTTACTGCTTTTAATACTTGCATTTAGTTAGAATCGTTTAACTCCCTGAACTTGGTATCTGTGTTCAGCAGAACTCGTTCTACGAGTTAACAGAAGGCCTTCTGCCTTTGCTTCTCTGAGGCTAACAGAACTCCCTGCCAGAACCCCATCCGCTGCGAGTCTGTTCTCTCAACAGAACAGGCTATTCTGAAGAACTGGTACTTAGTTTTAAAAAGCTAAAAACCAATAC
This sequence comes from Cuscuta europaea, assembly GCA_945859875.1. NCBI lineage: Eukaryota > Viridiplantae > Streptophyta > Magnoliopsida > Solanales > Convolvulaceae > Cuscuta > Cuscuta europaea. The sequence goes on along the minus strand of CAMAPE010000080.1, from coordinate 499,984 downwards.
AGTCTATTCACCCCCCCCCTCTAGACTGTATCCAGTATAACCGGGACCAACAAGTGGTATCAGAGCCTCCTTGTTCTAATAATCTTTTAGGTTATTCGTTGAACAAAGATCCACTTGTTTTTCTGTTTTACCTCATTTCTATCTGATATAATGGATCACTCCTTGTCCAAGAATCTTATGTTTTCAGATCTTAAGTTTGATGACTGGAGGATCCGGATGAAAGCACATCTCTGTGCCCTGCATGATGAGATGTGGGAAGTTCTTGACATTGGCCCCTTCACTAGCTTCCAGAAGGTCAATCCTGAACATGCCATAGACAACACCAGACCCCAGATGATCAGCAAGCCAAGTCTGAATGGACCACTGAAGAGAGGAGAAAGTACAACTTAGACAATATTGCTAAGGACATCCTCTACAAGTCCATTGATGATAGATACTTCAACAGAATCAAGAAGTGCAAAACTGCTAAGGAGATCTGGGATACTCTTGAGCTCATTGGAGCTGGTGATGAGCAAGAGAAAGACAACAAACTAACCATAGCAAACAAGAAGTTTGATGACTTCAAACTTCTCCCTGGTGAAAGCATCTCCAAGATGTATGACAGGCTCCTCACCCTCACTGGAGAGATCTCTGAGCTTGGGAAGGATCTCACAACCAAGGAGATCAACCTGAAGGTGTTGAGGGGACTGCCCTCAGCATGGAAGATGAAGGTAGTTGCTGTCCAAGCCAGCAAGGATGTAAAGACTTATCCCACTGATAAGCTCATTTCAGATCTCAAAGCTCATGAGTTTGAAATGATTGAAGAGAAGGAAGATGTACCAGAAGAGAGGACCACTACAGCCCTCACTGCCAGCACATCTAAGGTAAATGATTTTGACCCTTCAGTACTTTTATCTGATGAATATATGGCTGCCTTTGCCAGGAGATTCAAAAAGTTTATGAAGAATCCCAAAGATGGAAGGAGTCCATCTTTCAACAGAAAGCCATACCAGAAGGTCAAATCAACAGAAAGCAGTGGAGAGCTTCTCTGTTACAACTGCAGACAACCTGGTCACTTCAAGGCTGATTGTCCCCATCCTAGAGTGTCCAAGAAGCAAGGACAGGATGGAGAAAAGAAGAAGTACGAGGACAACTCCAGAAGGAGAAAGGCACTTGTGACAGAACAGGTGGAGAAAGACCCTCTGTCAGAAACAGAATCCAGTTCTGACTCAGATTCTGATGAGGCCTTCTGTTGCCTGGATACTGAGACAGAAGACCTTTGCCTCATGGCCCATTCTGATGATGAGGTAACCTCTACTTCTGAATCTAGTTTTTCTTCGGTAGGTTTAGCTTTTAATTCTGATTCAATGTCAGAATTTTGGGAAGAGTTTAAGGCCATACAAGCCACTTATTCTTCTGTAACAGAAGAAAACAGTAAGTTAAAAGCTGAAATTCTTGACTTGAAAAAGGAGGTTGAGATCAAAATCAATCTTCTAATTGAGGAAAGAGATCAACTGGAGACTGAAAATGTTTCTCTTCTTAAGAGAATAAGAGAAATAGAGCCTCTCGAGATTAAGTACAAAGCTTACCAGAAGGCCCAGTCTTCCATGGAAAAGATTGTGCTTGATCAACAGATTGGCACTGGCTTTGGTCTTGGTTATGGCTCAACAGAATCAGGTGAGCCTTCTGTAATGCCTAGCACCAGAGTTGCTAAGGCAGATAAGGTCATAGAGCCACTGATTTCTAGCCCCATCTGTCAAGCTGGTGTATCTGGCACCAAGGTTGTTCATGAGGAAGTCAGACCAGAAAAGGGTAAGATAAAGGTTCAACAGAAACCCTTTTTGAAAAATAATGAACCTGGCAGAAAACCTAACATCAGAAGAGGTTTTCAGAATAACAAAAATAAAAGACCATTCATTGACAGACAAACTCATGTCAATCGTGCCAGAAATGATCACCAGAAGGGCAAATATCAAGAGAGAGTTAACTTCAGGCAGAAGAGGTTGGCTGGTCAACCTCAGAAGCCCAAAGTTAACCGTCCCTCTGCTCTTGATAGTATATGGGACTTCTTTCCAACAAAGAAAGCTATGCAAAAGTATGTAAACAGGAAGCATGACCCTCACAAGCATCTGCCCAAAGTGAATCACACTTCAGTTTACTATAACTACCAGGTGGACAATGGGTACCACCCACCAAGGTTTCACTTGATGAGACCAAAATGGTACCAACTACCCAGACTCCATGACCCCCCAGGACCCAGCATTGCTTGGGTACCTAAATCTTTCTTTTGATCTTGCAGGAACTGTGTGCTGGAGCCATCTCTGAACAAGAATGGTTTATCGATAGTGGATGCTCCAGGCACATGACAGGTGACAGAAGTTGCCTAACAGAGTTCCAGAAAATCAAAGGGCCTAGAGTTACCTTTGGAGGTAATGATAAAGATGGCCAGACAAAAGGAAGAGGGAAGCTGATAAAGAACCAGATAATCATTGATGATGTCTCATATGTCAAAGGACTGAAGTTCAACTTGCTGAGTGCTAGCCAGTTCTGTGACAAAGGCTACACTGTTGAATTCACAAAGGACTTCTGCTATGTGAAGCATGAGACAACAAAGGAAGTGGTTCTTACAGCATCAAGGAAGAAGAACATCTATGTAGTTGATTGGAACACTGCAAAAGATGGAGTTTGCCTGATAGCCAAAGGAGATTCAAAACTGAGCTGGGACTGGCACAAAAAGCTCAATCATTTGAATTTCAAAACAATCAACAAACTGGCCAGAGAACACATTGTTGAAGGTCTACCCAACCTTGTATACAAAAAGGAGAAACTATGCAGTGCATGTCAGAAAGGAAAACAAGTGAAGAATTCCTTCAAACCCATTGCTGGAGATCTTTCTACAAGTCCTCTAAATCTGATTCACATGGATTTAGTTGGACCTGTTGAGACTCCAAGCGTTGGTGGTAAGAAATACACCCTAGTCATGGTTGATGACTACTCCAGATACACATGGACTGTTTTTCTGACTAAGAAAAATGAAACTCTTCAGAAGTTGCCATCTCTGTTAAAGCAACTTCAGACTGAGAAGAACTTGAAAGTGAAGACAATCAGATCAGACAGAGGAACTGAATTTGTCAACCAAGTCATAAAGGACTTCTGTGATCAGAATGGAACTTTTCATCAACTCTCTGCCGCCAGAACCCCTCAACAGAATGGCGTAGCAGAAAGAAGGAACAGAACTCTAAAAGAAGCTGCAAGAACAATGATTGCAGAATCTGGATTGCCTATGAGATATTGGGCTGAAGCAATCAACACTGCATGCTATACTCAGAACAGAAGCATGATCAACAAGAATCACCAGAAGACCCCTTATGAACTCTGGAAGGGAAGAAAACCTAACATCAGCTACTTTCATGTATTTGGATGCAAGTGCTACATCCTCAATAATGGAAAGGAGCATCTGAAAGTATTTCAAGAAAAGGCTGATGAAGGAGTCTTTATAGGCTATTCAAACACCAGTAAAGCCTATAGAGTACTCAACAGAAGAACCCTACATGTTGAAGAATCCATTCATGTGAAGTTTGATGAAAGCACCTCTGTTGAAGAGGTAACAGAGATTCTCAAGGATGTCAGCATAGAAGACAGAACACCAACAGGAGAGGTGGCAGACAACCCTGCATTTCCAACACCTGCACCAAACCCCCTTCTGTTGAATGAAGATGAAGACTCTGAAGATGAGGAACCAGAGAGACCAAGACAGCAGCTGACAGAACCAGATCTGACATGGTTAAGAGATCATCCTCCTAACCAAGTAATTGGTCAAATCAGAAGTGGAGTTCAAACCAGATCCACATCAAGGAGAGAAGCAATGCTTGCCTGCTATATATCTCAGATGGAACCTATGACAGTTGAAGAAGCTCTTGCAGACTCAGATTGGATCAATGCTATGCAAGAAGAACTCACTCAGTTTGAAAGGAACAAAGTGTGGGAACTTGTTCCTAGGCCAAAGCACCAGAATGTCATTGGAACCAAATGGGTATTCAAGAACAAAGCAGATGAAGACGGCAACATTGTAAGGAACAAAGCAAGGCTAGTGGCTAAAGGATATTGTCAAGAAGAAGGAATAGATTTTGATGAGACCTTTGCACCAGTTGCCAGACTTGAAGCCATCAGAATCTTTCTAGCCTATGCTGCCTACAACAATATCAAGGTCTACCAGATGGATGTCAAGAGTGCATTTCTGAATGGAGATCTTGAAGAAGAAGTTTATGTGGAACAACCACCAGGTTTTGTCATTCCTACTCAATCTTCTTGTGTCTACAAGCTTAAAAAGGCCCTCTATGGTCTTAAGCAAGCTCCCAGAGCCTGGTATGACACATTGTCCCTTTTCCTAGTGAACCATGGGTTTACTAAAGGAAAGGTTGACAAAACTCTATTTCAAATCTCTGTTGCTAATCATATTCTGTTAGTACAAATATATGTTGATGACATTATATTTGGTAGTACTAATCCAGAACTGTGCAAGAAATTTTCTCAAGTAATGCAGAGTCAATTTGAAATGAGTATGATGGGAGAACTCAGCTACTTCCTAGGACTTCAAGTCAAACAAGTTCCAGAAGGGATCTTTATCAATCAAGGGAAGTACACCAGAGATCTAATCAAGAAGTTTGGAGTGGAAGGCAAATCATCAGTGAAGATTCCCATGAACACCTCACAAGGAATTGGTCCAGATGATGAAGGAAAGGATGTAGATGCAACAACATACAGAGGAATCATAGGATCTCTGTTGTATCTAACTGCAAGCAGACCAGACATCTTATTCTCTGTTGGAATCTGTGCCAGATACCAGTCAAAGCCCAAGGAAAGCCATCTAAGTGCTGCAAAGAGAATCATCAGATATATCAAAGGAAACCCCAATGCAGGCCTATGGTATCCCAAGGGAGGTAACTTTGAACTAATTGGTTATTCTGACTCAGATTTTGCAGGTTGCAGACTAGACAGAAAGAGCACCTCTGGTCACTGCCAATTGCTAGGAGGAAGGCTTGCTTCCTGGTTTAGCAAAAAGCAGAACTCCATCTCAACAAGTACAGCTGAGGCAGAGTATATTGCAGCTGGGAGTTGCTGTGCTCAGCTACTCTGGATGAAGCAACAACTGAAAGACTATGGAATTCAAGCAAAGGAGATCAAGCTGTTGTGTGACAACACTAGTGCCATTGCTATCACTCAGAATCCAGTTCTTCATTCCAGAACAAAGCATATTGAGATCAGACATCACTTCATCAGAGACCATGTAGAGAAGAAGCACATCTGCATGGAACATGTACCAACAGAAGACCAACTTGCAGATATCTTGACAAAGCCTCTCCCTGAGGCTAGGTTCAACAAACTGAGAGAGGAATTGGGAATGATGGATGAGATTCTAAGGGAAAGATGAAAAGGAAGGCCCTCTGTTGCTCTTTTGCTGTTGACAGAATACCTGTAGCAGAACCCCTTCTGTCAACCCCTTCTGATTCCTACCCTGGCAGAACACCTCAGCAACAGAAAACCCCCTTCTACAGAAAAATCCTCAGAAGGTTTTGGACTTAGAAATTTTCTGAAACCGGGTACCTTAGTAAATTATTAAAGGTCTTTTACCCTTTTACCCTTAAAACGGTATCAAGCCGTATAATATTTACTGCGCCCCCGTTTATTTACTCCGCCCCTTTTTACATTTATTGGTTTCTTGGAACCATAAATTAATTCCAAACGTCCACTAACCCAAACACATAAATTCCCTTTTCGCAAACCTAAACCTCTACCGCTCTCATTACTTTCAAACTCTCAAACCTCCATAGTTCTCAACCTTTCTGCAACTCTTCTCTGAACAAATGGCTTTCATCAACATCAACGACCTCACCAAGGAGGAAATCAACACTCTTGTTTCGAACATTTACACAGGGATGAACTGCGACCTCTCCGCACTCCCTGAACTCGCTTCAAACCACGACACGATGATGAAGATCATCAAGGGAATGGAGGACTCCCAATTGAGCAAAGTGGTAGGCTATCACTTTGACTCCTACAGCACAAGGGACGTAGCAGAGTTCTATCTCAATGCTACATACGAAGGGGAGACCATTCGGTCTAATGTCAATGGTGAAGACATTACCCTCACTCCTGCAGACCTCAACGCTCTCTTTGGCGTGGTAGAGGATCCACAAGAAGAGGAAACTGAAGGCTTCCTCACTCTGGACAGTGTCAATGTCACTGTGGACAACTTTGTCCAACTCTACTGCCGACCTGAAGTGGGTAGAGTTCCAAAGCTTTACATGAAGAAAAATCTTCTCCTGAGCGACTATGAAAAACTGGTCAACATCCTGCATAGGTGCGTCTGGAGCAAGAGCACCTCCACAGATGACATGAATGCGCTGAATGCAAAGGCTGTCTTTGCAGTTCATCATGGGATGAACATCAACTAGGGACAAGTAATTATCAAATTCCTTGTTGAGTTCATCAAGAAGAAAGACAAGGAGACAGGTCTTTTCAGAACCCCCATGGGTTATGGTCTCCTCATTTCTGAAATCCTGCTCACAGCAAGGATAGGACTGAGAAACTCTGTCGAGGCAGACTACACCAAGCTGCTCTTCCTCAACACTTCAAGTGACAGGAAAGTTGCTCTCAAGGCAGAGCAGAAAAGACTCAGAACCCTTGAGTTCAACAGGGAAAGGCAACAACAGAAGGTTGTTCAACCAAAGAAAGTCTCAAAGAAGCAACAGAAACCCCCTACCCCTTCTGACTCTGAAGAAGAAATACCTTTGGTGAAGAAGGTAGTCAAGAAGGTTCCCAGGAAAAAGATCACACCTGTCAAAGTCCACAAGTTGGTGGCAAAGAAATCTGTACTTAAGAGAAAGGCTCATTCACCTATCTCTTCAGCAAGCACCCCTTCTGCCTCCCCCATTGCTAAGAAGGCCAAAATCTTGACACCTGCAGCACAGGAGAAACTGGAGGACTCTGTCACCTCTGCCCCAGCCAACAGAAATGCTTGGCACGGCAAGAGAATCATCTTTGAGTCAAGTGACTCAGAAGAAGAAGAAGTTGTGCAGAATGCCACTTCTCAGGGGGAACTACATTCTTCTCCTCCTGCCTCTGAAAATGATCAACCTATGGTGGTTCCTTCACCAGAACACCAAGAAGGAAGCAGTACTTCAAACCCTGATAGGAAATTCATCAGGATTCTGGCATGGAGAAAGTGGAGAGTGGGACCTCACAACAAGAAAACCCCTCCTTCAACAAATCCAAAACTGCCTCTCCTCAGCATACACCACAAGATGCAGCCACACCTATCTCCCCTCAACATTCTGTGGCCTCCACCCCCATCAGAAAACCTATCTTCAGGGTGCCCTCCTCTTCCAGTGACAATGATGGATTTCTTACATCCTCCATTGCTGCTGATGAAACTTCCAAGAGGAAGAAGACACCTCCTCAGAGTGAAAAACAATCCAGAAGGCCTCCTGTGCCTAAGTCAAGAGGTCTAGAGATGCCTCCATCTGTTGAACAAGAGAACCAAATTCCCTTCAACAAATTCGTTGAAGCAGCTGAAGACTTTGGTGGCCAACTCCTCCATGGCATGAATAAGTTGATACAGATCAATGACAAGCATTATGGGCACCTTGCTCATGTGAATGATAATCTCAACTCTGGGATGCAGTTTATCTCAGACCGCTTTGAGAATCTGACAACATCTCTCAACGACTTCATGGCCTCCTCAACTGCTAAAACAGATACACTGTCAAGGGAAGTGGAAAGTATCCATAAGACCCTCTTCACATTTCATCAGACTCTGATAGCTCAGGGACAAGCTATTGAAACAATCTCTTCCAATATTGAGGAACTTCAATGGGCTGATAGCAAGACAAAGGAACAGCTACTGGACATAGAGGAACTGTGCAAAGTCCATCGTGATCAAGCCAGGACTCTATTTGCCCAAGACAAAGAGAGATACCAGAAGATGGTTCTCTTAGAAGCCAGTAATAAAGATATCCTATCTGCACTTCAGAAGCAACATGGGCTTATTGAAGGTCTCACATCTGTGACTCAGACCTTACCAGAAACCCTGGAACAGATTGCCTCTACTCAGGCCTCAGAATTCCAGAAGCTCTCCCTTTTGCTTAGTGATCTAGATGATGCCAAAAAGGGGGAAGAAGGCCCTCATCTATCAAAACCCAAAACCTCCAGAACCTCAACATCTGCTGAACCAAGTGTGGATCCAACACCTTACTTTGAGGCTGCTCTTCAGAAGAAAAGGCTAACTGGTATTCCTAGACCTCCATCCCCACTGAAGAAAGGATCTAAGAAAAAGAAAGCTCTAAGCTTTAAAGAATGGAGAATGGGAGGTTCTCAGGTGATGACTACTACACAATTTGATGAAATGAAGCAGAAGATGACCTCTACTCAACAACAGAATCTCTACTTGGACCATGATGGTCAAGTGAAGGTCAGACATGGTGGATCTCTGGAGGAAGCAGAATTCTGGTTTCACAACAGTATAGTACCAGGAAAAGATATCCATGAAGGTGTTCTTAACTACTTAGACTGCAAACTCTCACCTGTCTGGGCCTCCTACCAGAGAACTGGAAATCTGGCTGGAATCAGAAAAGAGGTGAATGCTGAATTAAAGAGACTACAAGGACTGGATGAACAAGCAAGAGCTGAAGCAGCCAAGGCTATTATGTAATCAGACAATCTTGTAATCCACCTTAATAAAAGAACATCTCTGCCTCACACGTTGTAAGGCAATTCCCCAATCTCTGTTTTTTTCCTTACTTTCTGTTTGTGTTTGTTTGTTTGATTGCTTTGTGATATTTTATCTGCTATCTGAATGTATCGTACTCTTACTATTTTCCTATGCCAAGTTGCCCACCAAGATTTTAAATGAAAAGTTTTAAACTTTAAATTTTTGTGGTGAAGGCACTTCTCTGGAAATAGTTAAAGGGTTTTGGCATCATAAAAAAGGGGGAAATTGTAAGGAATAATTGTATTTAGATTTTGATGATGCTATATTAATTAGGACTATAGAGTACCCCTTTAGAAATTATGTATTAGAATTTTCCCTTGTAAAATTCTTAGCATATTCGACTACCAGAAGGCCTCTCTACCAGAAGTCCTCCAGACAGAAGATCTTGGTTCTCTGTCTAGGAACAGAAAACGTCAGGGTCTCTGTTACCCTTTAGCGTGACAGAAACCCTCCTGGTTCTCTGTAAGCTACCAACAACAGAAGTGCTCATGATCTTCTCTGATTCAGTTCTCTGTTAGTAACACCAGAAGGTCTGACACTTGGAAGAAATCCACAAAGCCGGGAAGTCAACATAAAGATTCCTTCAAACGACTAGGAGTATGAAACGGAAAAGCTACAGTGCTCGCATTAAATGCTCATTTAATGCTCCCCATGCTCCGTGGAGTAATTGCAGATAATTGGCCGCAATGTCAGGATTACTTTATCCCAAAATAGTAACCCGCCAACTTTACCGGGTCCTACTGGTCAAGTCAACTGCTCGCGCATTAAATGCAGTTGTCCTCCTACTCCTCCAATGGGAAGACAACCTCAGTATAAAAGATACACTACGAAGAACAACCGGATAACTTTGCCATAACTTTGCTATCACATTGCTAACCAAGCAAGATATTCAAACTCTGAAAAGCAAAAGCCTCCTTGAGATTCAAACTTACTATCCTCTACAAGAGAAGGCAGAAGTCGGAAAAATACTCTTTCCTACTCAAGCAAAGTTCCAAGTGTTCTTCAACTCTTCAAGCTCTTCACATACATACATTTTGTAACGAAGCTAGTTGGAGGAACCTCTGTTTCAACAGAAACTCTTCTTGCTACAAGAAGGACGTCCGAATAACTGGAGTAGTGAAGTGGTGATACTTCAAGGAGACTCAGTGAAAGGACCAGTGTTAAAGGAAGCCAGGCAGTGCATCCCAGGACACATCTAGGCTTGAAGAAGACGTGGAGTGCTTCTTAAGTGCTAGGACTAAGGCTTTGTAAACGGCAGTTTTTACAGCTTAGTGGAACAGTGGATTAGAGGAACGAGTTGTTCCTTGAACCACTATAAAAATCCCTGGTGTCGTTTACTTACTGCTTTTAATACTTGCATTTAGTTAGAACCGTTTAACTCCCTGAACTTGGTATCTGTGTTCAGCAGAACTCGTTCTACGAGTTAACAGAAGGCCTTCTGCCTTTGCTTCTCTGAGGCTAACAGAACTCCCTGCCAGAACCCCATCCGCTGCCAGTCTGTTCTCTCAACAGAACATGTTATTCTGAAGAACTGGTACTTAGTTTTAAAAAGTTAAAAACCAATACAGTCTATTCACCCCCCCTCTAGACTGTATCCAGTATAACCGGGACCAACACCCTTGATGATAACTCTCTACAAGCGATCTGTGCACAAGGGTTCTCCCACAGGGTCACCTTGGCCAGAAAATCGCCATGAGAGTTGGATTCAGGGGGACTACGGAGATGCCGCTTCGGCCAGGGAATACAGAGATGCCGCTTCGGCCAGGGACTCAAGCAACTCCTTCACCCCTCGCACTCCTCGGCCTGAAACAGTGGGGGACTGGGGGACTACACCGGCCTCAACGAAACAAAGAGTATAAACAAGGTAACCACAAAACATGGCCACATCATCCACACAGCACAACGGAACCTCATCGGCCAAAGGCCCAAAACGTCATTAGCGACGGCCAACAAGCCACTAGAGGCAAGGACACTCATCGTCCTCCGCCAACAATTAATCTTGACGAGCCCTTCGGCCAAGAACACGAAGGCCAACCAGCAACGGCCAAAAGGAGTGCGCGAGCACCCTCATCGGCCACCCAAAGGAAAGGACGCCATCGTCCTCAAAGCAAGGAACAACCTCACCGGCCCAAACATAAACTTCAACCACCAACGTCCAGGAAAGGGAAAGCGCGCCTTCAACGGCCGACATTGAAACAAGACAGTCATCATCCTCAAACACATTTAAGGAAACAACGGCCTCCCCACCTGCAGCGAAGAACAGGTAACGGCCAAAGCACAGAACAGGATCACCAAAGAGGAAACAATGCCAACGCCGCAACGGCTAAAGGCCCGGGGGATGCCCGCCTCGGCCAAGGGCAGCAAAGCACATGAATCTACTCTCCTTCGCTTCGTCTACGTCTCAGCTTAGAGAGTGGGGGACTCCTGATGGAGTATATGGGTCTGAGCCCCAGGAACCACATACTCGGAAGAACAGGGCACAAGACAACAGAGTGGTGCCCTCGTCAGCCAAGACGCCCCCGTCGGCCGAAAAGGGGCCAACTCAGATTACGGTCCTGAAGCCAAGGAACCCGAGCGCCCTCGTCGGCCGTGCCCTCGTCGGCCGTGCCCTCGTCGGCCACGCCCTCGTCGGCCACGAAGACCTCCCAGAAACGGATTCTATACTTACTCATTTGTACAGCCCATTAGAGGCTCTGTATTCGGCCCAGTAGCGGTCCAGTTGTAAATGGGCCTCCCAAGCCCAAGGCTTGGGAGCCCAACCCTAATTTTCTCTATAAATACTCCCCTTGGGAGTAGTTATAGGGGTTACGAAATCATTCTATTGAAGCATACTATTGCACTTCTCTCTCTAGCTCTCACTTCTCTCTAGATATACTCTATCAGATATCATCATAAAAAGTAGAATGAAAATGATTTGATCAGTAAGGAGGTGTTAAAACCTATATGAAACAACTCTTTATCTCCTCCAAATTTTCAATTTAATCTTCATAGGTAGAGCTAGGGAGCGATCAAAGTATTGTCTTAACAAATCAATATGTGCTTGAAACTTAGTAAACTTACTGTGAGACTTGATTTGAAATTAAAGAAGCTATGCATAACTTATCAAAGGAAGACCATGGTAAAAATTACTGATGAAAGAGAATCCAAACCATTTGAATAATGTTGGACTTCATCAGTAGATACAGGTTGCCTGTTGCTGGAGAGATGGTGCCATAGGTGACCAATCAACTCAACCAATGATGAACACGAAGGCGGCAGACGGTTATTGAGTGACTGATAAGAGGTGGCCGGATATGACCTTTGATCCATCGAACTCGAAGCTAGAACTGTCACAGGCGTCCTCAACGGTTCATCCTTTGCAACAACATCCTCATGACATACTCCAGGAGTATAGAACTTATGACTGCCCCGCCTTCTCCGCCTCCTGCAACGACGGAATCAAGCTCATGGACGATTGAATCAATAACGCCTGATCTACCGATTATAGCTACCGAAGCAACGATTACAACTGCAAGAGCCAGGAATTCATTAAGTCTCTTAGCGTGATTGAGGGCGAGGGTGCAGATTTCGTCTCCAAGTTGTACCTCCTCGATTGCTTCTGCGGCAGAGAGGTGGCAAAGGACGGTTCGGTGGTGGAAGTTTGGAGGCCGATGGAATTCACTCCACTAAGATGCTTTAGGCTTTAGTTTGTAATGAGCTATATTTGAAATAAAAAGATAAAAGTGAAAATACAAAAGTTAACGATGAAAAGAATAATATTTTGAGCTATAAATGAAATAGAGGTGGCTAAAGTAGATCAACCGGGTAATTACCACAAGTAGATTTCGAATTGCTATGATGGCAGGGGCGGGCTCCAGCCCAGCCCATTCTTTTTATTAGTATAGGTATATGTTTTGTTATCAGCCCACCCGAAAATTAATTCCCAGCCCACCCCAAAATTAATTCTCAGCCCACAGCTCAGCCCAACTGACTTTAGATTTCACCTGCGCTCCAATTGGCCGAACGCGAAGAAGAACGGAAGAAAGAAAATCGAAGAACCAAGAGCTTGGCAGCTTGCGACGACCGGTGCTACAACCTGTGAGCTGCGACCCTCCGCCGTCCACGCCTCGCGTCCATGAGACAAGGCCGCTGCATCGTCGTCCGTCCAGACTCCAGCGTCCTTCCTCTCTCGCCTCTTGCCTCTTCCTCCAGCTCCGGTGTAGGTGAGTTTTTTTTTTTAATTTCTTACTGTATTATTTTGTGATTGTGTTAAGACTGTTAACTTGTATTATTATGTTTAGCCTTTAGAGTGTTAGGGTTAGTCCGTTAGTTAATCAATTTAATTAGTACTTGAATTTTTCGGTGCATAATAAAACAGGGCAAAAATTCATTATAGATTTATAATGATAAAAAGGAAAAATAATAATGATTAAAAGATGATAGTTCAGATTATTATAATCTGGAATTTCTTTTTTAATTGACTGAACAGGTAGCTGGTCACGTCGGATCATTATTGGCGGAAGGTCCTTAAAGTTGGGATTATTATGAAATAATCGATAATTGAGATTATTACTATCAATTTTTCCTAAATATTAAGATGAGACTAATATTATATTGAAATGTGACCAATATTAAAATGTACTACTTCCGTCCCATTAGAAGGTTCTCGTCCACTTCACATGGTCAAGTTAAATTATTTTTGATCTTTTACTTTATAAATCAAATTTTTATCAAATTTACATTTTTTATCAGGCTTTGTAGTAGTTTTAATGTAGTTTCTGAATATGTTAATTTTATTTACAAAAAATAATTAGAGTGTGAACATGGATTAAGTTGCTTTATCGTCAGTCAAGCATCGTAAACCGTCAACGGGAACCTTCTAACGGGGCGGAAGAAGCAACTAATATGCAAATATGACTAATATTAAAATTTGACAAATATGACTGATGTGAGTAAATGAAAATGTGAGTAAAATAAATTGGGAAAAGTATTATATTGTATTATTATAACTAGTATGAAAATGTGACTAATATTAAAATTTTACTAATATAAAATATGAATGTTAATAGCATTAATACTTTAATTAGTATACCTAATATATGATGAAATGTTAATATTATACACTTTATAACCATATTACTATGAGATGAGTAGTATAGTTATATTTAATATTTTAATTATTATGCTTAATTAATATATATTTAGTTGTCTATATTCTCATTAATATTACATAAGTACAATTATAATACTTTCTAACTTCTAGCTATAATAATCTAATACGTAGTATTATATATCAATATATAAATAGTTATAATATTTATATATGAATGTACAAATATGTATTAGCTATAAATATATATGATTATGAGTATGAAAATCAGATATAAAATGAAATAATAGACATTGAGATTAGAGAGAATGAGAGATTGAGAGTAGAAGAGAATAAGAGGTGTAGGAAAAATGAAGAAAAGTGGAGATATTTATTTGTGTTATGAAAATGAAGAAGATGAAGACTAAATTTGAGAGATAGATATATTAATAAAAGCTCTAAATATCTTCTTCTTAATATCTGAGAATTTCTGAATTTCTGAATCAAGCTCCTATTTATACTGTTTGAACTTGATGATTAGTCATTTAAGGGATGAATCTACAGATTTGGTGGCAATAACAAGTTGAGCCATCTGTTCTAACTAGGTTACAAGGATTAAACATAATTTCTGGATTGATGACAAGGATGAACAATTCACACTTGTCATTTCCAGGATTTTACAACACTCCCCCTTGAATGTTCATCCTTGAATAGTTGTCTATTATTTTAAAAACTTATTGTGAAAATTAAGGGGTAAAAAATACGACTTATAATGTCGTTGTATTTGGATGTATTGTCTCGTTAAAAACCTTATCAGGAAAAACCCAGTGGGATAAAAACCTGATGAAGGGAAAAAGAGTGCAGTGCATTCAAATACTCCCCCTGAATTTAGTATAAATTATGAAGACGTCGCATGCCGATTTTCTGTACAAGTTCCATGAACTTCTTCGGGGGTAAAGATTTGGTGAAGAGATCGGCTGGATTTTCACTGGATCTGATTTGTTGAATGTTGATCGTCCCTTCTTTCTCGAGGTCATGAGTAGAGAAGAACTTTGGTGATATGTGTTTTGTTCTGTCTCCTTTGATGTAGCCTTCTTTAATCTGAGCTATGCACGCAGTGTTGTCTTCGTAGATCACAGTAGGATGACAAGTAATTGACTTTATACCGCATTCATTTTGGATGTGTTGAATCATAGATCGTAGCCACACACATTCTCTTCCGGTTTCATATAGTGCAATTAATTCAGAATGATTTGACGATGTAGCTGTCAATGTCTGCTTCATAGATCTCCATGAGATTGCGGTGTTACCATAAGTAAATACATACCCGGTTTGTGATTTCGCCTTTTGAGGATCTGATAAGTATCCAGCGTCTGCATATCCGATTAAAGCAGCTTTTTCATCTTTGTGGTAGAATAAGCCAAGATCAACTGTACCACGTAGATAACGGAATATGTGTTTGATCCCGTTCCAATGACGTCTTGTTGGGCATGAACTGTACCTAGCTAATAAATTTACGGAGAATGCAATATCTGGTCTAGTATTATTAGCTAAATACATTAAAGCTCCAATAGCACTCAGATATGGTACTTCGGGACCAAGTATTTCTTCGTCATCTTCTCGGGGACGGAATGGATCATCGTGTATGTTGAGAGATCGAATCACCATTGGTGAAGTCAAAGGATGAGCTTTGTCCATATAGAATCTCTTCAAAACTTTCTCGGTGTAATTGGATTGATGGATGAAAATTCCATTCTTCAAATGCTCAATTTGAAGTCCGAGACAAAATTTGGTTCTCCCTAGATCTTTCATTTCAAATTCTTTCATAAGATATTTTGCAGTATTTTCAATCTCATCGGGAGTTCCAATAATATTTAAGTCATCAACATATACTGCAATTATGGCGAATCCCGAATTTAATCGCCGGATGAAAACACATGGACTAATTGGATCATTCTTATATCCTTCCTTAAGAAGGTATTCACTGAGACGATTATACCACATTCGTCCAGATTGTTTTAGTCCATACAATGACTTTTGTAGTTTAATGGAAAACATTTCTCGAGGTTTCGAGCTATAAGCTTCAGGCATTTTAAATCCTCCGGGAACTTTCATATAAATGTCTGTATCGAGTGAACCGTATAAATATGCAGTTACTACATCCATTAGGCGCATTTGCAGCCTTTCAAAAACAGACATGCCAATGAGAAACCTTAATGTAGTCGCATCAACTACTGGAGAATAGGTTTCTTCATAATCAATTCCCGGCATTTGAGAAAACCCTTGGGCAACAAGTCGGGCTTTATATCTTACAATTTCATTTTTCTCATTGCGTTTACGCACAAATACCCATTTAAAGCCTACTGGTTTTACGCCTTTTGGCGTAGGGACTATCGGTCCAAAAACATCACGTTTTTCAAGTGATTTCAATTCAGCCTGAATTGCTTCATTCCATTTTGGCCAATCGTGTCGTTTCCGACATTCTTCTATTGATGTTGGCTCAGTGTCATTGTTTTCATTCATAACATTTGTGGCAACGGCATAGACAAATATCTCATTAATATCAATATCTTTACGATTCCATTGCATTCCAGTAGAAACGTAGTTTATTGAAATTTCATAATTATCAATGTTTCTATCATTATCTGGAATATCTTCCTCATTTAAGGAAGTTGGATCATCATTTGAGATATTTGTTTTGTCAATATCATTTTCTATGCCAATATTTTCAAATTGTTCATTTTCTTGTTCAGAAGGATGAACATCTTTGGCATCACAGATCGATTCCTGCCTTTTAGTTTTTCTTGGTTTTATATCTTTCGATCCAAGTGGCCTGCCACGCTTTTTGCGTATAGAAGAATCATTTGCTAAAGATTTTTCAGAATTCTCTGTTGGGATTTCGATTCTGGCAGGGGCATTCATGGCAGGAATATGTGACTTTGTCACTTTCTTTGTGTCTGTGAATGCATCAGGCAACTGATTTGCAACATTTTGTAAATGGATTATCTTTTGCACCTCTTGCTCACATATATTTGATTTTGAGTCAAGATGTGATAATCCTGTTGCATTCCATGTTATTTCTTTCGTATTTGGGTCCGATTTATTAGTTTCTCCCCCTAAGGTTGGGAATACTGTCTCATTGAAATGACAGTCAGCGAACCGTGCGGTGAATAAGTCACCAGTCATCGGTTCAAGATATTTGATTATTGAGGGAGATTCAAATCCAACATAAATTCCCAACCTTCTTTGAGGACCCATTTTTGTACGATAAGGTGGAGCAATCGGAACATAAACAGCACAACCAAATATTTTAATGTGTGCTAAGTTTGGCTCTTGTCCAGTAACTAATTGTATTGGAGAATATTCATGATATGCAGTCGGTCTAAGCCGAATTAAATTTGCTGCATGTAAAATAGCATGTCCCCAAGATGATGAAGGTAAATTACACTTCATTAATAATGGTCTAGCGATTAATTGTAATCGTTTAATCAAAGATTCAGCAAGACCATTTTGTGTATGGACATGAGCAACAGGATGCTCCACATCAATCTCAATCGACATACAATAGTCGTTAAATGATTGGGATGTAAATTCTCCTGCATTGTCAAGTCGGATTCTCTTTATAGAATGATCAGGAAAATGAGCTCTTAATCGTATGATTTGAGCAAGGAGTTTAGAAAATGCTAAATTTCTAGTCGATAAAAGACTAACATGTGACCAACGTGTTGAAGCATCAATCAACACCATAAAATATCGAAATGGTCCACATGGTGGGGCTATCGGCCCACAAATATCTCCTTGAATCCTTTCTAAAAATGCAGGTGATTTAGTTGCAATTTTGTTCATTGAAGGCCTGATGATCATTTTGCCAAGAGAACAGGCCTTACAAGGAAAATCACTTGATACTGGAACCCTGATATTCTTTAATGGTGTGTCCAAGTGAAGTCTTAATGATTTCTGATCATCTAACTTTGTGTTAGAAACCAAATTTATTTCGAATGGACTAATATATGTGAAATATAGTCCTGAGGAATATGCTGGCATTTTTTCACAAAAATATTTAGCGCCAGATTTAGTTGTCGTGAGACAAAGATATTCCTTTTGGTTTTCATTCATGGTTTCTATGTGATAACCATTTTGACGCATATCTTTAAAGCTCAATAAATTTCTCCGCGATTTGCTGGAGTATAAAGCGTCATTTATAATTATTTTTGTCCCATTATGTAGCATCACATATGCTTTTCCAGAGCCTTCAATGCGCTTCGCAACACCTGATATTGTATTGACTTTAGCTTCAACTAAAGTCATTTGAGAAAAATATATTTTATTTCTCAAAATGGTGTGTGTTGTGGCGCTGTCTATCAGACATAGCTCTTTATCATTTGAGTGATCCATATCTTCAAAATGTGTAAATAAACATAAGCTTGATCACAAATTGTGCATATAATTTAACATAAAGTACATATATTACACACATTTATTTAAAAACAAAAGAAAAACGGAAGTAAGAGAAAAAAAAATACATAAAACTAATTTGTTACAACATAAGGATCGGAGTCTAATATTTTATTTTGTGACATTTTGGTTTATTGCAAAAGCATCGTCCATAATGGCATCATCCGCGAAAAAGTCGGACACATCAAATTTTGGCAGAGGTGGAGTCGTGTCGTTGACATAATTAGCTTCCATATTTTTGCCGTTGTTCAAATTCATGGAAGCTTGAAATAATTCCACCAGATGCTTTGCAGTGCGGCATTTGTTAGCCCAATGCCCCGTCATGCCACATTTATAACAAGTCGTCTTTACCGAGGTTTTTGGAGGGCGATTTATTTGATGGGCCTTTTGTTTGCCCTTGCCCTTATAATTTGGTCTATTGACCTGTTTATATTCTCGGTGTGACTTGTTTTTATGACCATTAAAATGCCCACGTTTAAAATGCCTTCTACTGCCACTGTATGTTGCATTTGATTCAGTGGCTAAATTATGGCCAGATGGACCATAAATCGAAGGACTAGAACCGGTGGGTCTCAAATTGTGGTTTTTCATCAAAAGGTCATTGTTTTGCTCAGCTACCAATAATACTGATATTAAGTCAGAGTATTTTTTAAAACCCTTTTCTCTATATTGCTGTTGTAGCAGCATATTAGAGATATGCATAGTAGAAAAGGTTTTCTCCAACATATCAGCGTCAGTGACTTTTTGTCCACATAACTTTAATTTGGATGTTATTTGGAACATAGTAGAATTATAGTCACTGATAGATTTAAAGTCCTGGAATCTTAAATTGATCCAGTCATACTGAGCTTTTGGTAAAAGTACCTTTTGTTGGTGGCCATACCTCTCTTGTAAATTGTCCCATAATTCTTTTGGATCATCAACCAAAAGATATTCAGATTTGAGACTTTCATGGAGATGGTGACGGAGAAAAATTATAGCTTTTGCTTTATCCTGGGAAGATGATTGATTAATAGCCTCAATAGTGTCTTCGAGACCATTAGCCTTTAAATGTGCTAGAGCATCAACTTTCCATTTCAGGTATTTTTGACCGGATAGATCAAGAACGTCGAATTCTCGTTTGCTAATATTTGCCATGGTACTACAAAATTATTATTTAAACTTAATTAGAAATATGGATTGTAACCATATTATTATTTGAAATATTGGTATAATCACATTAGTATTATTAAGTAATAACACTAATATTTAAATATTATTTAATGACCTATTTTATGATTATATATGTACAATAATTAGAACGAACAAAATTCATTGGCTTCTTCAAATTATACTACGTACCATATTCAATAGTGATATCGGGAATTGTATAAATGACTTCTACTTATAATTGGTAATATGTTATTAAAATCATCATATATATTAAATTATAACTCTTTAAACAAAATGAAATATACTCCGTAAATGATAACAGAAGAAAATTAAAAGCTCTTTGGTGAACTCAAGAGCAGGTACACTAGTAAAATTGTATTTTACTTTATTTTCTTTTGTTTTGGCAGATAAAAACAAAAACTACTGTATAGCAATTGAAATATTAAATAGCAATCCTTATCTCAAACTGGTTAGTTGTTACGTGGCTTATTACCATAGCATGCACTTCTTACATTTATCTTTTAATAACACATTGGTTTGACTAGAATATATTAACTATGCATGCAACATAAAACAAAACCCGTGAAGGGTGCTGACTGCAACAAGACCCGTGATTTGCATGTCTAATATATGAAGGGTGCTAGGTAGCCTAAATCTTTTACTTCAATTTCTAGTCATATTGGTATCTTACTTAATATGTCTACAATTTTCTCGCAGCTCACGAAGTTTTGTGTAATCACTTAGTTCTACTCATACACATTGATACATACCCAGTATCTTGTATATCCATCTTATCCTTCTATCTTGCTCTTGTATCTTTATTTCTTTTAAATCTTTTAAATCTAATAGGTAGTAATAATATTACCAAGCTGAGTATCTACTTTAGGCCAACATCTCCTTACGTATTACAAGTGAGTGCATAAATTGTTTTCATCAAGGTATGTATATTTTTCTTTTAGTATTTGAAACGAATAAATTTAGTTTTTTTTTTACCAAAAATTGAACATAGTTTCATAGTTAATGCTAATACCTGCAGGAGATGATTTTTGAAGAGTTTTGAGCTGATTCGTGCTGATAACGTGTTATGAAAATGAAGAAGATGAAGACTAAATTTGAGAGATAGATATATTAATAAAAGCTCTAAATATCTTCTTCTTAATATCTGAGAATTTCTGAATTTCTGAATCAATTTACAATGCCTCATCAAGCTCCTATTTATACTGTTTGAACTTGATGATTAGTCATTTAAGGGATGAATCTACAGATTTGGTGGCAATAACAAGTTGAGCCATCTGTTCTAACTAGGTTACAAGGATTAAACATAATTTCTGGATTGATGACAAGGATGAACAATTCACACTTGTCATTTCCAGGATTTTACAACAATTTGATATTTTTACTTTTTAGCCCCCTCCCCCAAACGGGCCAAACCCTTCCCAACTGTTATACTAGGTGTTTATAGTCGTTCAAACGGCCATTCTGGACCCCACCAAAGGTGGATTTTAAAAACTAGAATTTGATGATTGGAGAATAAACATGTAAACATGTTTTCCTTTTTCAATTTTCTTGCAAAACAGAAAATATTTCTGTTAATAACGGGCCTTGATTTTCTGCAGCCCAAAGGCCCAAAGTACGGAAAAGCTAGTAAATACGCACTAACACCCGGACTTCTTCCGGCTTCAGTGATCCTGCTCCACGCCCGTAAACTGACACAGTTACACAGGCACACAGCCTTCGACGGAGCTCGCCAAGGAAGAAGCAATTAGTACCGCCGACGCTTGTCCTGTTTGCCGCCTGCTGCTTGCCGCCCTGCCTCTTCTCGTCTTCTCGGCCTTCTCGGAAATCGGAATCGCAGGCTCTCGGAGTGACGACTGTCGGTTTCTGAGTCCAGGCGTCCAGCTCTAAGTTCCAACTCTTCAAGACTTAAGGTACACCTCCCCACATGGCAACCTCCCATGCTCCGGCCATTGTATTTGTTTTACAGTTTTATAAGTTTTCTTTTATTGGTTTACTGATTAGTTTATTAATCGATAAATTGATTTAATTTATACTATTTCCGTGGACATAAGGGGGTGATGAGGTTATTAAGAAAAATGAGTTTATATAGTTGATATTGAATTCATAAAGTAATAATAAAATAAGAATGATTTAGAATCACATTAATTAACTTGGTACGAGGCAATCTTAGTGGGACAAACCGAAAGGAAAGATGAGATAATCTTAGTGGGACAGAGGGAGTAGTTGTTTAATGTTTATAAATGATAAATGATTATGAATAGTTGATAAGTAATTAGTTGATTTGTTGCCTTGTTGGATGTTGAGTGTTAGTTCATATTCTTAATTGTTGATTGTTATCTATTGAGTAGTGGTGTTATAATTTGATGATTTTGTTAGGTAAAATTTTTCTATTATATTTATATTTATAAATTTGATTAATTTCAATGTTTAATAAAAATGGTTGAATTTGGATGAGATAAAAAGAAAAATGGGAGAAGATTAGAGAAAATGGCCTATGTCAAAAAGTTCAATGAAAAAGTTTGTTTTTGTGTAGCAGTCAAATCCTGAATGTATTTCTCAAGATGAGAACTCAGAGTAGAATAATGATTTAGCTACTGAAAATGAAGCGGTTCAAAATGATCATGTCATAGGAGGGGAAAGTTTAGGAGTTGATAACATTAGTAGTGATCAACAATGTCTCAAGATAGGCTTAATGGGTTGGCAATATTAAGAATTGAGCATAATGTGTTACGAAAGCTTGATTATGAAGTTATAGTTGATGACTTCGTTTCACAATGCTCAATGAGGAATGTATTTAAGTTTTTTTTGTTATTTGAAACCGTGATTCAACATGTTTTAATGAATTCAAGTGTTTTCTTTATTATAAAAGTCTTGAAATATTATTATGCATTTTACTTTGTACATAAAACTGAAAAGGTTTTTACTTTGTTTTACAACTACGTCCATTTTATATTATTCACCCTTAGGCCTTCTAACATAAAAGACTGACCATGCTTGTAATGAGTTACAGGAGCTATAATTTATAAAATCGAAGGTATTTCAATGTTCTATATTCTCGAACTTTTAGAGGGGTTGGCTGACCACCCTGAGCCCTGGCTCCGCCCCTGAATGCCCCTATGTTTTTAGTGGTAATATATTTTGTAATGCGTATAATTAATTTTGATACTCTTTTTATTACTTATGAATTTCAATTGAGCCATTTATTCTTAGTATCTAATCTTAGCATCTGAGTCTGTGTTTGTGAGTGCTGTATGTCAATATGATCATTTTTGCCATAGAAATTATCATTTGAAATTTATTTTGAAAAATGTTTTTAGTATATCAAGGTGTTACATGATTGAGAATATGATGGAATAAAGCAAAATGGCTCACTAAACTGTCTGCGCTTCTTTGCTATTAAGCAACGGTCAGTCTATGCAATTCTTGATGCGATTTTCACTATGGGTCATCTGGAAACAGCCTCTCTGTACCTTAGTACAGGGGTAAGACTGCATACATCCGACCCCTACTTACCCCACCGTAGGTGGGAGCCTTTGCGGCACTAGGGTATTGATGATGATGATTAAGGTATTACATGTTTGTTTCCTTAGCATGGCAAATATGAGAATAATGTGTTTTTGTTATATTTTAAATTTTAATTGACTCCATAAATTGTTCTTGTCTGATTCATATGCGCAGGGGAAAGGGAGGTTGAGAAAGGAGTTTTTGGTTAGGTTGCTACTGAGAAAATGCCTTCGATGTCTTCCAGCAACTCTGTGCACAAATTTCACACTGTGAATAACAGACCGTTGAAGAAACCCAAATCAGATCACTTAGGCAGGCATGTGCTTTAATATACAGGGCTCTAGTAATTTTTGTTTGCATATTGTATTACTTAGGATAATTTTTGGGAGCCTTTGCGGCACTGGGGTAAATGAAAATGAAAAATGAAAAGATTGTATTACTTAGCATGAACTTTTTACTTGCAATATGTGTTTTAACTTTTAAATTTTTAACAAAAACAAATCTTTGCAGGGGGCAAAAGATTGATCATCAGAGAAAAGCTCTGCCAATTGCTCAATGTAATTCTTTCTGCTTGTGATATTACTTCGACCATTGGCCCTCCCCCCTCCCTAAACTGCAATCACCAAAGAGAAAAGCTTGGATGGTCACTTCAACTGGTTTTGTCTAGGTTATTACTAAAAAGTAAAAACTTAGCAGTAAAGGATACTGATATTTGATATTTCAAATATGTATTGTATATTTGTATATTATTCTTTAAATTGCATCTGATTTTTGATATTTAATTTTAATTTGTTAATACTAAAAATGTTAATGTGCAAGTCAAATGTAAGTTTATGTTGCATCCACTAGTACATGACATGAATAGTCTCCTTCATCCACTGAAGCAAAATTGGATAGAAACTTCTGTAGGTACCACATAAACACAGTTATCAGAAGCTGTTGTGATATCTCTATAGAAATCTAAAATTGGATACCATTGTGATCTATGTTTCAATGATTTAATACAAAACAAGTCAAAACAACCCAGTTATTCCTAATGAGTAATGACTTATCTTTATATAACTAAATTGCGTGTATTGCAGTGGAAAAAGAACTTTTGGAGGATGTTAGGAGTCATGACACCTTGATTGTTGTTGGGGAAACTGGAAGCGGGAAGACTACACGTAAGCATTTATTTATAACCTTCAAGTCCTTGTTGGAGTACTATCTTTTCTTGTTTGATTTTTCCCCCACATTTACTTGGTGAGGTAGCAAATCTGATAGATATTTTAAATTCCTATGGTTGACAATAAAATCAGCTTCCACTTAACAAACTTTATTCGTTACTGATATATAAATCAATAAATGTTGACAGTAGGAGGTTTCCATTACTTTTTAATTTTATTATTACAGATACTATATAATGTACACACTAGAGAAGGGAAAAATTATAATTTAAAAACACTTGATCAATATTTGACATTATGTGCACCATGGAAGGTTCTTGTTGATTTTTAATTTTAATTGTATAGATGTTATAACATGTTTTAATTACAGAAGGGAGAAAAACATAATTTAAAACTTTTAATCGCCTGACCGATATTTGAAATGATATGTCGCCAAAGTTCCACAACTCTGAACGCAAGTAACTGTGTGTTTAATAATGTTTTCTGACTTTTCTCACTTTTTTGCTTTAGGTGTTACTCCCTCCGTCCCTAAATAAAAGCATCTGTTTCCTTTTCGGGCCGTCCCTAAACAAAAGTTCCCTTTCCTTTTTTGGCAAACAAAACAGTGCAAAACAGTGCAAAACAGTGCCAAACAGTGCCAAACAGTGTCCAAACAGTGCCAAACAGTACCAACCAAACCCACTTTCTTAAGATGTGTGTAAAATGAATGGATACTTTTATATAGGGACGGAGGGAGTATATTATACTACCTCCGCCTCCCTAACATTGATACAAGAGGAGGTAGTGTGGTTACTAAGAAAAGTGAGTTTATGTGGTTGATATTGAATTGATAGAGCGATAATAAAGTAAGAACAATTTAGAGTCGCACAAATATTACCAAATTCAGCATGAGACAATCTTAGTGGGGCATACCAAAAAGGAAAGATAAAACAATCTTAGCGGAACATAGGGAATATATGTTAAATGTAGATCAAGGAAGCCTTTTTAGAAGCTCCATCAAAATGGGATACATCTTTTGTCCTTTTGGTATGGTGAGTTTGATTCTTAGGATGTTTTCTTTTGGACTGAAATTTGCTGGTCTGGTTGGTTTGTTTAAGTTTGGTCTGGTCTGATCTGGTCTGGTTTGTTTAAGTCTGGTCTGAACTGGTCTGGTTTGGTTTGTTTAATTCTGGTCTGGTGTGATCTGGGACTAAAAACAGCCCAAAAGAAAATTTCCATACTCTGAGATACTCTGAGTTACCTGACAACTATGCGTGTTAGGATGTTAGGCAAGGTTGTTAAACTCGAGATCCTAGCTCGGATCGAGAGGGGATACTTATGTCTTTGGCTTAGGCTTTTGGTATATCTCAAATGACTATTTACTATGCATGTTTGTCAAAGTAACCCTGAGATATGCTGATGTACCGTGAGATTTTCCCTGCCTGATAAATATCTTAAGGTAAGGCCCTGGTCATTTAGAGAAATATAAAAAAACTAATGATTACCTCAGAAAATTGGAAAATGATGTATTTCTTCACAGCATTAACATTGTCATTGACTTAAATTACTTAACATATTGTACCTTGGTTTGTGAATGCATTATTTTTGAACACTTTATCTATTCGTGGGCGTACAGAGTTGCCCCAATATCTTTACAATTGGGGGTTCTGCCGCGGTGGAGGGATTATCGGGGTAACTCAACCTAGACGTGTTGCTGCTGTGACGGTTGCAAAACGGGTCGCCGAGGAATGTGGCAGCCCATTAGGCCAAAAAGTCGGATATGCAGTTAGGTTTGAGGATGTAACCTCCAGCTCAACAAGGATAAAGTACATGACAGATGGGTTGTTATTGAGGTAAGAGAACATTCATTGTACATTAAAACCTCTAGTAAGCATACCCTAAATATCACTATAATAAAAGTCCTAACTTGGGATACTTATAAATAACGTTAGCCGCTAAAATTGTAATACAACAACAACATTACCCCAGTGCTGCAAAGGCTCCCACCTACGCAACCTTACTCTTGTACTAAAGCACAAAGACTGTTTACGGATGACCCATGATGAAAATCGCGTCGAAAATTGTCTGGACCCATGATGAAGCGCAAACAGTTTAGTGAACCATTTCGCTTTATTTCATCATATTCCCAAGCCAAAAAATAGTGAGTTTTTGGCTTCATTGCAAATGATGGACCAACCGCTAAAATTGTAAAATGTAATAAAATGTCAAGTCTTGTATTATGAACCTCTACACAGTAATAATTATATTCACACAAACAGACATTTAAATATATACTTATATAAATCATTGATAAAGAGAGTAATAACATTTGCTGCCCTTTTTCAGGTGTAGTTGGAAGTATAGAATTTCTAGTTTTAAAACTAAATCTTTTATGTTTTCATTAGTTTTTCTCTTTATATTATCTATAAATTTAGTATTATCTCAGTGTGTGTTGTTTTATAGGGAAGCATTATTGGATCCTTTCCTTTCAAAGTATTCTGTTATTATTGTTGATGAGGCTCATGAGAGAACAGTCCACACTGATGTATTGCTTGGCTTGCTAAAAAATGTACAACAGATGAGAGTGAATATTGATGATCATCATGCAGGAGGAGAAGAAGCCAAGAAAGGGTTACTATTATTGGACAAACAAAATGGGGCTAATAAGTTATCTCCTTTGAGGTTGATTATCATGTCTGCCAGTCTGGAAGAACATCTATTTTCTGACTACTTTGGTGGTGCTAAAATTGTTCACGTTCCAGGGCGGCAACACGAAATTTTAGATTATTATACGTGCCAACCTGTCAGTGATTACTTAGATGCAGCTTTGGTTACTATATTTCAGGTATCTCTACGTGCACTGCAAATTGTCTAATATTAAAACTGTCAATTTGTTTTTTTAATTTTTATGCCTTTTAATTTCAAACTTGATTTGACTGTATCTGTCAGATACATGTAGAGGAAGGTCCTGGTGATATACTTGTTTTCTTGACTGGCCAAGAAGAAATAGAATCTATGGAGAGGCTTGTCAATGAGCAACTGCCACAATTATCTGAATCCAAACAAAACCTTATAACCTGTCCAATATTTTCATCTCTTCCATCAGAGAAACAGATGAAAGTTTTTGCACCTTCTCCTGCTGGGTTCCGTAAGGTAGTTTGCTCTTCAGAATATGATTTTGGTGCACTACCTTTTCTGTTTTGTTTCATGAGCCCGTGAATTTGATCTTATTGTTGACTAGTCTTGCATTATAATAGGTTATACTAGCGACAAATATTGCTGAGACCTCAGTAACAATACCAGGAATAAAATATGTGATTGATCCTGGTATGGTTAAAGTACGCACTTATGAGGCATCCACAGGGATTGAACCACTAATCATTGTGAAAACTTCAAAAGCACAAGCACATCAGAGAAGGTGGTCCATATGTTTTATTTTGCTATATTAGTGTAATATTAATATTTACTTCTCCATCTATTTATTTTCGTATTTATTACTACCTCCTTCCCACCATGATTGGGACATGAGGAAGTGACACTGTTATTAAGAGAAGTAGATTTATTTGGGCAGTATTCAAATTTTTTAAGTATATGAACAAAGTAAAAATGAATTAGAACAACTCAAATATGACCAAATTTTCCATGATACAAATTTAATATGAATAATGAAAAGGGAGAAATGATGTTAGATAGTGGGACGGAGGAAGTATTTTATTTATTTATTTAATCATTTATTTATTTATTTATTTATTCCTGTAATTATTAATTATTGCGTATTATTATTTTTTATTAAAGAGGACGTGCGGGGCGTGAAGGACCTGGAAAAGTATACCGACTTTACCCAGAGGATGAATTTGCAAGACTCAAGGATTCAACTACTCCTGAGATCAAAAGATGCAATCTTTCAAATGTTATTTTGTATCTCAAAGCACTTGGCATCGACGATATTATCAATTTTGATTTCATTCAAAAGCCTGACAGGTGTGTTTAAAAACTATAGAACCAAATTTTCAAAAGTTTTATAGTTATTTACATTTTCCTTTGAATTTTGTGTCCTTTAATTGTACAGGAATGCAATCATAAAGTCAATGGAGTTGCTATACATGTTAGGTGCACTAACAGAAGAAAGCAAACTGTCTGATCCGATTGGGAAACAAATGGTGAAGCTTCCACTTGATCCTGTCTACTCCAAAGCACTCATTGTCGCCACCCAATTCAACTGCTTAGAGGAAATGTTGATTGTTGTTGCTATGCTATCTGTAGAATCTGTGTTTTATGCCCCCCGCGAAAAATTGGAAGAGGTAATCTTTCGAAAGGTGTTTGTATGCTATATATGCGTTATTATTTGAAAAAATGTTAATACAAAGATTATGTTAAAATGAAGAAAAAGTGAAGATAAGAATCTTATAAAAGACATTATGCTCTGAAGTTCTATGACTTCTATCTCTATTAGGTTACCTTTTAGAATGAAATCTAAGGGCTTCTTGGATTCAGGATTTCAGTGTGGAAGGAAGGAGAGGGTGATATTTATTTTAGAAATTTCCTGAAAGAGTAAAAACAGAGTAGTTTCTCTAAATAGGAGTGCAACTTTTTATATAAATAGGAGTACAGTACTGTCATCTTAAAATCATACTGCAATATCATGACATTATCAGGCATTAATATGAAAATATTAATGCCATCATACGAAAGTATTTTTAGGATGACGGTAATTACACTTTAGGTAAACCACCTTGTATTTTCTCCAGGTCAATGTCATTTATATTTATTACATCATTTCTATTCTTTGTTGGTTAGAAATAGAGTGAAGACAAAAAACTATATAGACATACATTATTTGACTGACAGTTATTTCCATTCGAAAACTAACAAATAAAATCAATTAGTAAAATAAGGGTCAATCCTCCCCCCCTTCCCTCCAAAATTCCTGAACCAAACTAGCCCTAAGTCTTTAAAATAAAAAAAAAAGACATAGTTATTAATGAGCGGGGTGATCATTTTAAAAAATCCCCATTCTGTCTAGGCTCGAATTGCTTTGAAAAGCTTCTCAAGTCCAGAAGGGGACCACTTGACTTTGCTGAGTGTATATCGGACATACGACGAGTTCTTGCAAAAGCATGACATAGTGAATGACAGTAAAGGAAAAGTTGGAAAGAATGTAAGAAAATGGTGCAAGCAAAATTTCATCAATAGCCGGTCCCTAAAGCATGCCCATGATATCCACAGTCAAATACGAAGGCATGCAGAGCAAATGGGTTTAAAAGTCATTTCATGTGGTGGAGACACTCTTTCCTTCCGTAGATGCTTAGCTGCTTCGTTTTTCCTGAATGCAGCTTTAAAGCAACCTGATGGTAAATACAGGTGAGAGTTCTTAGATTTATAACTTGTTGTCTGGTGTTATTCTAAAAACACAAGCTATTAGTGTAAAGATTTATGCTTCTGTTATTTGTATTCAGGGCTTTGTCCAGTGGACTTATGGTGCAAATCCACCCCACGTCGGTTCTATTCAAGACAAAGCCCGAGTGTATAATCTTTGATGAAATCATCCGAACTAACCATAACTACGTCCGTAACGTCTCCAAAATTGATTGCTCATGGTTGGCTGAGCTGGCACCTCAGTGTTATGCTCTTCAGGAATAGGATAGTGAATAGAGATTATTGTTTACTACAGTGTTGTTTTATTTATGCGCTCATTCATTTATATATGCCCATTCATTTATATATGCCCGTAATAATGGGCATGTGTTGTATGACATCTTCATGAGAATAATGTGAATTTCTGTTCACCAAAAGTGGGTTCTCTTTAATTTGTAATATCTATTTAATAGAGTTGGATTGCAATACCCTTATCTGGTTTTAAAACAGAGCTACCCACTGCACTTGTAAATTATGATGATGTTTATGGAAGAGTTCGGTTTTGTGTCATTAGACTTTTAGTGTACTATTGTTATGTTCTATTTTGCGCCATTTGACTTTTAGTGTACTCTTGTTAATACATTTATTACCTGGAAGGCCCGAATGGCCAGAAGGGTAGCTTCCATGGGGTCGTAAGTCGTTTATCTGGCAGCTAAGTTTAGGCTTGTGGCCTTGTGGGATTACTTGACTAGAGTGGGACTGAAACCCATGTCACAAAAAGATAACTGAATCAAAGACAATTGTCTTACCACCTCAGATAGTGTATTTTGAATGTAAATACAGACGTTCTTGTTTAAGAAGATTTCTTGTGACATTGTTGATCCAGAAAATGAGTTTTTTTATTAAAAGAGGATCATGTATATGACCACTGCAGCTGAAAGTAGGGGTGGACTGGGCCCGGGTCAGGCTGGGGTGGGCTCCGGGTCCTGAATATTCAGGCCTGGTAGTGGCCCGGGTTTGTACCGGGATCGGGTCGGACCTCAATTTTTTTTTTGTTTTTTTTCGAATTAATTCCACCCCCCCCCCCCACGCCCCCACCCCAACCCCCCCAAACCGCCTAGCCCCACCCACCTAGAAGCCAACCCAATGAGAAAAATTAAAAAAAAAACTAATTGGGCCTGGGCCGGGCCGGTTGACCATTTATCAAGCCTGTAGCCCGCCTATTTAATCCCCTGGTT
Source organism: Cuscuta europaea (assembly GCA_945859875.1). Lineage (NCBI taxonomy): Eukaryota > Viridiplantae > Streptophyta > Magnoliopsida > Solanales > Convolvulaceae > Cuscuta > Cuscuta europaea. The sequence continues at coordinate 469,300 of CAMAPE010000080.1, read as the reverse complement.
CGGGCCCCGGTCCCAGTCTACCGGGCCGGCCTGAACCGGCCCAGCCCGCCCCTAGCTGAAAGTTGAAGGTTCATCACTTCATCCTGCTACTTCATTTGGGGACTTATGTAAACTCATTTTTAGGGGTGGACTTGGACAAGTATGGTTCTAATACCCAATCTTTTTTCAGCTTTCAAATGGATTGATAACTAGTCATGGACTCGGGCCGGGCCTCCGGTTTTTAATACGTGGGCCCGGGACTGGCCCGAGGTAAGAACGGTTCCGGTGCGGGCCGGGCCACCAGCCCAGGTCACGGGTCGGGCCACCTGTCGGGCCGGGTAATTTTTTCTTCTTATTTATACTTTATAGTTTTATACAAGCATTAAAAACAAATTTCAAGTGCATTTATTTGAAATGAAATAGGAACTACATTTGACAATTGAGAAAAAAAACACAATATGAAATACATTTTGTAATCAATCGGAATTTTCCGGTCCTTTGGCTTTGTCACATGACTTAATATGCTTCTTGGTCATCCCGTATCCGCGTGAAACCCCCCAAGGTCCCAAGCTACATTTTTTCCCGCATCATTTGTAAGTTGCGTACCACATCCCGGTCCTCGGGTCCTTCTGCGTATAAAAATTATACGCGATAACGACATATTGATTTTCCATCTTAAAATTGGTAGATATAATAATTCTATAAATACTAGAATAGATGGAGATGAAAGATGAGAATGGAGATTGGATATAGGAGAAGATTTGTTAGAAAATAGGAGTATTTATAGAAACTTTTGTACCCCCACCCCACCCCCGGGACACCCTTGATTCAAGCACCCAACGGCTATATAGCCGTTTGGGGCCTTGAGGCTTGAGTCTTTGATTTCAATTTTTTTTTGTTTATTTTAGTTTGAATAAATTACATAATGTAAAATTAATTTAATGAATTAAGTAAAGCTATTTTTACTTAGAAACTAAGAAAAGTAGTGTGATTTAGAATTTACAAATGTCACAAAATATGTGTATTTATACAAATTACATATTGTAAACCTAATTTTAATTTAAAAACAGCTTTAGATAAAATAAATTGTAAGTTTTAACCAATTAATTAATTTGAGAAGTGCTACATATAAAAAAATGAATGTATATTTATTTGAAATATAACTACAAGTTTACAAGTTACAATTGAGAATTGAAGGAAAAATTAAAATATGAAATACTAATCAATTGGAATCTCCGACATAGGTAGAGCCACCATCGGTTGTTGATTCATCCATAAAGTGTTGGGATAAGGTGATGACAATTTCTTGAGATCTACGGGCCGCCTTCAACCAATCGTGGTAGCATATAAGTGTCTCAAGAGATCCGCGTTAGGACATTGCCGACTGAACTAAATTCTTGTTCCACGGCAACGGTTGAAACCGGCATTGATAGCACTTGCTTAGCCATCTTTGCTAAAACTGGGAACATTCTTTCTTTTCCCTTCCACCAATTTAGAACGTGAAATTCATCATCTTCTTCAAAATCAACACCATATGCTAAATACAAAAAAATCTCATTAATTGTGCTTTGTTGAGTAGCGGGAGTTGTTTTAGTTTTTTTTAATAAGATTGGCAAATGTAGATTTGAAAATTGATTTTCCTTTAGATGAAGATGTTTGTGTCGGGGGAGGAGACGCGTTGCCATATTGTGCATGAAATTCATTAAATAATGCATAAAATATGTCACTAACCTCGTTGTATTCTTTTTTCGGATCAATTGCATTATCGTCATACATTGGAAGAGGACCATAAAAAGCTTGATAATAATACTTCAAACATTCTTCTAAAGAACCAAGTCTAAAATGAGGATCGAGAACAAATGCAATACCATAAATATGTGGAATATGTGCATAATATTTTAAAAACTTTTCATTCATAAATTCAGCAAAATAACTCACATAAGCGGCATTCTCAAATTTTGAAAATGCACCAGCGAGATTAACAGCTTCACGAATAAATTGGTTTGAGATAGATTTATAAACATGACTAAAAGTTTTAGTTGCATTAAAAAAATATACCAAAGCATTACAATTTTTTTCGCAGGTGTCGATATCAGCCGAGTTTATAATATAGTTATCATATTGTTTTAAAAAAGCAGTAAAATGTTCTTTATATCTAAGAAGAGCTGTAATTAACTTATAAGTACTATTCCAACGAATAGACAAATCTTTAGGAAAAGCCACCTATTTCTCACCTCTTTCTATCAAATAATCATGTCATTTTTTTCTAAGTTGACCACTACCCCAAATACGTCTAATCCCCCCTTGACTACTGATGGAGTATATGGCTCGGGAACCCCCGGCCCACAGACTCCTACTACTCCAGCGAAGGCCCAGAAGGCCCAACAGGCCCAAATCACAGCGCCCAGAGTACCAAGCAGCCCGCACTACGCGCCAGGGGTGCCTTCGGCCCCCTGGCCGAAGGCTCTAAATTCTCACAGAACGGGTTTCTCAAGCAAATTAAGAAACTGGGAGAAAACGGCGAAAACAGTAGCCCTCGGCACTGTGAGCCCTCGGCACCAGGGTGCCATCGATTGGAGGAGCCCTCGGCTACTGCTCTATAGCCGAAGGCATCTCACTCGACAAGATATCCGCCTCACATGCGTAAAGATCACCGTACCCTGCACAGACGTCCCATCCAACAGCCGCATTAAATGCGGCCACATGCGGCTGCCAGCGCCAACCAGTTGAGGTGACCCCTCGGCCAATGAGCGCTTGACACGTGTCCTTGTCCGGCATTTATTGCTACTATAAATAGCACCCCATTTCCCCATTTGTAACCACGACATCCATACTGAATACACTCTCTCTCTTACTTACTTGTGCTCTGACTTCTCTCTAAGTTACTCCCCGCAATAACCCTTCGGATATATACCCCCGGGTAGACTATCCATCATTTGGTGCTCTCGTTGAGAGGTCGAACAATCAAGTAAGAAACCCTCCCCCTCGACCAAACACAAAACACTAGCCCTCTATCAAAATGGTGAGAACAACACGTGCCAACTCAAAGAACGTAGAAGACAAGAACCTGGCCCTCGGCGACGTCAACGCCCCCGAAGCCTCTCACAGGGCTCCCGAGGGCGGTATCATCGCTGGGCTGGAACAGGCGGCTGTCGACCTACGCCTTCAGATCCAACAAAATGCCCCCGATGCCCGCCTCGGCATCGAGGCCAAGAAGAAAAACCGGAGCGATGACCAAGTCAACCCTCCGGTTCTCACCATCGACGTGCAATCGGCGCTCTCCGCCTTCATCCAGACGCTCACTCAGAACCCGGGTGCCTTCGGCACCCTGGCTCCGGCTCACCCCCAGGTTGGGGAAAACATCATACTTCCCCCCTCTGCCACACCCCTTCGGAAATCTCACCCCTCGAGTGAGGGACGACGAAGGGGTAGTGGCCCAGGACACGTCCTCCCAGGAAGTACAGTCCCGGGATCGCCACAATGACAACAGGGAGAGGCCCCGCACTTCTGCCCTCAACCGGCTCGGAGGAGGGCCAGACCGCCGAGGGGTCCAAGACCGCCTCGGAGGAAAGGCACTCCAAAGGCCCCAGGAAAGTGGAGGGTCTGTCTCGAGGGCAGACGAGGAGCGTCCCCCTCGAGACAAGGGCAAGTCACCCCTTCATGCCAATGATGCTCGCCACCAAATCAACCAGGCCCACTCGGCCCGGGTTCGTTCGCAGGGGGCGGAGACCCTCCCGAAGGTTCCCCGGGACGAGATTATCGCGGCCCTCCAACGCCGGCTTGACGAAATGGAGTCCAACAAAGCTCACGCCACCACCTCCACCCCTCACTCAGACCTCAAATACGAGGCCATGATGGCCAAAATGGAGGAATTACAGAAGAAGGTGGCCGAGGGCTCCGGAGAACCCGTCATCCAGCTCCGGACTCGGACGCCATTTACCCCAAGGGTATTGGCGGCCCGGATCCCGGAGAAATACCGAGGGCAACACATACAGCCCTACAACGGGAAAACGGACCCCCAGGAACACTACAGCAAATACCAGAACAGCATGATGATGGTGGGGGCGTCAGACGAATATTTGTGTCGATGGTTCCTCTCCACCTTAGAGGGACCGGCATACGAATGGTTCAACAGGCTGCCCGAGGGTTGCATTGATTCGTGGCAAGAACTCGCCCAGCGATTCTTGACACAATTTGCCGGGAGGCGTCGCACAAGGAAGCACTTCTCCCACCTCCTAACAATACGCCAGAAGAAGGATGAGACCCTTCAGGATTTCCTAGAGCGCTGGAGGACGGAGGCCGACAAGGTCGACGGTGCTGATGACGGGACCCTCCTGGCCCTCCTACAAACCGTCCTCCGCACCGGCAACTTTTCAAGGAGCCTCATCATTGAACCCCCCCGCGACTACATAAGGGCTTTGCAGCGGGGGGACCGATATGCTGAGGCCGAGGAGGTGGAGAAGTATCACCAGCATCCGGATCAGCAGCACCCGAGGGCTGACAACAAGAACAACCGAGGGCCGGGGGCTCCTCCGCATCACCCCAAACCTTCGGGACCCTCTGATGACCGCCCTCGGCAAGGCCAAGCCAAGCCCGGGGGAGGTTATAAGAGCAACCCTAAGACTTGGGCACAGCCCATTCTCCTGGACCGCCCTCGGACACCACTGACGCACCCCGTCAGCATCATCCTCGATTTTGCCGAGGAGAGGGGCCTCGTTGAGCGCGACTCTCGCGCACCCCCGGAGGTACACGCTATCAACCCTCAGTTCCCCTACTGTTGCTTCCATCGGCACCAGGGGCACAGGACCGATGACTGCCATCAGCTAAAGACGGCCATCGAGAGGTTAATACAAGCAGGGCACTTGTCCCAATTTGTTCAGAGCCCTCGGCAGGAGGGACCTTCTCATCAGGGGCCTCCCCGAGGGCACCACACGAAGGTGAATGCTTGGATAAACCCGAATACCATCCCCCTCGGCAAGAAGAGGGAGATTGGAAACTTGGAAGAAGAGGAGGAGGAATACCCCCACTACCAGGAGAAGAAACGCCACATCCTCATGATCACCGGTGGCAATACAGGGGGCGATTCCACCAGCCAGCGAAAGAAGTGGGCTCAATCGCTTTACGTGGGGGAAGTCACTCATATGCCCCCGGTAAAGCGACTGAGGGAGGAACCCATCACCTTCACCAACGCAGATCTCCCTCCTACTTCTTCTCCTCACAGGGATGCCTTGGTGATTCGGACTGAAATAAACGACACCATCATTCACCGAACTTACATTGACACGGGCAGCTCCGTCAATGTGATGTACCTCAGCACCTTCAGAGAGCTGCATCTGGAGAGGGGGTCCCTTCGGCCCATTAAGACCCCTCTGGCCGGCTTCACCGGCGACACTATTGATTCCGAGGGGGTAATAACCCTCCCGGTGATCTTCGGCGACAGGCTCCATAGAGCCCAGCTCGAAGTGGAGTTCGTCGTCGTCAACATTGACTGCGCCCACAACATCATCCTCGGCCGGCCAGCCCTCGAGGACCTCGAAGCCATCATCTCCATGAGGCGCCTCTGCCTCAAGTTTCCCGCCGAGGGGGGCATTGGCTACTCCCGGGGGAACCAGAAAATTGCCCGCGCCTGCTATCTTCAGGTCACTAAGAAGGTAAGCAAGACGGAATTCTGTGTTGACACCATCACCGGAACCATCGACCAAGAGGAAAGAAGACCGAGGGCTGAACCGGCCGAGGACGTAGAAGACTTTGCGCTCGATCCGGCCCAGCCGGAGAGAGTCATGAAGATTGGAGCCCAGCTCCCCGAAGATTTGAAGACCGGTATCACCGACGCCCTCCGCGCCTACTCCACTGTCTTTGCATGGGGGCCGGAGGACATGCCGGGAATTAGCCGAAGGGTCATCACCCACCGCCTCTCGGTGGACCCCTCGGCAAAAGCAGTACAACAACGAAGAAGACCCCTCTCCGCCGAGAGGAGGGAATTTGTGAAGAAGGAGGTCGCCATGCTCCTCTCAATTAAGCACATCAAGGAGGTGAAATATCCCTCATGGCTAGCAAATGTAGTCCTCGCACAGAAGCCCCCTACCTTTCGCATGTGCGTGGACTACACCGATCTCAACAAGGCGTGCCCTATGGATCCATTCCCTCTACCAAATATTGATCAATTAGTGGATGAGACCGCAGGGTGTGAGATCATGTCCTTCCTCGATGCCTTTCGAGGGTATCACCAAATTTTCATGCACGAGGAAGACGCCGAAAAAACGGCCTTCATGACTCCCGAGGGCATCTTCTGCTACCTAGTGATGGCCTTCGGCCTAAAGAACTCAGGGGCCACTTACACCCGGATGGTGGCCCGGGTCTTTCAAGCCGTCCTAGGGCGCACCATGGAGGCCTATGTCGACGACATGATCGTCAAGAGCAAACAATCTTCCAGCCATGCTGACGACCTCCGGGAAATCTTCGCCATCATGCGAAAGTTCAACCTTCGGCTAAACCCGAAGAAGTGCACCTTCGGCGTCCAAGGGGGCAAGTTCTTGGGCTACATGGTGAGCCGAAGGGGTATTGAGGCCAATCCCGAGAAGATCCAGGCCATCATCAACATGGAGCCCCCACGCAATGTGAAGGAAGTTCAACGGTTGACGGGCCGCCTGGCAGCCCTCAACCGCTTTCTATCTAAATCAGCGGAGAAGTCTTTACCCTTCTTCCAAATCATGAGGAAGGCGGTTAGTTTTCAATGGACTTCAGAATGCCAGGAGGCTTTCGACGAGCTCAAACGATATCTATCTTCACCTCCTGTGCTCTCCAAACCCAAGGTGGGGGAGACCCTCTATCTCTACCTTGGGGTCAGCCCGGCAGCCATCAGCTCCGTACTCATCCGGGAGGAAGACGGCATCCAACATGCCATCTTCTATGTAAGCAAAACTCTAAGGGAGGCCGAGCTCAGGTACTCCCCTGTGGAAAAAACGGTGTTAGCCATCGTTTGGACCGTCAAAAAGTTGGGCCACTACTTTCAGGCTCACCCGGTTCAGGTCCTCACTCATCATCCCCTCGGCGCCCTCATGAGGAGCCCCACCAGCTCCTCCCGCATGGTGAAATGGGCTATCTTCTTGAGCCAGTACAACATTGACATCCGCCCAAGGCCTGCCATCAAGGGCCAAGCCCTGGCAGACTTTGTGACGGAGTGTACCGCAAGGGCAGCCACGGACGGGGAGCCCTCGGCTGCCTCAGATGATTGGTGGACCCTCTACACTGACGGCTCCTCCGCGACCAAAGCATGCGGGGGAGGGGTAGTCCTCATTACTCCTGAGGGCTTCAGGGCCTACTATGCAATCCGCTTCTCCTTCAAAGTCTCCAACAACGAGGCCGAATATGAGGCCCTCCTATGTGGCCTTCGGCTGGCTGCCAACATGAGGGCTCGACAGATCCACATCAAATGCGACTCCAAGTTGGTCGTTGGCCAAATCTCCGAAGAATATGAGGCCAAGGAGGGGAGAATGAAACAGTACAAGGAAGCGGCCAAGGAGTTGCTTAAGGTATTTGAGGCACACTCTCTCACTCAAATACCGAGGGCTCAGAACTCCGAGGCCGACATATTATCTAAGCTCTCGGCCGACTCCCCCGAACACATCTCCAAAATTGCCAAAATCGAGGAACTCAGCCTCTCAAGCATCCATGCAAGCCCCGTTATGAACATACAACAACGCCAAGAGGATTGGATCTCAGATATCACCGCCTTCATCTCCACAGGGCAGCTACCCGAGAATGAAACCCGCGCTAAACTGGCAAAGCTGAGGGCTCCCAGCTACACCTTCGAGGATGGAAGGCTCTACAAACGATCTTACAACGGCACGCTACTTCGGTGCCTTCATCAAGTGGCACTTGCTCAGCTCACCAGGGACCCTTCTCCATGTCCCGAAGGCTCATTCTCCAGGGCTACTTCTGGCCAACCATGGCCAGAGATTGTGCTGACCTTGCCCGGAGGTGCACCGCATGTCAACATTTCCAGAAAGCCCCCGGCAGGCCAGCGGTCAACTATGCCCCCATCAACACATCTGTCCCTTTTTCTCAATGGGGGATAGACCTTGTGGGCCCTCTGCCGAGGGGTACCTCCAACAACAGGTACATCATTGTGGCCATTGACTACTTTACCAAATGGGTGGAGGCTGAGCCCCTCGCTAGTATCACAGAGGCGAAGTGCCGTCATTTTGTCCTCAAGAACATCCTCACCAGGTTTGGCGTCCCTCAGCAGATTATCTCCGACAATGGGACACAGTTTGAGGCAGCCCCCTTCTGTGCCCTTCTGGAGGCATGGGGCATCAAGCACACCTTCTCCTCCGTTGCCTACCCTCAAGGCAACGGGCAAGTAGAGAATGCCAACCGGACCTTGCTCGAGGGCCTCAAAAAGAAGCTGGAGGCCGAGGGCGGTGGTTTGGTGGAAGAACTTCACAATATCCTGTGGGCCTACCGCACCACCCCTCGGCGAGCAACAGGTGAAACACCCTTCTCCCTCTGCTACGGTTTTGAAGCCAAAGCTCCTACGGAAGTCACCCTTCCCACCCGAAGGGTGATCCAATATGACCCCGAGGTCAACGACAGCAACATGGCCCTCGACCTCCACCTCATTTCAGAACGCCGGGAGCAGGCCTTCATCCGGGCAGAAAATTACCGAAGGCAAATCAAAAGCTACATCAACGCCAAAGTTCGCACCAGAGAATTCCAAGTGGGGGACTATGTCCTCCGGAGGAGGGAAGCCAGCCAACCAACCGAGGGAGGAAAAATGGCACCAAAATTCGAAGGCCCCTACATCATAGCAGCCATCATCAAACCTGGGACCTACAAGCTCAAGCGCCCCAACGGGAAAGAAGTCCCTAGGCACTGGAATGTACACCACTTAGTTAAATTTTACCAATAATGTAAGAGCGACCAAGCCCTCATAACTAGTGAATGTACTATCCTATGGCCCAAGGCCTCCAATTTCGAAGAATGAAGATACATTCAAGACATCAAGCCCTCATACTGACTACAGGCCCCCGGCCTCACCACGAGAAGAACCCCTTCCGGCACCAAGTGCCGAGGGCGGACACCATCAACACCTACAACAACAATGAAAACACCCATGTTTTCAGTCAAGACCCCTCGGTACCAAGTACCGAGGGTACATCCCCACCTTCAACATCAAAAGATGAGAACACCAAGTGTTTCTACAAAATACCCCTCGGCACCCAGTGCCGAGGGTACACCTCCATCATCAAACATCGAAACGAAGAAAAAACACCAAGTGTTTCAAAGAAGACCCCTCGGCACCCAGTGCCAGGGATATGCTCTCCTATCAACTTCCAAACATCTATTGGGAAACACCAAGTGTTTCATTTGAAGACCCTTCGGTACCAAGTACCGAGGGTAGACACCTCCATCAACTGAAACAAAGGAGAACACCAAGTGTTCCTACAGAAGACCCCTCGGTACCAAGTACCGGGGGCTACACATCGAAACTAACACCAAGTGTTGTTTCTAAAAGCCGTACCCCACGAGGACGCATATACCGAAGGCGCCACCATCGGTGCCGGCGACACGTAGTGCCCCCGGCCATTTGCAACTAGTGTGCAAATGAAAACCCTTCCTTGAAACGCTTTCCGCGTCATTACCCCCAGGGTATGACAGGCATGAGAAATGCCCAGGATTCGACTTTCAAAAACGGAACGCTATCCGCGTCATCACCCCAAGGGTGTGACAGGCACGAGAAATGCCCAGGATTCGACTTCCAAACCGAAACGCTCCCCGCGCCACCACCCCAAGGGTGTGGCAGGCCACGGACTATGTCTAGCACCGAGGGGACGACTTTCAAAAATGAGGCGCTTTCCGCGCCATCCCCCAAGGGGAGGCAGGTTACGGACCACCATATCTTGTGCCCAGGAAACGACCCTCGATCCCCTCGGAACTCGGAAGGTTAACCCGAGGGAGGAGAGCCATTGGTGTATTCTGATGGTCTCCTAATAGGCCCAGCCTTACCAAGAAACCAAGTTTCTTGATGCCTTCCCTTCACCACCAACCAAAAAAAAAGGGGGTGAAGGGGAGTAGACTCAGCGAGAAATCAAAGAGTACACTCCAACAGATCACAACATCCCGAGGGCTCCCCACGGGGACACCTCCGGTAATTGAAGGCTCCTATTTCCTGAAGGATACTACTCAAACAAATATCATCAAGAAACGGTTAAGTCCACTGCCTGGTCACCTCCGGTCACACAAACACCGAAGGCTTCAGCAAGGGTCAAAATCTACAACTTTTAAAGTGTATGCCGAGGGCACACACTCATCATTGGCATTCTTCACAACAGCAGGATTCCACACATACTTGGCCCTCGGCCAGAGACTCATACAACACAAGGGATCTACATCCGGAAGCTCAACATCAATTTACGCTTAGAAAATATTCTAAGTCATAAATGAGTAGCCCCCGGGCATCTCGCAAAGTAATGCAGAGTCAGAGGGCACCTATCACCCGAAGGCTACACAAGGAAGCAGCGCTTGAAAAAATTCTAAGTCCTAAAGAGGGGCCCCCGGCTATGCGATACAACAACACTTGCAAAAAAAAAAATCTAAAAGATGGGCCCCCGGCTCAATCAATATTACAGCTAAGTGAATATGACAGTCGAAGGTTATACATCAAGAAGGGATGCCATATCCCGAAGGCTCCCGAGGGAAAATCTACACTTAGAATATTTTCTAAGTCCTACATGTTTTTCCCCGGTCAACTGCTCATACGTCAAGAAGGGATGCCATCTCCCGAAGGCTCCCAAGGGAAAATCTACACTTAGAACATTTTCTAAGTCCTGCATATTTTTCCCCCGGCCAACTACTCATACATCATGCAGGGATGCCATCTCCCGAAGGCTCCCAAGGGAAAATCTACACTTAGAATATTTTCTAAGTCCTACATGTTTTTCCCCGGTCAACTGCTCATACGTCAAGAAGGGATTCCATCTCCCGAAGGCTCCCAAGGGAAAATCTACACTTAGGATATTTTCTAAGTCCTGCATATTCCCCCCCCCCCCCCCCCCCCCGGTCAACTACTCATACATCATGAAGGGATGCCATCTCCCGAAGGCTCCCAAGGGAAACTCTACACTTAGAAGATTCTCTAAGTCCCACATATTTCACCCTCATCTCAAGGGACCTAATTGCCGAAGGCTACCTATCAATCGAAGGCTACAGTACACAAGGAATCAACGCTCAAGAAAATTTTCTAAGCCCTAAAGAATTGGCCCCCGGCCTATTCAATATTTCAGTTGGGGCTCCACAGTAGCCGAAGGCTACGTGACATACTACACTTGCAAAAAATTTCTAAGTCCTGTACATTGGGCCCTCGGTCCAATATTCACGCATCAGGAAGGGATGCCAACTCCCGAAGGCTCCCTATGGTGTGCTACACTTAGAAAAATTTTTCTAAGTCCTAGGAATTGGGTTACTGCAAACACCCGAAGGCCCTATGGTGTGCTACACTTAGAAAAATTTTCTAAGTCCTAATTCCTGCTGAACCCTCGGTTGCCTATCCAGCAGAGGGTGCCCAACTACCGAAGGCTTCCAAGGGCAAGCTACAATCAGAAAATATTCTAAGTCCTAAAACATACATTCAAAGGAACAAAGGCATACATCCAAAGCAAGACGAAGGCATATATTCGACAATGAACAAATCAAAAGGAAGCATGTTATATATCAAAGGCCCGAGGGCATATGTACTCATTCGTTCAAAAAAAGGAAGTTTAATTGCACTGTTACAAAGGAGGCCAAGGCCAACAATTACAACACAAAAGGGGGGAATACAATTCAAGAAGGGGGGACTGTGGACATCGCCTCGCTCTCGGCTTCATCCTCTTCACCCCCAAGGCCGCACTCCCGGAGGGTCTCCGAGTCTTCAAGAACTGGCCTCTCTTCCCCCTCGGGGAGCGGGATCCTGACATCTGGCTGGGGGGGGGGGGAGGCCATAAGCCTCTGGACGGAACTCCTCCGGTGCCACCTGAAAGTGCTTCGCAAGCTTCCGGTAGATAAGGCGTTGGGTGAAGAACTCCCCGCCTTGGTAGTACGAGTCGCCCCTCTCAGCAAGCCACATCTTTCCGGGGCCTCCGACCCACTCGTCCACTGAAGCCCCCACCACCGAAGCAAGCCACTCCCTCCGGTCTTCGGCCTTCCACCCCTCGGCTGTGAAGCTGGTCACCGCATCCTCTCGGGCCTTGGAGACGGCCTCTTCTTGAGCCGTGCGGGCTTCATCGGCGGCAATGCGGGCGGCGGCCTCCCCGGCTCTGGCTAGTCCCTCATTAACCCCTTCGGCCCTTGCAGCCTGCACCCTCTGCTCCATGCCGTCAGCGGCCAGACGGAGAGAGTCCTCGGCTTCAGCAAGCTTCTTCCTGAGGAGGGCGGCCTCCCCCTCGGCGGCACCCTTGGCCTCCCTCATTTGATCCACCCTTCGGAGGTGCTCGCAGAGGCCCATAAAACTCTGCAATTCACGAAGGCAAGAATAAGGCATAATGAACATAATACAGAAGGAAAACATAACAATGAACAAAGAAGGGAGGGTGACTTACGGAGGCAGCATTCAGGAGGACCTTCGCCTCGAGGGATCCCTCGTCCAGCCGGGCAAGGGCCAGTCGGTCGGCCGACGGCAGCATCTGGCTCATCAGAGCCGAAGGGTTCAAACTGCCCTCCAACACGGAGGCCCCCTTCGGTACTAACGCCTCCAACCTCTCCCGCCCAAAGAACTCCTGATTGATTTGTTCCTGGGGGTGGAGGCAGAAGCGTGCCCTTCGTCAACGATCACCACCACATCGGTGATCGGCTTTTTGGTAGGGGCGGTGGTCTTCGGCTTCTTGGCCGGGGGCTCGGTCCCCTTTCCAGCGATCTTCTTTTTTACGGGCCCGGCACCTTTGGACCCTCCAGCGCCAGCAGCGGCGGCAGCAGTTTGAGAGGGCCCCTCCCTGGCAGAAGCGCCCGTCGGGGCCTTCTTCTTCCCTTTCGCGTTTTTCAGAGCGAAGAGGGAACCGACGTCCATATTGTTACCTGCAAGCAACAAAAAAACACAGGAGGGTTAGATCGAAGGCTACCAGTTACTACGTCATAAAAAAAGGGGGGAATAAGAGAGAACTATCAACGCATCAGTGAACAATTCGGTGATCACCTCCAGCGCCTTCGAAGACCCGATCGAGGGGAGGATATCTCTCATCCGAAGAGCCCCTTGGCCTGAACTGCCGGAAGCCCAGGCTAAGCAAATCCTCCGGGAGGGTGACTTCTCTGATCTTGACGTGCTTGTCAGACCCCTCCGGCTTCTTGGCAAGCACTTTGCCGTTCTTCTCCAAAGCTGCGCTCCCCACCTTCGGATGGCGCCGGAAGCTATTACGGAGCTGGGTCGGGAAGGGGTTCTCCTCGAGGCGGATGTAGCAGAACCTCTCCTTCCACCCCTTGTGAGACGAGGGCACATCATCAAAAAGCCGGAACTCTGGTACCTGCTGAAGGTTGGCAAAGCCCTCAACATTTGAATGTCCCCCCGGCAGAGGTTGAAGGACATAAAGAATTGATCAAGTGTGGGCTCGACCCCCCGGCTCTGACACAAGGAGAGGAAGCCGGCCACATAGGAGTGGTTGTTGGGCGTTAGCTGGCAAGGGGCCAACCCCACAAATCTCAGATACTCCAAGAGAAAAGGATGGAGCGGGAACCGAAGCCCCATCTCCACCGAGAGGGTGTGAGCAGCAAAACACCCCTCGGGCGCATATCGCAGCAAATCATCCGCCCTGGGCTCCACCACGCGCGCCGAAGGTCCAACCAGCATCTGGGTGGACTGGTATTCTGCCGGGGACGCCTTCGTCTTCAGCTCTAGAGCGGCAGTATTCAGGAACGAATGGCCCTCGGGTATGCCCACCGGTTGCCCAGCATCAACTGCCGCTTGCTTCTTCCTTGGGGCCGCCTTCATCTTGTTTTTCTTCCCGGGAGCCACACTTATGGGCGTCGGATCCAATGGCCGGGAGGAGCTGGCTTCCCCGGCACCCCGGGGGGAGGAATGGCGACCGTCACCTTCAGCCTCTCTCTCTCCTCTTCTTGCTCGGCGGTTTGCACGGTGAGGGCAAGCTCTTCATCCTCGTTTTCTTGCTCGAAGCCCTCGGCTTCGACTTCGGCCTGAAGGTCCTTCTCCACTTCCATGGCCACTGCGGCATCACCACCCGCCGAGGACTCCACGCTCGAAGACTCCACATCTGAGCATGTCTCCATCTCTACTGAAGGCTCCCCCGAGATATCCTGGGAGTCGCTCTGTGATGACATCTGCTCACTAATTCGAAGGCTCGGGAAAACTAAGGTTTCCTAGGAAATTCTATCTCCTAACCTAGGGGCACAGGGCACAGCTAAACTAGAAGGAGAAAGGTGGGGGGGAACTGACCTTGAAAGCTGAGTTTTTACCGAAGGCTTGAGTTTCTCTCTCTAGAATTTTTGCCAGAGCTTCGCTACACTGAGTTCGCACAGCGGGGAATGGCCCTGGCCTTGGGGTATTTATAGGCGTTGGAATCCGGGCTTGGGCCTGGATTCCGGGGCCCCGAATGGACCGCCATCATTACACGCCGCGTCTTCGCCCAACCAGTGATGCCGCCCACGGACAGCCAACCGTCACACGCCACGTGTACCCCCCCAACGGCTATATCCTGGCGGTACGTATTCCAACGGATATATTCCCAACGGCTATATTCTGGGAGCCCCCGGACCTTTTTTACTTCACTCCACTTCACCAAGGAGAGCCTCCGGGTACACTTACCCAGAGCCGCCCCCGGGTTGTGCCCCACACAGCACATAACAGACGCCTTCGGGATCACTCTTTCGGAAACCCAAGGTTTCATATCAGGGCACCCCTCGGGGATTCCCCCCTCAGCACTGCAAAACCGGGTAGCCCCCGGGGAGTTGCCTCATTGACGGATAACCCATGGCACACAGGTAATGGGAGCCCTCAGGTATCTTCATCACCAACTAATCAACAAACAGTAGACCCCCCGGTAACAACTCCACCACTGCCCTCATCCATCAGGCCCTCGATCCCCGGATTGAGGGGCTCCCCTTCGGCACCCCCAGGACATCAACAGCAAGCCTTCGGCTAATCAACACATGAGCCCTCAGAACAAGGAAGAGCCTTCGGCATTACCGTTGTTCTCCATTTTTTACCAAGGTTTCACATTTTCGATTCATCATTGGGGGAATTCGGTGCACTCTTTTTCCCTCATTAGGATTTTTTCCCCCAGGGTTTTTCCTAATGAGGTTTTTAACGAGGCATCCCCCCAAAATGAAACGAAAAGCGTCAGCCTTCGGCCCACAACAGCAACGCAACTACTCTACTCCTTTTCACCACTTTACAAGTGCCTCAAGGAGTGGGGGACTGGAGGACCCCCTCGGGAAATTACAAAACTAGTGAAATTCCAACAAACGACAAAGCAAGCCCTCAAGTCCCGACATGTGGGTAACTGAGGGACTGCCTTCGGCAGGGACATAAAAGCAACAACTCCTCACCAACTTCAGAGGTTACGACAGGACAACGTCAAAGGGCAAGCACAAATTACTCCTTTTCCCTCAAGTACCTTTCGGCAAAAGGAGTGAGGGACTCCTGATGGAGTATATGGCCCGGGAACCCCCGGCCCACAGACTCATACTACTCCAGCGAAGGCCCAGAAGGACCAACAGGCCCAAATCACAGCGCCCAGAGTACCAAGCAGCCCGCACTACGCGCCAGGGGTGCCTTCGGCCCCCTGGCCGAAGGCTCTAAATTCTCACAGAACGGGTTTCTCAAGCAAATTAAGAAACTGGGAGAAAACGGCGAAAACAGTAGCCCTCGGCACTGTGAGCCCTCGGCACCAGGGTGCCATCGGTTGGAGGAGCCCTCGGCTACTGCTCTATAGCCGAAGGCATCTCACTCGACAAGATATCCGCCTCACATGCGTAAAGATCACCGAACCCTGCACAGACGTCCCATCCAACAGCCGCATTAAATGCGGCCACATGCGGCTGCCAGCGCCAACCAGTTGAGGTGGCCCCTCGGCCAATGAGCGCTTGACACGTGTCCTTGTCCGGCATTTATTGCTACTATAAATAGCACCCCATTTCCCCATTTGTAACCACGGCATCCATACTGAATACACTCTCTCTCTTACTTACTTGTGCTCTGACTTCTCTCTAAGTTACTCCCCGCAATAACCCTTCGGATATATACCCCCGGGTAGACTATCCATCAACTACCTCCATAGAATCTCTTAACACTTTTAGACCATCTTGCACACATAAATTTATAACATGACATGCACATCGTTGATGAAAAAATATACCCATCAAAGAAGTAGAACCACACAATTCACGCAATCTAGGAATAGCAGCAGTATTATTAGTAGCATTATCAAAACCAATAGCAAACACCTCATCATTCAAATTATACTCAATTAAAATACGCTCAATCAAAATATAAATATGTTCAGAGGTGTGACGATCCTTAAATTCACGAAAAGCAAGAACACGTTTATGCATATTCCAATCACTATCAATATAATGTGCAGTCAGACCCAAATAATGTAAATTATGATAAGTATCCTCCCATATGTCAGAACATTCAGTAACACGCCCATCAAAGTTTGCAAAATAATTTTGTAACCTTACCTTTTCCGAACCATAAAGCCTTACAATTCCTTTCTTAACCGTTTTGCGGCTATAACCTCTATATTGAGGATTTAAACAAGTTTGTGCATAATCTTTGAACGCAAGACTTTCAGAAAACAAATAAGACAATTTTTCTTCACCAAGTAAGTTAGCCATACTAGTCAAATTTTGTGCATCATTGTATGAGAAATTACCAAAAGGTTGTTAGTTATTTGCAAACCTCGATATTTGAGTTTGCTTCCCCGTTCCGCCGCCTAATTTTGCACACTCTACCGTGTGTTTAGCCTTAAGATGCCTTGCGGCGGATCCGTATCCGCCGGAAATCCCCAAACTATGGTTTTTGTTGCACCACTTGCAAGTTGCATTCCAATTCCCGGTCTTCGGGTCCTTCCACTTATCAAAATTATTAAGCATTAGTTCAGATTTACTTTTTTCGTACCGGTTTGGGATGAGGCGGGCTCGTCGGCGTCGTGGCTGCCGCCACCCTCCTCCGCGTCCATCTCCGGAATTACTTCCTCCACATCGTCGTCCTCGAGCTCTTCTTCGTCAATGGTCCTCGGCTGGTCTTGGAAAAAACGGCTATTATGTCGGTGCAATTCTTGTTCTAGTTGTTCATCGGTCATCGCATCCCCATCCCTTCTTGCGTAACCTGTATCAAAATCATCTCGGCTTTGAGATGAAGAGCCGATATGTGATTTACCTTTGCGGGATCTCTTCCTCGCAAGCTCGTTCGTTCGGTTGCGATCGAGGTTACCCATATCAACCGAATATCTACCACCTTCCATCTAAAAAAACTAACAAATATTAATTGATAAAAACAATTCGAACTAATGAAATAAAATTCTAACAATTCTAACTTTAATGAAATAAAATTATTTGAACTAATCAATAGTATTTTTTAATAAATATTTAAAACTAACAATTTACTAGTTTTTTGTACTAGTTATTTTATGTACTAACAATCAAAGTATTATATCAAATGTACTCATTCGTACTAAAATGTACTAACAATTCGAGCTAAGGAAATAAAATGTACTATCAAACTAACAATTTTATAGCAAAAATTGTAATGAACTAATTAACTACTTTAATGAAAAATGTAACAATTCGTGGGAAAAACAAATGGGAGTAATAGAATGAATTTAACTAATATTAATATACTAATTAAGTAGATATAAGTAGATAATAAGTAGAGATTAAGCAGATAAGAAATATAATTAATATAATATATGTATTTATAAATAGATAATTATATATAAGTAGATAAGAAATATAAGTAATATAATATACTCCCTCCGATTCCAAAACAAGTTCCACATTTGACTTCACACATATTAAGAAAATAAATTTGACTTTACTGTGGAGTGCACTGTTTGGCACTGTTTGAACACTGTTTGGCACTGTTTGACACTGTTTTGATGTAGATAATAAGGAAATGTTTGAAAGTGGAACTTAATTTTGAATCTGCCCGAAAAGGAAAGGTGGAACTTGTTTCAGAAACGGAGGGAGTATGTATTTATAAGTAGATATATAATATATTGGAGAATAAGAGAATTTGAGAAGATGAAGATGAAGATAATTAGAGAGTAGAGAGTAGGATTTAGGAAGAGTTGGAGAAGAGATATGGAAAAATATTTAAGATTAGGAGTATTTATAGTTTTTTACCCCACCCCCACCCCACCCCCACCCCCCAAACTGCCCGGACCCCCCTGCCAGCCCACCCAACGGCTATAAAGCCATTTGGGTAGTCCCAGCCCAACCTAACGGCTCTTTTGACCCAAAACAAAAAAAAATGACTGTTGTGACCCGACCCGGGCCTGACCCGGCCGGGCCGGGTCACGTTTTGTCGGAACCAAGACCGCCCCCCGCTGCCCGGTTCACTTTTTTTGTTTTTTCCATTTGTTTTTATTTTCCTTGGGTAGGGCGGGGTGTTTTGGGGAGGTTTGAGGGGTGGGGTGAGGGGGGGGGTCGAGGATTAATTAGAAAGCAAAAAAAATAAATAGACCCGGCCCCGCCCCGCCCCGGTTTGGCCCGAACCCGGTATTAACCCGGGCCAGTTCCGGGCCCAACAATCTGCAAAAAAAACCCGCTTGGGCTCGGCCCGGAACCGGAACCGGACCGGCCCGGGTCCATCCCTATACAAAAGTAACAAAATCCTAAGTAAAGGAACATTCAGAGCCCGTTCGGTAACACAAAAATTGGCTGATTCGGCTGATTCTGTTGAAATTTATGAAGTTCTGGCTGAAGTGACTGCATTGGCTGATTTTGCTGATTTTTAAAAAAACTTATTTTTAAAATATATTTTATTAATAAAATAAAGGAAAAATTAAACCAGAAAAGTGACTTCAACCTTACTATAGCTAAAATGATCATCTATAGTAATTTCAGCCAATACAACCAGAAAAGTAACTTCAACCTTACTTTTTCTTATTATCACACAATTCAGCGCGTCAAAATAAAAGTTACGTGTGTGATGAAAAAGTTGGCCGATAAGCCTGATAAACCGAAAACAATGTTACCAAACGGTCTGATAAACCTGATAACCCGAAAAAGGTGTTACCAAAAGTTGGCTAATAAGCCTGATAAGACCGACAAATTAAACACCCAAGTTACATTGGGCTTAGCAAATAATTCACCAGTTTAATGGGTGATCTATTTTTCGAATTATAAACCTTGTTAACCAATTTATTTCATCAAACATGTAACTTTCTATTAGGACTCCTAACTTTTCTACTTATTTTCTATTAGTGAGTGGGCAAATTTGCTTTCAAACAAAGTTTCAATTTTTTGGTCTACTCATTCATAAAATAAAATTTATATAGATTTATTGACGAAATATTGTACACCAAATTTTGTAGAAACATTTTACTTTTTAACGTATTTTCACGTGCAAACAAATGGATATTGTGTTCTTAATACTTTTTCATTTGTTTATGATGTGTTGATGTGTTTGGTTATGCATATCGGATAAGTCACCAAACGATTTGACGACTTTTCCCGACCAGAGTTAAACCCAGCAGTATATTGGTAAATAGTTTTAACCCAAGATTAATTTCGTAATTATTTAATTAATTAGCGTTAATACGGGAAAAAACTCTCCAAATCACGATTTCTTTAATCTTTCCAATGTAAATCACTCTCTTTAGCCTATACGTAGTATTTTAGGAGCTAAAATCCTACAGAATTCAAAAGAGTGGCCACTTGCATGTTACATTCAATACATGTGCAAACTCTACTACTTAAATATTTCCATGTAGAAATGGCAAATTTGCCAGAAAGCTCAATCTAATGTTCTCATCTTGATATTAAGAGGAACTTGCACCTTCCCCGCTGCTCTGCGCAATGGTCTTCCTAAAGTTGCTCTTTTCAAACATGACGATTTGTTGCCCGAGGGAGTATGACCATCTTCAACCATCTTATCACATTTACTTGCAGTATCTTCACATTCAAACGCTTTCTTAGCCGCTTCTCGTTGTTGCCTTCTTAAACAATGTCTATACATAGAACTTAGATGATCAATGTTGGGGAAGCTTTGACCCCAAATAGCCTTGTGAGATGCAAATGCTAACAACTGTTCCCCTCACTAAGGTGGAATCTCCCACCCCAAATAGCCTTGTGAGATGCAAATACCCCGATCCGACATGATTTTTGGGAGGATTTAATCACAGTGACTCAGTCGGTCCAATGATGGTAGGCCTTTTTCCTGTGCGCACCAGAGGCCCAGCCTTATTTCAGGTTCTGTGACCTTCACACGGTCGCTGCGGGTTTCGAACCTCGGTCACTTGGTCCTAATTTCCCACCACTGAACCAACTGAGCTACCCGTGCGGGTATCATCACTTTTTTCCTTTCGACCATCCTTAATTTTCTTATAAATTTCGGCTAGTTTTTGTTTAGATCAAAAGTGAAAATTTTCTTAAAGTAGATAACCAAAAGTGAGAATTACTAAACATAGTTTAAGATCAAAAGTGAAAATTTGTTATAAGTCATCGTCATCATCATTACCCTAGTGTTGCAAAGGCTCCGACCTACGGTGGCGTAAGGGGGGTCGAATGTACTATGTTCACTAAAAGGAGCAAAAATGTTTTGGAATTTAAAAACATGAATACTATGTTCTTATTTCCTAAATAAGAGTAATTACTATCAAAATTGAAAATATTGCTTTGTTTAAAGTCTGGTAATGACAAAACATGACAATAAATACTTCTATTTCTGGAATAAAAACGTAGTAATCATATTTTTGAATGCCTAAACGTTTTTGCTCCTACTTAAGGCAATTTATTTAAGTGAATCATACCGTTTGCTATCTGCAGCTGTCTTTTCTGAAGCTTGTTGAGAAGTAGTTGAATAGACCATTGCTGAAAAGATTCTAGAGATTAGACTGAAATTTGAATAGTTCAAAAGTATATGAATGGATCTCTTTGTGAAACAAAATTTGATGAGATTTTATTTTGTAGTTCTTTATGTAAAAAAATGATCTGCCCTAAATCTGGCATTTACATCGGCTCCTTGTAGCTTGAAGTTTCCTATTGCTTTTGTTTGGTTTTGCATCTGCATTTGGTGTGCAGCCCCCAACTTCAGCCTCCTTATTCTACACATAAAAGAGCATATACATGCAATCACATAAAAATTTGGGGACTGTAATATACTTCATAAATTATCATTAATCTATATATGAGCCACTGAGCCAGTGTTTTGATTCAATGCATCATTCTTTGGGGATAGGGTTGGTTTTGTTCTCTTTCTGGTATTTTAGGATAACAGACTCAGAAAGCCTAAATAATAACCTTCATCGCAGTCGAGTATGGACCGGACCTTACCTTAACATCGAATCTTGCTTTGAGCATGGCCTCCTTGCATACTAGCTCATGCTGCAGTGCCTTTACCTGAATTCACCAACTGGAAATCACTAAATTTTCAAAATTCAAATGACTTGATTATACCCTTTCTGTCCTTTCCACAAAAAAGGAAAAGATGTTACCTTTTCTTTATTAAAGTGAAGTTCCTGCAAGAATTACATGGTCTCAACAGCATTAGACAGCGGTAATGTAGAATTTCAGTTAAGATCTATTCATTTGAACTTAAGTTTACTACTTTAGCTACAAATAGTATGGTCTAGTATAAACTGATTTGAGCCTTTTAAGTCAGATCAGATATGATTTGTTTAAATCTGAGTCTAGTCTTTTTAAGTCGGGTTTGTTCATGTCTGTTTCGGTACCGTACCTGATCTTTTTAAATCTCGTCTAGTGTTATCCTTAATTAAAATAAGTTCAAATGAAGATGTCTTAACATTTGACATTTTCTCAAATGAAACTACTAACCGCCAACATGTGAGTATTAGATTGAGCAAGATTCGAGTTCTGCAGCTGAACTTTCTGAAAACCCGCTCTCAGTGCATTCAGCTCAATTCCACTCATTTCGATTACTTTGCTATTCATATAACAATTTGAAAAAACACACATTGAACAGGAAGATCTCAAGAGAACCATACACTATGTGAGGAAAAGAAAAACATTAAAAACCATACTTTCTTTCTTGTATGAGTCTCGCCAGTGCAATGTTTTCCTGTTTTAAGACATCCACAAAATAAAAAAACAATCTTTTAGGACTTGACTATTTGAGATAGACACAGATAGTGAGTGAAGCCAATCCATTTAGAATTTGAGCTATAATGCATAGAAGACATTCTTTAAATATAGGAACTTGAAATAGAAACAGAGGCGGAACCAGAACAGTTTTTGAGGGGGCTGAAAAGTATGTCAAAATGAAGAGGATTTAAAACATCTACTGCCTCGAATTGATCGATTGGAGAATTAGTAAAGTAGAACATTTAAAACATCGAATTGATCGATTCGAGAATTAGTAAAGTAAAACATGTTTGATTGAGGTTTATGCAGAAAAGAGAGAATTAACTGAAACCACAAATTCTTTACGTAAAAAGAAAAGTGACAAAATTAGCGGGACAACCAAAAAAGGAAACTTGTCAAAATTTTAAGGGACGTAAGAACATTATTTTTATTATATTATTTTTAGGGTAAACATGATGAAACAGTCTACAAACAGCTCTAATTATATCCGGAGTACTCTTTTGTACTTGGTTTCTAATGAAAGGATCAAAGGCAAAAATAAATTTACGCAACTCTAGATCAACAACAATATAATTCCACATGAAAATGTTTTTCCCTATTACTTTTTTCGTTAGCTCATTTTGAATACCCACCACTCGTATTACAAATTGTGACAGAGATAGATGTTACCTAACAAATTTCAAGATTTTAAAATCATAACTTATTAGAAGATGAATTACACACACATTAAAATCTAAAACAAATAAAACCTATCCTAACAATTCACATACTAGCCATTTCTATTTTCTGAAATGATTTAAACTACTTAAACCATTTAAAGGAGTGAACAAATTGAATATAAATTATTAAAAATCCAAAAGTTTGAAGCAAGGAAATAGAAGAACTATACCAAGGAATTAAACAAATAATTGAGTAAAAACGCATCCAAGTATTTCCTACCAGAAAAAAAGATCTTTTTTGATGTGATCAAGAACAGGTAGAGCACAATACCTTGACAAGATGATCAACGAAGTCCTTCGTTGATCGATTTTCCTTTTGAAAGTCGATATGGGGTTTGAGCTGTGGGAGGGATGTTGTGATATCTGAGAGCCTCTTCCTCACAATGCTTCCAAAAGATGATGACTTTTTCACCATTCTTTTATGGCACTACTCAATTCCGCTGCCAAGATTTCAAGAAACTCAAAATGGTGTTTGAAGCAATTGCTTGGAGATGGAAATAGGGTGGTTAAATAAAGAGTAAAAGAGTGGCGCCAAAACTGGATTTGAATGGAGGAAGCGTAAAGCCACCATCTTCTACGTAAATTAAAGACAAGGAAGGTATAAAGCAAACACGTTCTCTGTATAAACAAAGGAGGTATTGGGATCAACGGTGCAGGATTGCTATGAGAGCAAAAAATTAAAAAAAATGTGAAAAAAGTATCCGACCTGCCGGATTCGAACCAGCGACCTAAGGATTTCAGCATACACACTACAGTCCTCCGCTCTGCCAACTGAGCTAAGGTCGGTAATTGAAAGGTTTGAGTTTTAAATGAATATATTTCGTATTTTTTTTTGTTTTAAATAACCCAACCGTTAATCTTTCAATTGAAATGAACTCTCGGGTTGAGCCTCCTTTCTAGAATGACGTGTAATATGGTCTTTAATTTATACTTTGACAAATATGTCCATTAAAACTTGGATTGATTTATACTACTCCCTCCATTCCATAAGAAGGTTCTCACTTTCCTTTTATGGACGTCCCCTGTAAAGGTTCTAATTTCCGTTTTAGGAAACAACTAACAATCTTAAATGACAAATTAATCATTAACTATTAAAAATAATACATTTATTACATCGCAGTTATCAATACTAACTACATTATAATATATATCTATTAAAATAATTTCTCAAAAATGTAGTCGAACTACTTTATTTAATTGTTGTCTAAATAACCATGCCGTTTTGCTATGAGAATCTTCCAACGGAAGGGAGGTAGTAAAACATATTTCCTCCATCCAAAAATTTCATGTATTCCATTTCAGAATGCTCTAAATACTTTTGTTATTTGCTACGGAGTATTTTTTATGAATATAATCAACTACTCTCCCGTCCCGGCCATTTCTTCCGACTTTTCTTTTTGGGCCGTCCCAATTAATTCTTCCAATTTTCACTTTTGGAAAAAATATGTGATTCACATTCATTCACATTTTTCTTACACAACTACAACCATACATTTCCACTTTATTCTCACTTTCTAAATTTGCGAGCCAAGTCAAACTTGGAAGAAATGTCCGGGACGGAGTGAGTAATTAACTTGCACAACAATGAATGCACAAACAATATGTTAAGTAGTGTGAAACAGTATTGTATAATACTACATCCGTCCCGCTAAGATTGACCCATTTTACCTTTTCGAAAAGTCCCACTAAGATTGTTTCATACCAAATTTGGTAAAGATTGTGTGGCTCTAAACCATTCTTACTTTATTCTTACTTTATCAATTTAATATCAACCACACAAACCCACTTTTCTTAATAACCGTGTCACCTTCTCTCGTCCCAATCTTAGTGGGACGGGGGTAGTAATATTTACCTTCAGTCACAAATTATCTACTTCTACAATTCTACTCAATCATATCTAAATCTACTCCTTTTGTATCAAGGGTTTCCCGGGTATGCAGAAGGGGAAAATTTTGACATTCTCTTATTGTGAAAGGACAAAAAATGAATATTTCCGATTTTAGAGAAAGTGGCGAAACAAGTGATGTCAATGGTGTTTTCACCGGTTTTGGTGGAACACGAGTTTAGCAAAACCGGCAACTTCCTAACTGATTTGCTTCCAAGATTGATTTGAAGACCCGCCTAAGCGCCTACCATATAACTATGGTTGGACTCGGGTCGGGCCACCCGACCCGTGGACCGGCCCGGCCCGCTACTGTGCGGGACCGGGACCGGCCCGGTTCTCGGGTCCGGGTCCGGGTCAGGCCTAGGCCCGGGGGGTAGGACGGGTCCGGGCTCGGGTCTCAATTTTGGTGAACCGGCCCGGCCGGGTCGGGCCCGGGCCCGGGCCAAATTGATTTTGTTTTATTTTTTTTTTCATTTTTGGGGTTCCACCCGGGTTGGGCTTGATGGGTAGGATGGGTTTGGGGGGTTTGGGAGGATGGGGTGAGGGGGGAGGGGGGTTAGGAAAGCAAAAAAAAAAAAAAAATCCAAACCGGAGGCCCGGCCCGGACCCGGCCCGGACCCGGTGGCTACCCGGGCCGGTCCCGGGTCCACTATTCTTGAACCGCCGGCCCGTCCGGGCCTAGGCCCGACCCGAACCCGGACCCGAGTCCATCCCTACATATAACTCAAAAAGTTAACATCGCAGCAGACCATCATTACTTCATGGTGAAACGATAACCACACTGACGGGAGTTCCAACGATTAGGAATTTAATAACAATTCTCAATTATAATTTATGAATGCCAAATACTCTAAATCAATTTAGTATTTCAAATAAATCTACATTTCATTTTTAATGTGTAGCATTTGCTATTTATATTACTAAATTAAAAAAAAAAATCAAAACCGCCGGAACTGAAACTAGAACTGGCCGAGTACCCAGGACCAGACCCATAAAATCCAGGTCGGTTATGGGCTTCACCATTTACGGTCTGGGACAGGGACCGAGTCCACCCCTAAGTCCAACTAACAGGAGAAAATTGCAAAAAGGTAGATCATAAACTCCCGCAACCTTCTAGGGCCATGACTCGCGGTTTACATCGTTGTCGAAGCCCTTAGAGGCAGACAGGGGCACGGGCCCACAGGCAACATAACAGAAAATGAGTTTATTATGGATTTTTTTATTTTCATCACTAATATAGTAGTTCTAAACACACACTATAACTCATACTTGGAGATGACAACTGATAGTCTGATAATACAAAACAAATATCAACATTGGCTAATGTTCAGCCCATCATCATCATCATCATCCTCACAAAATTGCTTAACTAATGAATCAATGGGTAAAGACCCAAATGGAAATGCAGATTCTGTCGCCCCAAGAGAGTCATCATTTTTAAGATCCTCACTGTCGGAATCAGCATGGTAATCATCATCATTGTACGTATGATCTTTGGTTTCTAACTGTTCAGGAACTAACGCATGTTGTGAAGCGGCTTCAAATTCCTGCACCCTCTTCAAAAGATCATCAGGTTCCGGATTTATCTCATTCAGCTCCAATGCCATTCCTGAATCAACCGCTCTCTGTCTAAGCGCTGCCATTCTCGGGCTCACTTCACCCCTACTTCCTGAGAATAATATCACAACAATGGGGTTGACTTTTAAATCACACAAGATTGCATTGTAAAAAGGGGGGTTTCCTTAAAAAGGAACTGTAACCAAATTCTGGCCCTTTCTTAGGTGGCCCCTTTTGGTCTGTCATGTCTTAACGATCACATAGAAGGTCATTTTGAGGGGAATGTTACGTAGTACTCCCTCCGTTCTTTTTTAGTTGCAACGGTCAACATTTCACATTTGCCAACGCACGTCTTTGACCGTAATTATATCTTAATTATATTAGTAAAAAAAATTAAAATTCAGATTTTGAAAATTTGTAATGAAATGAGTTGAACAATATTTTTTTAAAAAATAATTTTCATAAAATAATAGCGTAAAATGTAGTCAAAGTAGAGCATGGCATGTGAATAGTATAAAATTCAACATGTTGCGATTAAAACGGAACGGAGGATAGTATATTTTAGTGGTTTTCCGATAAAACTACCAAAATAAAACTTATGAACATAGATGGATGATCACTACTCTCTTTGGGAAAGTACCGCTATGGTCACAGCAATGTAAAATGAACATCAACGTGGTGACTTACTCTCTACAGTGACAGTGATTAAAGATCACATTTTTGTCCATTATCATTTTTGAGGGACTAGATTACACCAAACTGATAATGAGAGACTAAATTAGCAAACCAAGAACAATTGAGTGCCAAAAAAAATCAGATTTCCTGTTTTTTTGGTAAAGACAAACTGGGGCAAAATGCAATTAAAAATAAACAGCGTAAACTTGCCTGATGATCTGAAATTGTCGGTATTATCAACAGTGGATTTAAAAGCCCGGGAAACACTTCTGTATCTCGGTTTCCAATCCTTTCCCCTCCACATCAGCACTTGTTCTTCATCAAATGATAATAGCACACAAGGTACCAATTCCTTCCAATACAAGAACATAATGAATCACCACTCACCAGCCAGGTAATGCTAACATATACGGAGTACTATAAATCATTTACATTTTGATACTCCGATTGTATCTCATCTTTTTTACGTCACAGGACCATGATTTGCATCATTATTGCGAGTTTATAACTTCCTATGTTCAACAAATGCTTTTAAGTGTACGCTGGTTTCATTAAGAGTTTTAAAAACAATTACTTTTTTCAATTTTAATCGGTTTTTACACACACTATATGATATTCATTCGTCTTTGTTGAAACCCTCATATAATTCACAGTCTTTGACAATCTTTAATGTGTCATAATAACAACAGATTATGGTGCAAACAATCTATAAAGAGACAATGATCAAATGCAAACCTTAAGCTTGGCACCTAACTTCTTATAGTCACTTGCTCCCAACCCTTTGCAATCAATCTTTACCAATAGAGACCCTTCAAAGGCGTGCCTTACATCATTCACAAGTTCATTGTAGACTCCATTTTTCGCTATGATGGTAAAAAAACAGTATGTTAAGCTTAATTTTAAAAAATTGATACCAAGTACCTGTTCGGTAAGATGCTTTTTTGACTTAATTGCTTTATCAGTGAGATATTTTACCCAACACTATTTTAAAAAATCTATGTGCTGAATTGAAAGGAAAGATTGGAGGTAGATTTTTGGCTGAAGGGGGCAATTTATAGCCTTTTATCATATGCATTTTTCTACATTAATAATATACAAAGTACATTTTATATATAAGCTTTTCATAATTCAGCCAATTCAGACATTTTAGTCATAACTTCCCTGCCAAATTCAACCATTTCAACCACAACTTCAGCACAGATTCAGCCAATTCATTTTTTATTAAATGGTCTCTAACACTACAAGTAGGATTGATGATTTATAAGACCCTTTTTGGGGGCGAACGGAAGAAACATGTTAAGTTTGTTAAAATTAATTCAGAAAACAATAAAATTTTAAAACAGATGGTAGGATTGATAATGTACAAGAGAAAAATACTGCTTTTTGGGGAAGGGCCGACTGAGGGAGTATAAGATAACAGTGCATGGAAACTTGCATAATACCTAATTTGCATATAGGAAGCAACTTCTTTCCCCTTTCTCGAAATTCATCAGCTTCTTCTTTGGTTAACCCTTCCGGAGCATCCTGTATAAGCTTTGGATAAACTGGTGCAGCTGGCTTCCATAGCATAACTGGTAGCTTTGGACGGAGATGATGAACATAGTTTCTTCCTCGAAAAACATAAACCACTCCACCAACTCGACAAATGACTTTTCCACCTGTCTTCTCCTGGTAGGAATCATAACAATATATTTAAAATATGGAGTAGCATTATACTATCGTAATAAATACCCTGGGTTCTGTTTGGTAGCCATATCTCACTTATTATATAGAATAAGTAGTTTGTCTAAAATGGATGTTACCAATTGGTTTTCCTTTAAGAAAAACTGAAAAACCATCAGATTGATACACTCTATTTCAGCCGAATAAACCTTACCAAACAAACCTTTAATCTATGTGAGAGTTTATGAAAGAACCTCAATACAGCGACAAAGGTTCTTCATATCAACAGTTGGAACGCCTAAACATCGAACTTTGCAAACAGGATGCCTTCTCCAGTGGGTATGTATTAACTCCAACATATTATGTGTTAATCCATCCCGCCCTGTTCACACCAGAAATTCAGAAATCCCAACAAAAGTTCCCTATAAGACCCCGTTTGGTAGCCTTGTCCTGCTTATTCTACTTACAAGAAGAATACGTAGATTCTGACTTGCTTATTTGGCTTAAATGGACATAACCAAATGTTATTTCTGCTTAAAAATTCAGAAGGATTAGCCATTTCAGCCAAAAATAAAACTTACTAAACCGGCCCTAGTTTAAAGCCTAAATGGATTGGATGCCTCGCAGAATGAAACTAAAGTCCTCATTCTATGAGCTATAAACCTCTCTATCTTTAACAAAGATGGAGAAAAACAATTGAGGGCCAACTACTAATTCATGCATAAATAAACTGGCAAGAATAAAAATTGAAGAAGATAAACCTAGTGTATAAAAGAAGTGAAAAGAAACACTAATACAAATAGACTTACCAAGATTGACCTGTCGGTTACTAGATACTCGAGGTTTTAGAAGCTCCTTTATTTCGTCTTTTGTTAATGGCGGCCCCATCACATCTTTCCTCGGCCTCACCTCATACTTGCCAAGCTCATAAGCTTTCAACATTTGGTAGTGATGTTGCTTTCCGCCATTTCCAACTTTGGGATCCAACGGTTCAAAAAGCTTAACCTTTCTCTTCTTAGACTTCTTGAGCGGAGCTTTTCCGGTCCACGGCCGAGGCATTGTGGGCGGCGCGAAGGGCAAGAAAGCGGGTTCCCGAATTGCCAGTGGCTGAGCTTTGGGCGTCTCGGAATAACTGTACTGGAACTCGAATGGAGCCCCAGGGAGACGGTAGGAAACCCCATTTTCTCCGACGATGACGGCGCGGTCTCCGTCGGCTGAGATGACTTCGCCGGGATTAACGGGTTTGGGGTATTGGGAGTTCAGTAACCGGGTCTTAAAAGCCGGGACCTGATTACTCTTCTGTGGGTTTTTGTGTGATCTTAAAGGAGGTGGGTACTTGGGTATAGGGATGGGGGGTTGTGGAGGCGGCGCGTTGCGGTGGTGGGGGTCGCCGGGAAACTGCCGCGACGAAGTGGTGGGGAGACTGGAGAAGAGGTCGAATCCATGAAGCATTGCTAGAATTGCCATTCAACAAAGCTCTGATTTTTAGAATACGTACCATAGCCCAGTGCAGCTTCTTTCTTCTTCCTCAGTCGCGATGAGGCTGGGAGGTGATGATAGAGTACAGAAGATATTCTTTTAGTGCCCCATACGACAGCGTATCATCATTTGCTGTACACCGTGTTTGGTATGACAGGATGGAAATGAGGAGATCTTGGCGGTAACACCGAAATTGTAATTGGTTGATTATATTGAAACATATGAAATTCTGATCGAAGTAATAAATCGATTCTATTGTTTTATGAAAAAATAATACTCCCTCGTATCTAATCAATTTACTCGTTTGCTTTTTTACGCAGTTTAAGATAATTACTGTAGATTATATAAAAAATACGGAGTAAGAGGTTTTTGGTATTGTAGCGGTACTGTAGCTGTAGATTATATAAAAAGTAAATACTAATATCTAAAATGATCCTGTACAGTAACAATTTTAGCCAATATAGTAAGAAAAGTAACTTCAACGTTATTTTTTTCTTATTATTACACATCTCAGCGTGTGAAAAGGTTGACTAGTAAATCTGATAAATCGAAAAACATGGTCATCTAACTCCTTATTGACTTATTCAATTGACTAGCCTCCCATGTGATATTGTGCTCACAATTAACTAGGTCCGTAGAAGTCAAAGAAGGCCTAGAGCCCGTTTGGCAGCACAAAAATCGGTTGATTTGGCTGATTCTGCTGATATTTATGAAGTTCTGGCTGAAATGACTACATTGGCTGATTCTGTTGATTGAAGAAAAAAGTATTTTTAAAATATATTTATTAATAAAATAAAGAAAAAATTATATGTAAAAATAGCTAAAATGGTCATCCACAGTAACTTCAGCCAATACAGCCAGAAAAGTAACTCCAGCCTTACTTTTTCTGCTTATTACACAATTCAGCGCGCGAAAATAAAAGTTACGTATTTGGTGAAAAAGTTGGCTGATAAGCCTGATAAGCCGAAAAGCATTGTTGCCAAACGGTCTCCTATTCTTTTGTAAAAATAATAACCGCAATTTACTTTATCCTCATCTAATCCACACCTATATACTCCGTACTCTTTAATTCGGTCTTCTAACTCCTGAATATATGACAAAAATAAAGAAGAAAAATTTCATTAAGATCTCATTTTCAAAATAAAAACACACTTATAATGATAACTTTTCATATTCACATTTTATATTTGTAATCAATGACTACGGTCCACAAGATATATGAAATTACATCAAGTACAAAAAGACTTCATTTAGCATTTGATAAATAGTTACATAAAGGACACTATGTGTATATTAACAAATGATGGGATAAACAAAAGACTGACATAAGAAGTTCTTTTCATAGTTCTCATTTTATCCATAAACTTTATTTTGATTACACTTAAGTAAAAAACTCATATAAAACCTCATATAATAATATATACAGCTCTTAGAAAAAATATACTGAGTATTTCTATTCCTTTCTGATATGATTGTGTTACACATTAAAAATAAGATACTACGTATTATCACATACTCGCACAAAACATGACCATTGTGATTACTGATTAGGGGTGGTTTCACTAATTTGGTACGGTATATTGAATATTTTCTCTCATACCTTTGTCATAACAAAATTTCCAACATACAAAATTTTTATATCATTACCTTATCAAAATTTTGATATACAGTATTTCGGTATGCCGAAGTTTCAGTTCAGTAACAGTGCGGTATCGGTAAATTATCATGAATGTTTCTCAATGCAACAAATTATCATAAACTAACGAAAAATACAAAATTGGTGTTAGTTGCGACATACATAATGTGTTATTAAAATGTAAAAAAATACAAATAATAATCTATTGATATCATATTCAATATTGAACAATGATTATTACTCCGTATTAGTTTAAGCAGTTCAACATGTCACATATTAAGAAATAACACAGTCTCCCAAAATAACTTAAACAATATAAATATAATTAAATCAATAGTGATCTCTAACAAAAAAATTATTTAAAAACATTAATATAAAATGGGAAAAAGTACAAATATACCCTTGTATCATGGGTGTCAGAACAAATACACCTCTGTTCTATTTTTTGGAATAAATATACCTATGAAGTATATGTGGAAGTGCATATATACCCCTTAACTTTTAAAATGTGAAAAAATACCCTTCATGTTCTTATGAAGGAGAAAATTTACACTTATTGACTTTAAATTAATAAAATAAATTTCAAAAAACACCAAACATAAATTATAATTTCGAATTAAAATATTATTTTTTAAAAAATGTACTTGTGTCCAATTTTTCCTTCAATTGTTTTTTATTTCATAATTTAATATTGTTAGTATAAAATATTGTTTCAAAACATTACTATATGTTCAAGATTCTTTCGAAAAAGTGTTAACATACGTGTTGCAATATAAAAACAAATTAATTTTTTGCATTCTTTACACTATAAAATTATATATTTTGTAAGACGATAAATAGTTCAAGATTATAAAATAGTGAATTTAATTTTATAAAGGGTAAACAAAATCAAAGAATCTAATTTAAAAAAATGTAACAATAAGTTCAAAATTTCACAACAAGACTTGAATTAATATTTATGAATTTGAAGTGTTTCATTAACAAAGAAAAAATAATAATTTTGCAATTTAAAATTAAAGAGTTAATATTTTAACATAATTTATGATAAATCTATATTTTTAAATTTTGAATTTATAATTCATTTGTGGTGTTTTTTGAAATTTATTTTAACTATTTAAAGTCAATAAGGGTAAATTTGCTCATTTATAAGAATATAAGGGGTCATTTTGCACTTTTTAAAATTCCAGGGGTATATATGTACTTCAACATATACTTTAGGGGTATATTTGTTCCGAAAAATAGAATAGGGGTATATTTGTTCTTACACTTATACTACATAGATATATTTGTACCTTTTCTATATAAAATCATTTATCCCTAATATGATGTTGTGTATTTAGCTAGTCATTTTTTAAATTTTATAAAAAAATTGAATAGGACCTTCCGTATAACGGTATAACTTTTGTACCATTTCGAAGTAATTCGGTACGGTACTATACGATACCGAAAATGTTAGTGATAGAGTATATGAGTCTAGACCCAAGGACCCACATACTCAGAAGAATAAGAAGTACAACTGTCAACCGGTGGGAGAAGGGAATGTGGGAAATGAGATACCTGCTTTGAAATTTTGGTATTTTCCTCCTGCCCTAATTGTGGTGAGAGAAATTAGAGAGTATGATCGGAATTTGGTTAAAGATAAACTAAAATTATGAGTTTTTAGGAATATACATCTCTATCATCTTAAAAATTTGAGGGTCTGCTTACTAACAGAGATATTTTCCAGTTTTTTATTTTTGTTTTCCGTTCTCCAATTTTCTGTTTTTATTTTCCAGTTTTTCTATCTTCAATTTTGTTTTCATTTCTTAGTTTTCCATTTTCAAATCTGAAAACATATTCATACAATTTTTTCACTCGGTTCTGTGCCCTATCAAAACATCGAAACTACGGTCCCAGTCCGGAACCGAACCTAGTACAAACCAAGTAGGGTACTGGGTCCCACGTATAGGAAAGTCGGGACCGAAACCGGCCGGTCCTGGTCCATGTTAACAATTAGTTTGATGAATTCTTTTCTCATTTCCCTATTGGCTGAGTGGTTGACAACTCAATGGCTCTTTTAAAACTCTTCACTTTAAAAAATGATTTCAAAAAAACGAGGCTGAACCGCCGGGTCATTGACCATCCCGGATAGGGACCGCTAGGTCGTTTACGGGACTGCCTCAGGATTGCCCGGTTGTCAATCGAACCAAACACATCACACATTTTAGAGAACGAACACACTTTTTTGGTGACTATGACAGACTGGATGGGGACCACCGAGTCGCTGATCAGAAATGACGGGGACCACCAGGTGGTTAACCTGAGAGGACGGGGACCGCCGGGTCATTGACCGGAACGTACGGGAATTGTCGAGTCGTTGACTAGACCGGATCGGACCGGGACTGCGCAACCGTTGATCGGACTGAACAAGTACTGCCTGGTCGTTGATCGGACCAGACCAGACAAGGACCGCCGGGTCGTGGACCGGACGGAACAGGGGCCGCCGGGTCATGGACTGAACCGGACAGGGACCATCGGGTCGTGGACCGGACCAGACAGGGACCGCCGGGTTGTCAATCGTACCGGGACTGTCATCAGGTCGTCGGCCAAACTGGACCATGATTGTTGGGTCGTCGACCGGACCAGACATGGACCGCCGGGTCAATGATCGGACTAGACCGTCGGGTCATTGACCGGACCAGACTGGGGTCGTCGAGTCATTGAACGGACCGGACTGGAACTGATACCATATGGGGACCGGATCCAACATCAGGTGTAAGTATTCAAATTCATTGATGCAGCACTACAACATCCACGTTTTCCAAATTTGGAAAACTAGTAAAAGTTACTTCTCCAATTCATTAAAGAAAACAAAGGCTTATCTCATTTTTTGACTTTGGAAAACGATTTGATAAACGCAATTTTCCTTTTTCTTTCTTCAGTTTTCCAGCAATTTTTTTGGTAAACACGTTTTCTGTTTTCCTTTTTTTCAGTTTTTTAATTTTTTGAAAAAATGGAAAATGACTCTATTAGTAAACAGACCGAAGTTCTGGCCACAAGATCTATATAATTATAGGAGTCAGGCTCAATTATTTACAAGACCAATCCAATCTAAAAAAATGCACTTTCTTTTCTCAAGTTTACACATCACACATTTTAGAGAACCAACACACTTTTTTGGTGACTATGTTTGACTTATCAGTCATCTTTTTCATCAAATAGTACGTTACTTTAGATTTCACGTGTTTGATTATGTAATACTCCATATTAAGTAATACGGAGTACTACGGAAGAAAAGGTAAAGTTAACGTTACTTTTCTGGCTTTGTTGGCTGAAGTTACTGTAGATGGTCATTTTAGCTATTCTTCATATAATTTTCTCTCTATTTAACAATAAAATTTAATACTCCATCCGTTCTTTTTTTAGTTGCAACAATCCATTTTTCACGTTTCCAACGCACAACTTTGACTGTCATTTTATTTAATTACATATTAGTAAAAAATAGTTAAAAATTATATTATGAAACTTAATAATGAGATGAATTCAACAATATTTTTTGAAAAAAATAATTTGTTAGGTATGGGCCTACCAATCCCTTGAGCCGGAGAAACTCGTGCTTCTTAAACCCGCCTCTTCGGTAGGAATGCCAAAGAATCCCACACCGGTGGGCTAGGAGAGTCATTGGTACCTTATAAGGCCTAGGCTCTTCACCACTATCGACTCGTTTTAAATCCGTGAGGGGCAACCCAAAGCGGACAATATCGGTAGGCTGCCTCCCGGCTGTGGGATCGATCCTTCATAATTCACATTAATTTATAAATAAAATGTGGTTAAAGTAGAATATATGAATAGTGTATAAATTGCAATATTGCAACAAATATGATACGGAGGATAATATATTTTAAATTTTTTTTCTTCATGAATCAGCAGAATCAAAGGATCGAAACACTTCAATTAAAACTTTCTAAATTTCAGCATAATGACCCGTCAATAACGTCGATTTTGGTACTCCACTTCTGCTTGTTTAACTTTTTCAGCTCCTCCACTTCTGCCCATATTGGTGGCTAGAATGGTGGGCCTGAATATTCAACAGAAAACCAAAGGGAAAATGTTAAAATGCTTCACAACCAGCTCAATTTAAATATAGTAATTTGCTGGTCTGGTCTGAACTAGTCTGGTCTGGTCTTATTTCTTTATATTTTTATAACTATCGAAGTCTTGTCTGGTCTGAACTGGTCTGACCTGATCTGATATGGGAGGAATTACACTCCAAATAAAAAACATCATAACTCATCGGACAATAATGATGAATGGTTCATACCGGTGGGCGGTGGTGTATGAAAAAGCAAATAGACGAAACTACGTTCAAATTAAGAGTTTTTGTGCTCCCTCTGTTCCTAAATAAAGTTCAGTGTTTGACTTCACACAAATTAAATAAATAAATATGACTTTACGGTAGAGTACACTGTTGTGACACTGTTTGACACTATTTTGATGTAGATAATTTGCCAAATAAGGAAGGGAGAAGAAGTGTGAACTTTATTTTGGACCGGCCCAAAAAGAAAAGTGTGAACTTTATTTAGTAACGGAGGTACATTTCTTTAGCATTGCTTGTTTGACTAGTGTTTCCCTTCATTAGTGCTGTGTACGTTTTCTGATATTATTATTAAGAGGTTATTTGTTAATCCGTATTTTAACTTATCAATTTTATTAGTCCTTTTCAATTAATACGTGATTTTTTAATTGGTGCGTTGAATTGTGTAATAATAAAAAATAAGTAAATTTGAAGTTACCTTTTTAGGTAAATTGGTTGAAGCTACTACAATTGAAGATAATTTTAGCTCTTTCTTCATGTAATTTTTTCTTAATTTTATTAATAGAATATATTTGAAATACACTTTTTCATAATTTAGCAGATTCATTTACTTCAACCAGAAATTCGTAAGTTTCACCACATTCAGCGGATTCAACCAGAAATTTGGGGTGCATGGGGACTTGGGAGTGGTCATTAATGTTCAAAACGAGAGACAATCATTCGGTTTGGATCAAGATGACAGCGGTTTACACAAACCGCTATTTTTTATAACTAGAAACAATGCAGCGGTGGGTATCAACCCGATTATCCCACAAGGCTAGGGATCCCGCCCTTGCACGATAATGGAAAGGAGAAGTTTTAGAGCCCATACTGAACTCCAACTACTTGGCAATTGGCATTATATTGCTCATATATGGAAGGGGAAACTAACTGGAAAAAACTGAGGAATCAATCTGGTCATGATATGCATAGGATATATAGGGTACGTACGTAAATATAATGGTAAACAGTGTAATCATTATCATCAGTCATTAGTCACATGCAATACCAATATCATGCACAGTAGATCACCTGATCGATGAGTTTATTCAAAAAAAGAAATGTTTTATTACGTATTTATTTACATCTGATCTGCTCCAATCTACTCAATTCAATCTATGTACAGTTACATTTACGGAAAAACAAAATCTAGCTCAGCTCATATAAACGACTCACTCTCTATGTTATGAGTACTTTCTGTAGGTTCATTTGGTCAACTGTTGAACCCCAACATGCGGATGATGGATCATACATTATCCTTTCGTGTCATCATACGATCAAACAAAACTACATTTAAAATATTGTTAGAACAATTCTCTTAAATATCAATATACATACATACTACGTAATATACCAAATAAATTACTCTCTCCATCCTTACACTTTCATTTTTGGTAAGTTTACCCTTTATAAAATACTCAACTACGCACTACCTCTACTATTTTACTCCTTAAATAATGTGTCTAACCTAATGTAGTAAACATTAAAATACGGAGGGAGTATAAAATAGTTATATACGGAGTATATACGAAGATATGGGTAAAATAAAGAGTGAATTACCTAAATAGGACTAAAAAATACTCCCTAACCAAAAAGAATAAATAGAACTACATTTTTTTAATTAAATTCCCCCAGTAAGAATATTTATGTGTGTTTGGACAAATATGTCCTTGTAGCTTTTGAAATATTTTAAATAATAATGAAATCGTAAAAATATAATAAAAATAATAAAAATTGTAAACAATAATAAAAAATTAATAAAGTATTTATAAAATTTAAATTTAAACAAAATTTTTAACAAAATTAAAAAAATTAAAAACGTAAAACATAAAAACACCGCTGTCGCTGTCACTCTCAACACCACCAGCTCCGATCACAGGAGGAAATCTACCAACATTTTTAGTAATGCCATAATAGTGGTAGATTCAATGAAAATTTTGGCATTATCAGTAGTGAAAAATGGCATTTTGTTACAAAAAATGGCATTATTTTCACCGATAGGAGGTGGTGGTGTTGGGAGGCGGTGGGAAAGGTATACATATTTGCTTATATTTTTGTATGGGGTTTTACTATTATTTCAAAAACAATTCATTTTTTTTTAAATATTTATCTTATAAACATTTTATTATTTATTATTATTATTATGTTTACGATTTTTTATTACGAAGTATTTGTTACATTTTTTATGATTATGAATTAGGGAGTATTTAGGGTAGAAAATCAATGTTTAGTCCTAATGGGAGGAATTTAAAAAAAGTAGTTTTCTTTTTTGGCGAACTTTAATCTTATTTAGGACAATTTCTATAAAATAAATGTTATTTGCAAAAATATTATCTCCTAAGTGTAGTGAGTATAGTAGTAATTAAATAATAATAAGTTAATTATGTTCAATTTTTATATGTTATTCAAAGATTTCTTCGATCTTTAAAACATGATATTGGAGGAAATAGATATACTTTAAATGTTATTCAAAGGTCTCTTCGATCTTCAAAACATAATATTGACCCAATTTATGTAGGTGCAACCAGTAGCGGACCCAGAAAATCGGAGTCACGGGGTCCCTACCTTAATGTAAGTCTAACCAATAAAAAATTTTAAAAAAATGTAATTATATAATATTAAAGTAGCATAACATTTCATAGTTAATGTACAACATCAAAATATTAAGAACTTTTATCAATTCAGGACCTTATAGATAGATAAATTATAAATTTGGTACCCGAAAGATGAAATGTATTAATATAGGACCCGAAAGATGAAAATTATCAATCTAGGATCTAAGATTTCATATATTTTGATTTATTTATTTTTTTATTAATTCCTTTGCTAATTTTTGATAAACTTTTTTCCACAAAAGTTTATTAGTTTAATAAAACTAAATAATATTTAAAAATTTTAACATAAAAATAATAAAATTCATGACAATATAGGTCCGAGATTTATAGTCTTCGATCATTCAAATCCTAAATTGACAATTTTCATCATTGTCATACTACGACGCAACTCGTCTTGAACATTAGGATGCAAATCAACAATTTTTTTTCTCAAACGAGGATAAGCTTCTAAAGATTCAAAATAAACATGTTGATCATGTGTATTGTCAGTCAAATTAATTTCATATTCACCAATTATTTTATTCAATTCTTCACTTAATAATGGAAAATCATAATAGAAATTTTAATAATTAATTGAATTATGTAAAGTGTAAAGTTGGGGATTTTTAAAAAAGGCAAAAGGATGTAGTTGTGATCTTTTACAATAATAAATCAAAAAAAGAGAAATAGGAGTGAGAGGGAATCAATCCTTGCACCTCCATGAAAAGTAAAGGTTTTTAAAGGCCTTTTTCCGTTGCTCTACTCCATTCTTTGGAATTCATACTTGTTTTTGTGTTATATATACATTTATACGTAAATTATAAATAAAATATATAAAATATATAGATATTTTTTTGGAAGTACGCGGGTCCCGGGACCCCGTGGGACCCTTAGTGGGTCCCCGCCCCCGGGTGCAACATTGAAAAGAAAAGTCAAAAAATATGTTTTGTTGCAAACTTGTTGGATACCAAAGACGGGAGAGGCTCTCCCACAAATTGCGGAGATTCAAGTACAAATTTATACATATAATATTACGGAGTACATAAGTTAAATTAAAGAAAAATTAATTGGATAAAATTTTATTGTAGAGGAAATATGATGAAGTAAAAGAACAGAAGGTAGTTATACTGCAGAGTTTGATATTGATGAAGATTATGAAAACCGGTGTGCGTGACTCAACTGATAGATAGAGGTTGCAACAGGTAAGTCTCGGGTTTGAATCCTTGCAACTGTGGTGAGAAGTTACTATGCTAAAATGCATAGGACATATGCAAGTATCAATGCCAGATCTTCACTCTATATCTGCGAGCTTATGATTAAAATCCAATTTAAATCCTTACGTCTAACTGTCTGGTTGACGTTGAGGGCTCAACCATGAGGTGTCATTCTTTTTTTATGAAGATGATGGAATATTCATGCAAGCTATAGGAACGCCGGTAATGGGACGAGTTATTATACTGTTATGAAATGGGCTCCCTCATTTTCTTTTAAAGAATTCCCAAAATTGTGCATCGACCCAACCTTCCTACTCAAGTTAATGCGGAGTATTATTGTTTCGTACTCCCTCCGTCGTGTTGTTGGAATGTTTCCGCTTTCCCTTTTTGGATGTCCCATTGGAAAGTTCTCATTTCCCTAAATGGAAAGTTATCCTACATCAAAACAGGGTCAATCAGTGCAAAACAGTGTCAAACAGTGTTGAAACAGTGCCAAACTGTGTCGAAACAATGTCAAAACAGTAAAATTTACCCCCTGGTAAGTTTATTTACCTAACATGTGTAGATCAAACCGGTAACATTCCAACGGGACAGAGGGAGTATTTTTTAATTGATGTTACTCTTTACTTTTTTGTTTGAATTAATGTTTGTTACGGAAGTAAGAATAACGTTTTTACGTATAAATACCTTTGTTATGGATTTTGTATGTAACAAAAGATTTAAATTTGGATTCCATGCAGTCCACTACTCCCTCCGTCCCGTTGGAATGTTTCCGCTTTCCTTTTTTGGATGTTTCGTTGGAAAGTTCCCATTTTCCTAAATGGAAAGTTATCCTACATCAAAACAGAGTTAAACAGTGCAAAACATTATTAAACAGTGTCGAAACAGTGCCAAACAGTGTCGAAACAATGTCAAAACAGTAAAATTTACCTCCTGGTAAGTTTATTTCCTTAATATGTGTGTAGGTCAAACCGGGAACATTCCAACGGGACGGAGGGATCGGAGTATATAATTTACGGAACATTCCGTAAGAAAATTTAACTTTTTTTAAAAAAATCATTTCTTTTTGTTACTGATGGTTATTGCAGCAACCCTACCGCCGGCCGGCCAAAGGTTTGTAACGGCTGCACACCTAAGAAATTACGTAGCAAATGTTGTTATGGATTTATTTTCCATAACAAAGCTTTGTTACGCCGCTAGTGTTACAAATTTCTGTGACAATAATTCGTAACAAAGTTGTTTGTAATCTCCGTTTTAGACTTTAATTACAAAGGATTCCGCAACAATATACCGAAAAAATATTTTGTAAACCATATCAACCATATCAATCATTTTTACAAAACATTTAACTTTTAACATCGCATGTTGAATTATGTAATAATAATCAGAATACATACGGCGCTCAAGATCGAAAACTGGCTCAATGTTGAACCATTGCTATACTGCTATTAAATAAAAGTTACTCCATACTATTTTTGCTAAAACGTAACGCCTACCATTAAAAATATATTTACATTGCTCCTAGCCTCCTAGGCATCTCTTTTCTGTAATACTTGAAAAATAAATTTTAGATACTCGATCACGCTTTTCTTATACGATATCCCATATTAGATTCTCCTTTCCAATAAATGTAATATTTTATTAAAAAGAGAATTAATACCCCACTTTATGAGCATATATACAACTATACAAGTATACACACCAATAAATTATTAGTAAAGAATCGAAGTTCAAGTGTTCAACAACAACAAACTGACATTCCTAATAAATACGGAGTATATATGTATACTAAAAGTGAACACGACATTGAGAGGGAGGAAGTCAAAGTTCTAGACAGTTAATATAAGTTGATTCAACCATAATAATAAAGTAATTTTATCAATTCAGGACCCGAAAGATAAGTGAATTATCAATCTGAGACCTGAAAGATGAAATATATCGATATATGACCCGAATGATGAAAAACTATCAATTTAGGACTTGAATTTTTAGGACCTAAGTAGTATCAATTTAGGACCTAAGTTGTCCGAAATTTTATTAATTTTTTTATCTTGATTTTTTTTAATATTATTTATTTTTATGAAACTAAAAAACTTTTGTGAAGAAAAGTTTATCAAAAATTAACAACGAAATTAAAAAAAAAAAATAAATCAAAACCGATGAAATTTTAGGTCCTAGATTGATAGTTTTCATCGTTCGAGTCCTATACCTATAGATTTCATCTTTCAGGTCCCGAATTGATAATTCATCTATCTTTCAAGTCCTGAATTCATAAAATTCCTAATTAATTAAGGATATTTTAATTGAAATGATTTCACTCTCAGATAAAATCAAATTAGACTAGATCAAATTTAAAGACACCACCACATCAAGCAGATAAGGTAAGGCTTTGGACAATAGTAAAGCTTACATACACTAGACGTTTATCAGACCATTATAAACGTCAGATTTAAGCAAACCACACTAAATAAAAATTGTAATACAATTAAAACCGTTCTGAACTACAATAAATTTTACACCTAAAATGATTGCATACAAGGGAAAACAATCATTTTATATACGTACCTAATATTACTACAAATTAAGAATATATTATTTGATTAGATTTGTAATTTATTTTAAAATTACACGCAATACTTCATAAAAAGCATGCATAGAAGTATAACCCTCATATAAATTATTTTAGTTCATACAATCCAAAATGTTTTAAAAAGCGTGTTAGATTTACACTAGTCCAAAAAAAATTCGCATGCATTTATATACAATGTAAAACTTTTACGTTTATATACTCCGCATGCATTGTAATTATGCAGAATGCTGCTAAACGTCCTCTTACTTTTTCATGTCAAAGTAGTTCAACTTGATTAGATGTAAATATATCATACAAAATTTAAGACAAATCGTATAAGACTACAAAATAAAGAGACATAACTAAATCACATTTAAAAATGTCATATGAGGTTGGACTTAATATAAACATATAAATTCTTTTTTATATAAACATATCAATTCAAATAAAAACATACATCAAAGTTTATTTTTAATAATATTGATATGAAACTACAAATTTAAAACATAATACTCCCTCTTCCTCTCAATTTTGCTCGTTTTCATATTTGACCACAACATTTTCACGGTTTCACCACATTCCTTTTGAAGTGATGCATTTATTTTTGTTATTGTTAATCTCTCAATCTGCGGTTCTCCACAACCTCAACCAAAGTGTTTTCACTTTTTTTTTATTGCAATTGTCAAACAAATATACGACTTTTTGTTCAAGTGACCAAACTATGAACTGTTGGTGACTTATGTGAATATGTTCAACTTTCCATAGTAATAACTATAAGTGGTATTAGCCCTTAATAGGATTAAAATAAGCCCAAAATTCAACAATAGGAGTGCAATCTTTTTATTCTCAAAATAGGGCTAATATATATCTCTTCTTCCCATTCTACGCTCTTCCTATAATTTCCAATAGATTTATTTTATTAATAAGAAAATCATAGTTTTATTTATAAAATAATAATGAAAATGTGAAAAAATAAAATAAAAATAAAAAAATTAAAAATAATAAATAAGTTACTTATTTTTTCTTAAAATCTAAAAAATAAAATAAAATACCTAAATAATATTTAAAAAATATGTAGGTCACTGCCAACGCGTCCTCTACCTCCCAGCACCACCGGCTCCGGTTGCCGGAAAAAATGCCATCTTGTGTAAAAAATGACACATTTCTCTTTAAAAATGCCATAAAGATGACATTTTTACTCTTTAAAAATATCCAGCTTTCTCTTGCTTTCTCTTCAAAATTGCCATCATGATGATATTTTTTCCCAACTTGGAAATCTTTTCCGGCGACCGGAGGTGGCGGTGCTGGAAGATGGCTGAGGTGGTGGTTGAGGTCTATATATTTTTTAATTCTTTTTTCCGATTTTTATTTTTTTAATTTGATTTTTTTTATATTTTGTAATGATTGTTTAAAAATCCTATCATCAAAGACAAAGGAAAGGGTAGAATAGGAAGAGTTAGTCCTATATTGGGAATTTAAACTTTAAACTTCTATTGTTGCTATTATCCTTTTATTTACTCCTATTTAGGTAAATCTCTCTAACTATAATTATGACGTTCTCGTAATAATAATATGAAGTACATTTTAATCCATAAAATTTATTCTACTACAAAGTACTCCCCCCGTCCCGCTAGAAGGTTCCCGTGAATGGTTTACGATGCTTGACTGATGATAAAATAACTTAATCTCTATTCACACTTCGATTATTTTTAGTAAATAAAATTAACATATTCAGAAACTACATTAAAACAGCTACAAAGCCTGATAAAAAATGTAAATTTGGTAAAAATTTGATTTATAAAGTAAAAGATTAAAAAAGATTTAAGTTGACGATGAGAATATTGAACGAGAACCTTCTAATGGGACGTAGAGAGTAATGTTTTAAGAAAACCTCTCTGTAAAACCCGGTTAAATGGAATAAACCGAATTCAAATTTTAATAAAAACGTGTTACATAAATTTAAAAAACCAATAACATTAACTCCATGAATAGTAAAGTGATTGAGAGATGAAATACTTTCTGACGTAATCTCAAACAAGTTCGGTCTTCTAGGATTTGCAAAAGGGTCTTTAATTCATTCTTCTATCTCCCTATCAATCCATCTATATAAGCTGGCGTCA
Organism: Cuscuta europaea; assembly: GCA_945859875.1. NCBI lineage: Eukaryota > Viridiplantae > Streptophyta > Magnoliopsida > Solanales > Convolvulaceae > Cuscuta > Cuscuta europaea. The sequence goes on along the minus strand of CAMAPE010000080.1, from coordinate 424,627 downwards.
CTTACACATAACACAGCACAGACTCTCACAAGTTATTATTAGCTTTCCCTATTTCTCACTGCATTAAAGAAGGGGAAAGGCAAAACAAAAATCTAGCTTGAGATCTAGCAGTTATGGGGAGAGCTCCTTGCTGTGATAAAGCAAATGTCAAGAAAGGGCCATGGTCACCTGAAGAAGATGCCAAGCTGAAGGACTTCATCCACAAGTTTGGCACTGGTGGAAACTGGATAGCTCTCCCTCATAAAGCTGGTACCTTTTTCTCTTTCTCTCCATTTTCTTGGATTTATTTTCAAGAATCACTTGCATGAGTAAGCTTCTTAGTATTTACAAAAATTTGATGATGTATATATACAAGCTGAACTGAGCTTTGTTTTCAGGGTTAAAGAGGTGTGGAAAGAGCTGCAGATTGAGATGGTTAAACTATCTTAGACCAAACATAAAGCATGGTGAATTCTCTGATGAAGAAGATAGAATCATTTGCTCCATTTATGCTACCATTGGAAGCAGGTATATTGTATGTGTCTATATATGTGTGTAGATCTATCTTTGGACTGGATAGATCTATGGGTACTTGCTTAGCTTCCATTCTCCCTGTGTTTCCACTATAAAAGGAAAGAAGCCAAGAAAGAGAATCTTTTTTTCCATGTCAATAGTAAAACATTGGTGAAGTATATTCTTCCTTAGCTTATGAATCTAAGTTATTTTGCAATGGAAGCATTTAACAGTCTAGTAGCTTAGCTTCCTGTATTCATTTAATCATTTTATAAAAAACACACATTTTATAAATACAATCTTTTCGGAACTTTTAACAGGAAGTTAAAACCCCATATTTTAGTATAGTCTTGATATGGATAAACTTAGGAAATAATTAAAAATGTGAATGGCATGCTGCAGGTGGTCAGTAATAGCTGCTCAATTACCAGGAAGGACAGATAATGATATCAAGAACTACTGGAACACCAAACTCAAGAAGAAACTCATCAATGTTATGCTCAGTAATAATAACACAAATAATAACCAAGCTTCTTCAAATCAGCCGAAATCAACAAGATCTTCATCTTCACTACTCTTTCAGTCCTCTTCTTCAACTACACCTGCTTCTCTTCAAGCACCCTCAGACGCCCAAGAACTGTCCTTTTACACAAATACCCCTCCAAACAGTTCATTTTCTGGCTTTGCAGATCAACCCTTTTCTTACAGCCATGACCATCAGGGTTTCGTTAATCTCACTCACTTTGGTAGTGAACTTAACAGTAGTGATATGAATCTTGCCACATATGGGGGAACTAGTGAGGCTTGTGGTTCTTCATCTTATAATGGAAGCAAACCAGATATCAAGCAAGAAGAAGCTGAAGGTGATCACAACCAGCAGCAGCTACTGAACACTTGTTTTTTACAGGCCACATATGGGCATTTTGGGAATAATAATAGCAGCTGTGGGCTTGAAGAGGGTCAGATTGGCCAGGGCCACAAGTTCTTGCTACAGTATGCAGGAGCTGCTGGTGCTAGTGTTGACCACCATCATTATCAACTTCCAAATAGCGGGGGGTATTTTGGGAATAGTTGCATTAGTTTTAACAATGATTGTCTTGAAAATGTTAGGAAGATAGATTCCAGGATAGATGAGACTGAGATGATGAGGTACTATTACCATTACTGAGTGTACCTGTCAATTTTATCATCAAGAAGAGAAGTAGAATCACAAAGATTTCATAGGGTATGGGTGGGGATGGCATGGCATGGCAGCTGAGTTCCCGATTTATCAGATCAGTTCTTTGGTTTATGTGTTACTTATGATTATTATTTTATTATTGTGTTATTACTATCGTTATTATTGCCATAATTATTACTACAATTATTATGCTATGTATATTAAAATGATGGGATTTCAGGGGGATGAATGGTCATTAAAAACTGTTTTATGATGTTTTTACTTGGATTGTAATTCCTCCCGAACCAATCTAGACCAGACTTGGATAGTTATAAGAATACAAAGAAACAAGATCAGATCAGACCGACAAATTATAGTCCAAGTAAAAACATCCTTAATTTGGTTTGAATTGATCGTACATAAATATATATATATATATATATATATATATATATATATATATATATAGTAAATAAATTCTTTTTATTTCTTTTTTTTTGCATTTAATTTGTTTTGATGATAACAATGTTCCAAAATGTTGAATCTCCAACCCCAAAAACTCTTTAAGCTAGTCACGATCACTCGTTCAACCCAATGTTAGTAGTTTTTATATCTGTGCGCACTAGATGTGTAACCCAACACATGAGCTGTAATATTCACGCAACAGTTGTGGATTTCAATCGTCGATCAATATTCTAACTTTCCTACAACTCAATCAATTGAGTTACCCTCGCAGGTATAATTTGACGATAACAAACATATACCCAGGATTGTGTGTGGCTTTTTATGTGTAATCCTTTTTACAAGGATTATATAATAGGGAAAATTCTCGAAATAGGACTAAAGCAGTTTGAAAATTCCAAAATAGAACTGTCATGTTTTTTATTCCCAAAATATGAGTAATTACTGTCAAGTTTAGAAAATAATGTCATTTTTGAAGTTTGGTACTGACAAAACATGGCAGTAATTAATCATAATTTGGGAATAAAAACATGACATCCTATTTTAGAATTTTCAAACTGTTTTACTCATGTTTCCCTTTTAATCAATTATTTTGTGGTTTCTGTTATTTCTCTTTTCTCTGCACAAACCTCAACAACACAGTTTTTACTTTATTATTCTCTGTGCCGATCAACTTTGGCAAAGTTTTAAGGGACGAAGATAGTATTGTCTGAGTTTTGTATGAGACATACATATACTTAAACCTATTACGCAGTACAATTTTGCATGAAAAAGTTACAGTGATGGAAACATAAAAAGTTACAGTGATGGAAACATAAAAAACATAACCTGGAAAAGGAAGGTAGGGTATCAGATTGCCCTAGCTAGCCGGTGCAAGAAGAAGAGTAGCAAGCAACCCTAGTAATTAAGAACGACAGCCATGACACCATTAATGCAAATGGTACTCTCATTCCCAAAGATAATTTGAGGCCTCCGTACGGCCTGCTTCATAAACCTACCGTCTATTAAAAGAAAGATCTATTTGTGTCTGATACGAACTGGAAAATGGAATCCTTTGTATCCGATTACCTTTACAGGTGGGAATCAGATTCTTGTTTTTCTTCCAATATTTTAGTACTCCCCCTTTCTCAAAATGTTCTTCATGTCCTCCAAAGCTTTTCAGATCTTCATTTTTTTGTTTCACTCGCTTTTTTTAACACTTTATTTACATTAGTGAGAAATGATCGAACTACTTGACGGGATATCAGTTAGATAGTTCTTCATTTTAGGCCAAAAACAAAGTTTATCATCCAATTTTTTATGAGAGAGTCAACAATTTATTTTAGGGTGTTTTACCGAAATACGGGAAAAAGGGGTTGAGGTTGCCAAAATCCGGGAATTTTTCTAGGTTTTACCAAACAACGGGAGTCGGAACTGGGTGTTCCGACTAGAGGTAGGGTTTCCAAAAATAACTCTTTCCTCCTGTCGGATTAGGGACTTCCGACTAGGAGTTTTTTTTTTTGCAAATTGTTAAGTTTTTTATTTTGAGTTTTAAAAATCTAAAAAAAACTCTTTCCTCCTGTCGGATATGCCACTTCCGACCAGGGGGGTGTTTAAATGAAAGCTTAATAAAATATGGCTTGGCCGAAAGTTTATCCAAATGTTTAAAAATTTATCCAACTTTTAAATTTAAAACATTAACCAAATTCTTTTTAAAGTTTATTTGAAAAAAAAAATTAACTCCTGTCGGATTTAAGAGTTCCGACTGCAGGAGTTTGATGTGTTATATTTGATTTTATTTTATCTGTTATTTTTTATTTCATTATACTTTATCTATTATATTTTATCTGATTATATTTATTTTGATACAATTTTATCTGATTATATTTTATCTCATTAATTTTATCTAATTATGTTAAGTAAATCATTGTCAATTTTACAACTCGTGTTCATCATATAGGCTGATTACATTTCAAATGATTGCATTCCTATTGGGTCGAATAGGGGTATTTATGATCCGGGTCTAAAAATGTGAATCACAAGTATAGATATTAAAATTCCCTCTATATGTTAAGTAAATCATTGTCAATTTTACAACTCGTGTTCATGATATAGGCTGATAACATTTCAAATGATTGTATCCCTACTGGGTCGAATTGGGGTTTTTATGATCCGTGTCTAAAAAATGTGAATCACAAGTGTTAATATTAAATTGTCATCTATATATTAAGGAACTCGTGGTCAATTTCACAACTTGTGTTCATGATATAGGCTGATTGCATAAAATTCGTATGAATGTGCCCTTATTGGGTTAATTTGGAGGTTTATGATCCGGGTCTAAAAAATGTGAATCACAAGTATGGATATTAAAATTCCATCTATATGTTAAGTAAATCATTGTCAATTCTACAACTCATGTTCATGATATAAGCTGATTACATTTCAAATGATTGTATCCCTACTGGGTTGAATAGGGGTTTTTATGACTCGAGTCTAAAAAATGTGAATCACAAGTGTGAATATTAAAATTTCATCTATATATTAGGTAACTCGTGGTTAATTTCACAATTCGTGTTCATGATATATGCTAATTGCATTTCGGAAGACTGTATCCTTACCAGGTGGAATTGGGGGTTTTATGATCCGGTCTAAAAAATGTGAAACACAAGTGTGAATATTAAAATTTCATCTATATATCAAGTAACTCGTGGTCAATTTCACAATTCGTGTTCATGATATATGCTAATTGCATTTTAGAAGATTGTATCCTTACCAGGTCGAATTGGGGTTTTTATGATCCGGGTCTAAAAAATGTGAAACACAAGTGTGAATATTAAAAATCCATCTATATATTAAGTAAATTATTGTCAATCTTACAACTCGTGTTCATGATATATGCTAATTTCATTTCAGAAGATTGTATCCTTACTAGGTCGAATTGGGGGTTTTTATGATCCGGGTCTAAAAAATGTGAAACACAAGTATTAATATTAAACTTTCATCTATATATTAAGTAACTCATGGTCAATTTCACAACTCTTGTTCATGATATAGGCTGATTGCATAAAATTCGAATGATTGTGTCCTTACTAGGTCGAATTGGAGGTTTTATGATCCGGGCCTAAAAAATGTGAATCACAAGTATGAATATTAAAATTCCATCTATATGTTAAGTAAATCATTGTCAATTCTACAATTCGTGTTCATGATATAGGCTAATTTTACTAGGTCGAAGATTGCATTTCCCATAATACCCAAAAATATATAAAATCAAAAACTTTTACAATTTTTTAAAAACATATATTCAGAATTAACAATTCCGCCACGAATAAAAAAAAAACCCTAGTCGGAAGTGCCATATCCGAATGTAGGAGAACCCTATTTTTCAAAACTTTATTTTAAAAAGCATTTAAAATAAAAAACTTTTACAATTTAAAAAACTTTAGAGTTAATGACTCAAATAGGACTAATAGCAAAGTTAATTGCACAATTAGGACCACATACGAAACACAACTTTCATAGGATCAAATTCAATACAGTTGGACAAAAATACCCCTCTTTTATTTTTTTAAATTATAAAACTGTAAAATAAAAAATTATTGAAACCCTAGCAGTAGCACTGCCGCCACAAGAGCCAAACCGCCTGCCGCCACCCCTCGCCGACGCAACCTGCCGCCACCCCTCGCTGGCGAAACCTGCCGCCACCCCTCGCAGGTGAAACCTGCCGCCACCCTCTCCGGCGACGGCGCCCCCTATCGCCGCCCTCTCCGTCTATTGTTTGCCACTGCATCCTTGCCGACACACCATCGCCGCCCCTTGCCGCCTCACACACCAGCGTCACCATCCACCCAAGCCACCATCCTCTGAGCACCGCCACGACAGTGACAACTCAAGCGGAATAATTTGCCATTAACTTGGCAGATTTAGCATTGAGGATTAGATTCACTTCTGCCATGAACAAATGTTTCAGATCTGCCAAAAAAGTTGGCAGATTCAATTTGGCATAATAACACAAAACTGCCAAAAATTTGGCAAAAAAATAACACGAAGTAAATAACCAAATATTCAAACAACTAAAATTTTTAATGGAACAAGCGTATTAACACAATCATAATTTATAAAAACGAAGCTATTGACAAAAAATAGAAAAACCAATTTATACAAAACCAATTTTTGCCATAAACTTGGCCAAATCTGAAGCAATCATCCAAAAATTTATGAAAATCGATTTTTTTTTAAAACTCTGAAATTAAAAACCAGAACATCGAAATAGAAGTTTGAAAAACCAGAACATCGAAATTTGGCAAAACAGAAGTCCAAAAATTGGAAAATTCAATTCAAAATCCAGAAAAACAGAGGAAAATCGAAGAAGAAGAAGAGGAAGAGGAAGAGGAAGAGGAAGAGAAAGAGGAAGAAGAAGAAGAAGATGAAGAAGAAGAAGAAGAAGAAGAAGAAGAAGGAGGAGGAGAACCTTAATGGCAGCGGTGAAATCGGCGGCGTGAGAGGAACTCGATCGATCTGGTGCGCAAGGTGAAGTCGATGGCGGCGGCGATGGCCTAGGTAAAGCCGATCGATGATGCGCAAGGAAGAAAGAGAAGACGTGCGTAGGGGAGAAGGGGAAACGGTTGTGCGCAGGGGAGGGGAGATGTGCTTAAAGGGATAAGGGGGTAATAATGGAATGAAATATACGGATGTTTTAAAATAGGAGTAAATAAATCCTATTTGGGGAAAAAAACATACATAGTCCTATTTGAGAATTTGTCTTCTCTTTTAGTCCTATATGGGGCAATTACTTAAAACTTTATACAGAATTAACAATTCCGACAGGAATTAAAAAAACAAAAAAAACTTTATTTAAAAAATATGGCAGGAATTTGAAAAAACTTTTGAATTTGGAATTAACAGAATTTAAAACTTTAGTTTAAAAAACTTTGAAAATCAAAAGCTTTTACATTAAAAAATCAAATGCTTTTACTTTGAAAATTTGGAATTACATCAAAAGCTTTGAAAATTAGCAATTCGGCCACTAATAAAAAAATAAAAAGAAACCCCCTAGTCGGAAGTGGCAAATCCGACAGGAGGATGCCTATTTTCAATATATTCTCGCACTCCCCTCCAGTCGGAATTAGAGAATCCGACTCCCCCTTTTTGGTAACCTAATTGCATGTCCCGTAAAATGGCTTATCATACAGCAAAGTCCCGTAATTTGGTAATTTCCTCTTTATTTTGACCGTAAGATCGTCAAAACAATTAAAAATTTTCGATGTTTAATATAGTATGATTTTTATGATAAATCATATTAACCGTTAGTTAGAGCTGATTTTTTTTTTGGACCATGAAAAAATTAATTAAAAAAGTCTACCTTCAAATAACATTAAGATCTATCAGTTAAACCTAATACTTAAATCTAATTAATAAAAAACATTGGACCACAAACTTCATTTCTAAAAAGTCTAATTAATAAAAAAAGACTAAGAACTACCTAGCAAAAATCCCATCAGGTAATTCTGATATGATTATCTTTCTTACATTAGTAATATAATTCTTATATTTGAATTTGGTGTGAGTTAGGGCATAGCATGGCAATACTTTTAATTTATTTAGCATTCAAATATTTTAATTTTCTAGTTTCATATCTCAAATTAAGTCTTTTTGTATATTTTTAATTAGATATTTGTTTCTTAATTGAATAGCGACAACAACGCGTCCATTACCAACGCAACACCATCGAAGCAGACGGAGACTACCATTAGTAGAGGATGCTGATGAAAAGCGACAACAACTTCCCTTCATCTTCTACTTCTTCTTTGTTGGTTCTCTTCCTCGTCTCTGTTCTCTAGTCTCATACCTGTGTTCGATTTCATATCTGTGGTGAGGAGGGCGGTGCTGGGGCAAGGAGGGCGGTGATTGATGGGGCAAGGATGCGTTGCCGAACAGTGCAAGGGGACGATCCGGCTGTGGCGGGTTGCTGGGCGGTGCTGGGGGCGGATCCGATTGTGGCAGGTTGTTAGGCGGCGCTGGGCGGGTATACTGTAACGTGGCGGGACAGGGGAGCTGTGGAGGGGAGCTTGCTGGTCGGGAATTTTGACGCAAGTTCTAGGTGATGGGACTGAGGTTGGGCGTGTGCCGTGTGGGGATAGGTGATGCACACTAGTTAGTAATGCATAGATGTATGTTTTACGTTTGATTTGTGTTGATTGTCTACCTTTATTATTTAGTTTGTAAGCATTTTGTGTAAATTTAGTTATAATTGTATTTTAGCTTTCGTTTGTAAGTTGTAAATTAGTGGTAGGATTTGTGGTGTTGGAAAAGAGGACTTTGAAGTGAATAAAACTGCCCAGGTGACCTACCCGGTCGGGTATACTCTTTACCCGATCGGGTAGGAAGTGAAATAGGAAGCTACATAAAAATTGGGCATATACTCGGTCGGGTATATAACTTTACCCGATCGGGTATGAAGTGACCCGGACAAAAATCCGTGTTGAAACACAAGAACGTGGAAGATCGATTCAAATCCGACCAATACCAGGTCGGGTATATGACTTTACCCGATCGGGTACCCGACCAAAGAGATTGAAAACACCTATAAATAGCACATTTTTTCTTCACTTTGAATCATTCCTTCTTCCATATACTTAATCTCTACTTACAATAGTAATATATTTATATTTTTCTAGCATTGTTTAGTCTCCCAATGAGGAGCTAAACTTCCATTTCTTGGTTTTGCTCTTGAAGCTTGTTGAATGTTAAAGTTGTGAGTTATTTTCTTACTTCGTTCCTTGAATATTAATTATTCCTTTATTCTATCTCTATATTAATGTTGGGGAGTGTTGGGAAGATGACAATTAGGTAACATCTTGACATTAATTACTACTAGAAACGATCAATGAACCGATGATTAATCATTGATGGTTTCACAAGTAAGTAACTTCGGGTTATTAATGCACGGTTATGGTTAATAATCTTAAGAGGGATTACTTGTGTTGGTTAAACCGAACCGTTGTATTGAGGTTATCAATCTCATTTGATTTCAGCAAGGAGTTAAGAGATTAAAAGCTACTATCAAGTATATTGCGGTGTTCTATACTTGGCTAATAGTAAGGGTTATTAATGAACGGTCATTGTTAATAATTACCCTCGATGAATTGGAGTTACTCCTCGATTAAGTATTCAAGAGGGGATAAGTTATAGATATAACCGGGATCAACAAACATATCAACAAGTGGAAAGTAGCAAAGCCAAGTCTTTTATCTCATCAATTAAAATCATATAAGTCGTTCATTTTAGCGTTTAATTAATTAAAATCAAACAATCCCTGATAGGCACTAGTTGTTAGTGCCTAAGGTATACATTTTTATTATTGTTTGTAATGTTTATTTACTTTTATTGTGCAAATTTGTATTTGTTGGGAATATTTTAAGGTGTCCAATCTAATTAAATATCTTTGTAATTGTGTAGTTATTAATTAAATGTGTAACAATGGGTCACAAGAGTAATTCAGCCCATTAGCTTCTTTCTAACCCATAAGTTAGCCATCCTCTCCTATAAAAGGAAGCTAACTTATGGAAAACCTAAGGCTTGAAAGTGTAGAGGCGAGATAGATTAGGTTTCACGCTGCTCTCTCTCTCAAGGGAGGGTAACGGCAGTTTACACGGTATACCAAAGTTGTTGTTCATCACAATATCTATCTATCTGCCTCTTCTTCACTTCTATGATTGTTAGATTGTTAGAAATTGGGACTATCATGTGCGAGATCGTCCAGGTTTAAAAAAAAAGGAAAGAGGGGCAAAATTGTCTTTTGAGACCCGCTGAATTTTGCAGCTTTCGTGTCCGCAGGTTGCCCGTGCAGGGGTGGGTGCGAATTTTCGGTTTTAATCTAGAAGCCGGAATTCTTGTGTACGCGAGAGCTCCCCTCTTCTCCTTCACCTTTTAATACTTCCTCCGTCCCGATCATTTCTTCCAATTTTGACCGGTATCGCAAATTTAGGTAGTGGAAATGAAGTGAAAATGTATGGTTGTAGTTGTGTAAGAAAAAGGTGAATGAATGTGAACCGCATATTTTTTTCCAAAAGTGGAAGTTGGAAGAATTAATTGGGACGGCCCAAAAAGGAAAATTGGAAGAAATGACCGGGACGGAGGGAGTACTAAGGAAGGAGTGGTCCATATATATATGCTCAAAAGTTCCTAAGGAGTTTAGGTGTGGGATTGTTAAAAAGATTCCTTTTCTCTTTCATTTGAAAAGCACACCTTTTCCATCCATTTTTTGGGAGCTAGTTTTGAGCCACTTCAAACTTCAAGGTCTAAAACTCCAACACCAAAGGTCAACCTTACAATCAAAGCTTCCAAGAGTCAACCTTGAGATTAAAAAAAAACAAAAAAAAAAACAGTGCGTGAGAGTTGCATTTTGTACATTGTGTGCGTTGCATGTGTTGAGGGAAAAAAAAGCAGAAAACAACAAAATAGTGTGTAAGTTGTATCTGTACATTGTGTGAGTTGCAAGTGTCAAGGGGAAGAAAATGTGAAAAATAATAAATTGTGTGTGTATGTGTTGCATGTGTGTGTAATTTTACTTTTCATGCATAAATCGAGGGGAAGTTTTGCTCTGTGCATAGATTGAATTTACATTTTGGGGGCCTAAATACATTCTTAAAATCGAACTGGTCCCAACACCAATCCTTGGGCCCAGGTATCTACACGCAAGGCCCATAATTTTTTTTGAATATAAAATCCCTCTCGAAAACCCTGAACCGCCATTCTTCTCGAATTTCAATTTTCCGTGTCCAGAGCTTTCTTCTCGCAGTCTCTCCAACCCTCATCTTCACGTATCTCCTTCTTTAGTTCTCCAAGGTAGTAACAATGGGTTCCGAACTTCAATCGACACCATTGCAACATGTTTTCACACTCATCTCTATTCCTTTTAGTCAAAGTTCTTTAAAATCCACAATACCCGTTTTCTCAAACCGCGAACGATGAACTCAAAATTTTTCGTTTTGATTTCATCATTATGTATATGTTTTTTATTATTGCAGGTTGATTTCGTATTTAATCTTCGAGGCGACCTCGAGGTTATGATTTCGACGTTTAAACTCAAGATTTATTTCTTGACGTTTCGACTTCAAGATTGAGATCTCGAAGTTTAAACCTCGAGATTATAATCTCGAAGTTTAAACCTCAAGAGTGTAATCTCGACATTTAAACCTCGAGATTGTAATCTCGAAGTTTAAACCTCGAGATTGTAATATCTAAGTTTAAACCGAGAAGCTCTAATATTTTAAGAAGATCAAACATGACACAGTTGGATTGGTGTTCCCCGAGACTCTCCTTGCTCTCGTAAATCAAAGGAATCCATCAGTTGTCCAATACCGAGAAGCTCTAACCAGAACGGTCCCCATGATTCAGCAAAATCCAACTGGATCTACCCAGGGGACTTAGCCAAGTGAAAGAGAGGGTTGACGAGCACTTTGTCACGGTGCGTCAAAATAATTTTCAATACTAACACTTATACGTAGTATAGCGTAGTAGAGTTCGTATCCACAGGGAAAGGAATAATTCTCTTTTTATGATACTTAGTAAATAAAAGGGGGGATTTGGATTGAGTGATTTAATTTAATTAAGAACTAAGATGAACAACCTATATGTGTTTAATTCAAAGATAAAAAAGACTTGGCATTGCTACTTTCCACTTGTTGATATATTTTAGTCGATCATTGTTATATCTATAACTTATTCCCTCTCGAATACTCAATCGGGGAGTATATCCACTTCATCGAGGGTAGTTATTAACAACGACCGTTCATTAATAACCCTTACTATTAATCAAATATAGAACAACGCCTTATACCGATTTAATAGTAGCATTTAATCTTTCTAACTCCTTGATGAAATCAATTGAGATTGATAACCTCAACACAAGCGGTTTAGATTTAACCAACAAAATTAATCCCTCTTAAGTTTATTAACCACGACCGTGCATTAATAAACCGAAGTTACTTACTTGTGAAACCATCAACGATTAACCATCGGTTCGTTGATCGTTTCTAGTAATAATTAATATATGAAACAAAACTAGTTGATCCTTTAAGTAATGTTCAAAATATTAATATGAAATAAGAGTAGGAATTAATTAATATTCAAGGAAGAATATTATTAATGAAGATGAATCCTAATATAATTAATATCAAGATGTTAACTAATTGTCATCTTAGCAACACTCCTCAATATTAATATAGAGGAAGAAAATACCATTCTAACTAATGTCGAGATGTTAACTAATTGTCATCTTAGCAACACTCCCCAACATTAATATAGAGATGATATTAAGGAAAGAACTATTAATTAATATTCAAGGAAAGAAGTTAAGAAAATAACTCACAACTTTAATAATCAACAAGCTTCAATGAGCAACACCAAGAATGGAAGTTTAGCTCCTCATTTGGAGGCTAAACATAGCTAGAAAAATATAAAGAAATGCTATTCTAAACTGAGCTAAAGAGTATGGAAGAAGGGATGATTTTTAGAGGAGAAAAAGAGTGCTATTTATAGGTGTTTTTCAACACCTTTGGCCGGGTACCCGACCGGGTCAAGTACTCACCCGACCGGGTCCATGTCAAAATCAAATATCCTCCACGTTCTGGCGATCTTCAGCATGTTAAAATGTCCGGGTCAAGTCAGACCCGACCGGGTGGGGTAGGGGACCCGACTGGGTGAGTGCAAAAATCGGATATTCTTCACGTTCGGGTGATCTTTGCACATCGGGTTGTCCCCGGTCACTTCTCACCCGACCGGGTGAGGTAGTGGGCCCGACCGGGCCATGCATTTTCTTTGCATTTTCGTTTTTCACTTCTTACCCGACCGGGTCAAGTATTATACCCGGTCGGGTATTTGCTCCTGGGCAGCCAAAATCTTCTTTTTCTTCACTTCAAAGTCTTCCTTTCCAAAACCATAAATCCTAACTAGACTTTACAACTGACAAATAAAGACTAAAATACAATTACAACTGAAATCACATAAATGTTTACAAACTAAATAAAACGTCAAACAATTAACATAAATCAAACATAAAAACATGTAATTATGCACTACGAATTAGTGTGCATCAAACACCCCCACACTTAAACCTTTACTCGTCTCGAGTAAATCAAATCAAATCCAAGAAGTCCTAAATGACAAGAATATCAATACAAAACATCCAAGAGTGTTTTTACCACAATACAAAGCATCCCCAATAATAATTAAAGTAAATTGGGGTCTTCAACTTCATCTTTATCTCCATTTCTCTTTTGAACTTATCACCTTCAGGATCCTGCAAAATAGACATTTCTCTCATTCTCTCGTTTTGCCTAGGTGACCTTTCAGGTTTTCATCCCAGCTTCCCACATTTTTTTTAATTTTTTTTATTTCTCACAACCTCACTCTTTATTTTATTGCTTTAATTTTTGCTTGAGTTGCCATTTGTGGGTTTTCAACTCAACAAGCTCTGTTTTTTTTTCTCGTTTTTTTTAAGAAAATAAAATAAAACAAGTAGGATTGTGAGCATACCAGAACAATCTCTGCACCCCCACACTTAGGATCTGACACTGTCCCTAGTGTCCGCCTAGACCTCCACCTTGGTGTCCGTCCTCATCCATGTGATCCCCGCCATAACCACCATCGTAGCCTCCACCACCGGAGCTCGATCCTCCAAAGAAATCCCACTGAGAGGGGTCATACCATGATGGTGCAGGAGGTGGAGTGGTCATAGAGGAAAAGGAGCCCTGGTGTGCTATATATGAGTATATCGGACCAAAGGTTCTACGCTGATCCTCCTCAGATCTCCGTCTGTCTTCCTCATACCTACGCCAGTCTGCTTGCCGCTGCTCCTCCATCCTCACAATGCTCTGGTTGAGCGTGACCATGTTATCGAGCATTTGTTGCTCGAAAGGTGTGTAGTGGAATGCTGGAGGTTGTGGTTGTTCGGGTATGATTGGGGGTTCTTCATCATCTTCATCGTGGATGGGTTCTTCATAATGATCCGGGATTGCCCCGGGAAGACAATAGTGATGACCATCCCCGATTTGGTGATTGATGATATCCAGGGGGACGTCGGCTGAGGGTATCTGGAGGTAGATGGAAGTGCGTGGGAGAATGCGCCAATTATAGATGTGTGCCCCAGTTGGTGTTGTGTGCGAGGGGACCAAGTCTAGCGTCTTTTGTAAAAGCCATTCAGTGCAAATAAGGTGTCTTGAGGTGATGGGGCCGGGGTCTATAAAACCATATAAAGTGGCTAGATGTGTGATGAGGCCCCCCATAGCAATTGGTCCTGTTGATGTTGCCACGTTGTTGAAATGAGTCCATAAGATGGTGGCAACATCAACTTGATTTGGACCTGGCAAAACAGCTTGTGCTAGAACACACACATCCCAGATACGTGTGTGATGATTATTCGGTCTTCCGAGGAAACAATTTGAGCAAAATTTTAAGAATAGTCGGAAGACCGGATGTTGCACACGATTCACACTCAGTTTAGATAGATCAACCACATTCTTTCCGGTCATTCTTCTCCACAATTCATACCCCACAAGAGAATCATATGTACGTGCTTCATCAAACAATGGGAGACCAAAATGTTGAACAAATTCTCGTTTGGTTAATGAACGATCCTCATTTAGTAAACGAAAGGTGATTATGTCATTTGCATGATCATTCACATCTTTTGTATACGCAAATGAGCTAAAAAATTCATACACCAAATGAGGATATGTCACATATTGCATTTCAAACATTCTAGATATTCCAATTCTTGCAAATATGTCACGCATCACAGTATCAATCCATAGTAGCGCTAAAATAGTTAAGCACATAAAACGGGATTGCTTTACCTCCCTTTTTGTTTGGTTGATGAAGTTGTTCCGTTGAGCCTCCGTAGCAAACTCCACGCTCTCATAGCCCGCTACCGGTGGGATAGCTCGATTTCCCCTTGAGGAAGAGGCTTTTGACTTTCTTGGAGCCATTGAAGTTCAAAATTTTTTTTTTTGGATTTTTTTTTTGTGATTTTCGGACTTTGGGGTAGGGTGGGATTTGGATGGCTTTTATGGGTATGGGGTTGAAGAGGATGATGAGGAGAGTAAGAATATGGTATTGGTTGAGGATTTTTGGGGAGATTTCGGACCTTGAATGTCCAAGAATGGGGATTTTCGAATTTTGGGTAGGGTTTTTTGGGTTTGGTTGATTGGGAAGGTTTTGGGGGATTTTATGGGTATAGAGATGGAGAGGGAAGTGAGGAGATGAAGAAAATGGGGTTTTTAGTGGATTTGGTTAAGGAATTGGGGAGATTCGAAGGTTTGGGTGTTTGAAAATGGTGGATTTTGGGAATTTTGGTGTTGGGAGGAAGAAGAAGTGGGAGATGAAGGGGGTGAGCCCGACCTGGTAATGTGCTCATTTCCCGTTCACCCGGTCGGGTGAAGTCTCCCGCCCGGTCGGGCTGTGCGATGCTTTGTTATCCAGTAGCTACTGAAATGGGTACCCGGTCGGGTGCTTTAGGGTACCCGGTCGGGTCTTTCTGATTTTTTAAAAAATAAATTCGTACCCGCCCGAGTTTCAGAAATACCCGAATGGGTATGCATTCTAGTGTGTTCAGAGCCAAAACTATGTGCAGACCCGGTCGGGTTTTGGATATACCCGGTCGGGCATATGTTTTTTTTTTGTTAGCAACCTGGTGGCTTTGTGCCCGGGTGTTCCTTTTTATTAATAAACCCGACCGGGCTGTTTGAGATACCCGGCCGGGTTTCAGCCCAGGCTCATTTTTTTTTTTGAAAAAAAAAAATTATAACACACGAACTGAAAAAAAAAATGAAATTAAAAATAAAAACTTGGGTTGCCTCCCAAGAAGCGCTTGATTTAATGTCGCGGCACGACGTTATTTTTATTTTATTTTTTTATTTTTATGTGGGATCGTGAACATCCCTTGTTTTATTTTTCCTTTTCGGCCTTCTCCAGTAAGGCCGAGATTTCTTTTCCGGCATCACTTCAATCCCAGGTGGGATCCATTCTCTTTTTGAAAATTTGAATAATTCTTCTTTTTTCAAAAAGTTTGATTTTCTCGTATTTTTTTCCAACAAAAATATTCGGGGTTTGTGGTTCACAAACATTTAGAGCACAAAGAGATTGGTCTTTAATTTGTTTTTTCGTAGAATAAAAAATGTTGAATTCTACCTTTTGATCATCAAACTCTAAAGTTAATGAACCATTAGCCACGTCTATTTTTGTTTTTGCGGTTTTCAGAAAAGGCCTACCCAAGAGGATGGGTGTAGTTTGATTATCATCTCCCATTTCCAGAACATAAAAATCAACAGGGAAAATCAAATTTTCTACTTCTACTAGCACATCTTCTACTACACCCTTCGGGTAAGTATTAGACCGATCCGCTAGTTGAATCACTACACCAGTTTGATGTAGTGGGCCGAGTTGTAAGGATTTATATAAGGAAAAAGGAATGACATTTATTGACGCTCCTAAATCCAAAAAGGCCTTAGAAAATAAGGTATCCCCTATTTTGCAAGGAATAGTGAACATGCCTGGATCGCTACATTTCTTAGGGAGTTTCTTTTTAAAAATGGCCGAGACACGTTCACTCACTTCAACTTTTTGTTTCCCTTCCAGTTTATTTTTCTTTTTCATTGTGCATAGTTCCTTTAAGAACTTTGCATAACGGGGAACACTTTTGATCAGTTTGAAGAGTGGGATGTTTACCTCAGAATTGACGAATGTTTCGTAGATGTCCCGATCATTCTTCAGCTTCCTCGTGTCTTTCAATGCCTCAGGGAATGGAGGGAGTGGTTCATATGATGACAGTGGAGGGAATTTAGTCTTCGTTGGCTTCTCCTCTTCTTGTTGGAAGCCTTCTTCAAGATCAACCTCTTGCTTCTCCTCCTCAACTTCCCGTGGTTGCAATTCTTTACCGTTCCTCAACATGATTGCATTGACATGTTGTCTCGGGTTTTGCTCAGTTTGGGAGGGGAGCCTACCCGAATCTTTTGCTTCAAGTCGACTTACGGCATTTGAAATTTGGCTAACTTGAGTTTCCAAATTTTGAATGCTCGACTTGGTTTCATGTTGGAATTGCATCATTGTTTGTTGGAATTGCCCCATGCTTTGCTGCATTGTTCCCATATTAACGGCCAGCGCTCGAATCATGTCTTCGGTGGACATACTCGAGTTCGATGTTTGGCCTTGGGGTTTGTATTGTTGAGGGGGAGGATTTGTTTGAGAATTTCCGTACCTTAAATTCGGATGATCCCTCCATCCCGGGTTGTAAGTATTTCCTTGAGGATCGTACCTCCTTTGACCTTGGAACCCCAAAGCATTGACTTGCTCGGAGTTCTCTTCTTGTAGTGTCGGGCAAGAATCTGTGGGATGCCCTTGCGTTGAACAGATGCCGCAGTCCTTGACTTCTTGGGTTTTTGGATTTAAAAGGAAATCTTTAACCAAAAAAGTCAAGCCGGCTACTTGACTCTCCAACGAGTTGTTGGATTCCGCTACCATGACTCGTTTCGATGATGACCTTCCGTTGTAATGTCTCGAGTTTTCGGCCAACTCCGAAATGAGGTCTCTTGCTTGAGAAGGGGTTTTGTTAACAATACCCCCTCCGAATGCCACATTCACCATGCGTCTATCTTGATCAACAAGTCCATCATAGAAGTAGAGAATGAGATCTTGTTCTGAATACCCATGATATGGGCAACTAGCACATAATTTTTTAAAGCGCTCCCAATATTCATACAAGGTCTCATTATCTGCTTGCTCAATGTTGCTGATTTGCTTCTTGAGACTTGAAGAGATAGATGCGGGATAGTACCTGTCAAGGAAGCTCTTTTTCATTTGAGCCCATGTATTGATGCTCCCCGAGGGAAGATAAAATAACCAATCTTTGGCGGTGTCTTTGAGAGAGAATGGGAAGGCTCTCAGCTTGATTTGCTCCTCGGACACGCCATTGGGGCACATGCTTGTGCACACAATATGGAACTCCGACAAGTGTTTATTTGGATCTTCCCCTCGTAAGCCATAGAAAGAGGGAAGTAGATGAATGAGCCCAGATTTTAGCTCGAATGTGACCCCGTATCAAGAGTTGGAAAAGTGATACATAAGGGTTGTTGATTTAGATTCGGAGCCGTCAGCTCCCTCAACGTTCTTGTTTCAAGAGCCATGTGAAAGGACTCTTCGGATTCGCTAGAATGAGAACTAGCACTTGATGATTCCTCCAAAGAAGTATTCGGAAATAGATTCCTGAACCTCTCGAAGGCTTGTTCTGTTTCGGGCTTTGTTTGGTAGGTGATTTGGTTTATAGATCGGTGTTTAACCATATACTCAAACAAAGCTCAGCCAAAATAGAAATCTTTATATATAATTTGTTTTTGATTTTTCTTGAAATAAAATAAAAAGAAAAATTAATTGCCTTTCCCCGGCAACGGCGCCAAATTTGACGAGCACTTTGTCACGGTGCGTCAAAATAATTTTCAATACTAACACTAATACGTAGTATAACGTAGTAGAGTTCGTATCCACAGGGAAATGAATAATTCTCTTTTTATGATACTTAGTAAATAAAAGGGGGGATTTGGATTGAGTGATTTAATTTAATTAAGAACTAAGATGAACAACCTATATGTGTTTAATTCAAAGATAAAAAAGACTTGGCATTGCTACTTTCCACTTGTTGATATATTTTAGTCGATCATTGTTATATCTATAACTTATTCCCTCTCGAATACTCAATCGGGGAGTATATCCACTTCATCGAGGGTAGTTATTAACAACGACCGTTCATTAATAACCCTTACTATTAATCAAATATAGAACAACGCCTTATACCGATTTAATAGTAGCATTTAATCTTTCTAACTCCTTGATGAAATCAATTGAGATTGATAACCTCAACACAAGCGGTTTAGATTTAATCAACAAAATTAATCCCTCTTAAGTTTATTAACCACGACCGTGCATTAATAAACCGAAGTTACTTACTTGTGAAACCATCAACGATTAACCATCGGTTCGTTGATCGTTTCTAGTAATAATTAATATATGAAACAAAACTAGTTGATCCTTTAAGTAATGTTCAAAATATTAATATGAAATAAGAGTAGGAATTAATTAATATTCAAGGAAGAATATTATTAATGAAGATGAATCCTACTATAATTAATATCAAGATGTTAACTAATTGTCATCTTAGCAACACTCCTCAATATTAATATAGAGGAAGAAAATACCATTCTAACTAATGTCGAGATGTTAACTAATTGTCATCTTAGCAACACTCCCCAACATTAATATAGAGATGATATTAAGGAAAGAACTATTAATTAATATTCAAGGAAAGAAGTTAAGAAAATAACTCACAACTTTAATAATCAACAAGCTTCAATGAGCAACACCAAGAATGGAAGTTTAGCTCCTCATTTGGAGGCTAAACATAGCTAGAAAAATATAAAGAAATGCTATTCTAAACTAAGCTAAAGAGTATGGAAGAAGGGATGATTTTTAGAGGAGAAAAAGAGTGCTATTTATAGGTGTTTTTCAACACCTTTGGCCGGGTACCCGACCGGGTCAAGTACTCACCCGACCGGGTCCATGTCAAAATCAAATATCCTCCACGTTCTGGCGATCTTCAGCATGTTAAAGTGTCCGGGTCAAGTCAGACCCGACCGGGTGGGGTAGGGGACCCGACCGGGTGAGTGCAAAAATTGGACATTCTTCACGTTCGGGTGATCTTTGCACATCGGGTTGTCCCCGGTCACTTCTCACCCGACCGGGTGAGGTAGTGGGCCCGACCGGGCCATGCACTTTCTTTGCATTTTCGTTTTTCACTTCTTACCCGACCGGGTCAAGTATTATACCCGGTCGGGTATTTGCTCATGGGCAGCCAAAATCTTCTTTTTCTTCACTTCAAAGTCTTCCTTTCCAAAACCATAAATCCTAACTAGACTTTACAACTGACAAATAAAGACTAAAATACAATTACAACTGAAATCACATAAATGTTTACAAACTAAATAAAACGTCAAACAATTAACATAAATCAAACATAAAAACATGTAATTATGCACTACTAATTAGTGTGCATCAAGGGTCCTAAGAGAGCCAAGAAGCCACAGAAGCCAGTGACACGACGGCCCCATGAAGAAAAGTCTGAAAACTCTTCCGAGAGGACTCAGATGGCAGAGGGAACCCCGACGATCGCTGAGGAGTTTGCCGATGAACCATCAAGCCCAGCCCACAATAAGGCTGATGGGGAGGCATCCGGTAGCGAGGCTGCACAACGGAGTGATGATGAGGAATTGAGGATGATGATGATGTTAATGACGACGATGAGGCCAAGGCCACTAAGATAAGAAAAGGGGAAATGATTGCCCAACCTCCCTCCAAAATCACTGCTGAACAAGCATTGGTCGTTCTCTAGAGCCGACTAGAGAAAGGAATCATCATTCCCTAGACACGGTCCAAACATGACCACGACGTCATCCCATCATCCAAGCCCAAGAAGAAAAGGCTGATGAAAAAGAGTCTAATCAACGAGGACCTTGACATTTTTGCTGACTGCGAGCCCTTCATCTAAATAAGCCGAACCGAGCCGTTAGGTGTAGGAGCCGATCTTTTTGGTTTCCGAGTAGAAGCCGCAACATCTGGTTCAACTGCGCGCGCACATCCATCTCCCAGCCACTCTATAGCCTCCTAACAGGCTGTAGTTTCAAAGTCACGGGAACTTCCCACCTCACTGGTCCCTTCTGGATCAGTTGAGAGAACTTGTGGACCACCGCCCGAAGCCATAACCCCTCCTTCCAACACATCGAGTCTAGGTGTCCTTATTCCTACATTTTCTGATTTGTCTAGGATACCTACACCATTCACAGCACATACAGGTGCACACACCCTGAATGCAACGACCAGAGTGCAAACTATGACAGTCGGAATCCCTGCTACGCAAAAAATGATTCCATCATTAGATGCAGACCACACTTCAGTTCTCTTCACTGATGTTGTGTCAATAGTTACAACCCCTGTAACTGGTACCTCTATACCCGAAGAATTAACCGTTCTCCTGAACCGCTTTCTGGAAACCACCGTTATGCCACGGGTGCACGCAGCAATAACCGCTCGGGCACATGAATTCAGAAACACCTTATTGATTCAGAGTGAACACAGCTAACCAGAACCTCAACCCACACCCTCTCACTCTCAACCCCAAAACACCCCAATTATTTCCAACACCTCTACCATTAAACCACCCAGCCCTACACCCTCTCAGGGAACCCATGATACAGAAATAGTATCATCCCCACCCTGACCACACCTCACCTTGATCTCCTCACTATACTCTTCGATGACTTAGCATCTGCTATGCTGACGAGACTTTTTGCGATTGATGAAGCTGACCTTACCCCTTACCAGCGAGATGTCCTTCATACTCTTATCTATGCTCCCCAAACCAAAATCGTTTTCGTGACAGTCCCTGTGGTCGCAAATGTTCACATGAGGATCCTGACGATTCAGAACCTCATGAGGAGGAGAACAAGCAGCCACGGACACTTGAGCAAGGTGCTTCCACTAGCCACATCCCTCAGCCAGATCAACTTGAATCCTCAACCAACCCACAACCAGCCTCCTCCAGCCAAAAAAACAACCAAGCCAACTTATCTAGCCTGGTCGAGCTAGACGAAACAATCCGAGGCTTATCTCCTAGAGATACAAACCGAGGAGGGAATGGAAGTCCTGACGATGTTACCTCAGGTACATCTTTAAGATCAGGCCATCAGTCGGAACTTAGTTCGAAGCTGATGACAACGGGAAATCCAAGTGAACCCGGTCCTACCTCTGATAATAGGTCGCCAGCATCAGCAACAATTTCTCCTACCTCTCCGTCTAGAAATATCCACGATGAACTAGAAGACATAATTGTGCACGATAAATGGCCTCGCCAGTGGACGGAGTGGGACGAACTGAGACAAGAAAAAGAACAATATGAGATGCAGAGGAATCTGTACATTCGAGAGCTGCTTGCAAAGTGCGCGCAGACATCGTACGGCTTGATGAAGAGGAACTCAAAGAAGGGGAAGACTACAAGAAGGCTCCTAAGGAACTTTAATCCGTAATTAGACTGTCAGCGACTCAAATGCCCAAGAATGAAAAGCCTTGGGAGAACGTGAGAATAAATGCCCCCTTCCAAGAGGAACTCAGAAAGCAAATATGGCGCAAACCTGAGAAAGTGAAACAACTTGACGAGCTACAACTCAGAGGACTCACTCACCTAAAGGGAAAGCAAGTTGGTGGGCATCTGCATATGCTCAGCCACAGATCGATTGGGAAGCAAAGAGAAGTCCTGGAGAAAGACCAGAAGAATAGCACACATCCCATCAGTGACATTCTCAACGTACAAGAAGAAGATCATCACAACATAAAATTCTACAGTTTCAAGCTTCGACGCACTGATTTGAGTGAATTCATTTGCCAAGAGAATGATCTTAGTATGCTTAAGATGGATGAAATAGATCAGATGTTCATGGCATGCAGACATCTACCCATCAGCACAAGTAGAGTCTGCAGAGAGGGTTTTGAAACGTTCAAAAGATTCATGCTGAGACAAGTTCGTTTCCACTCTTCCCATGATCTTCAAATGGCTCTTGAAAACAATGTTCCGAAGGCCAATCTTGCTGAGCCGATACTGTATGGACTGGAGCTTGAAGAGTTCAGAGCTTATCATATTTTTGAAACTCCGCTTGCAGTGATCTACCTGAATCACAAGCAGAAGAAGCGCCTGATGATTGCAGTGAAACTAAAAAATACTGCGATGGGACCTTGAAGATCATCCAAGAGAGGCTACAACCTATCAAAGAAAATCTTGAAAAAAGACTTGCAGACGCCACAGATGAAGAAATAAAAGACTTTGACAGATTGCTCACAATCCTGAAACCAATCAATGAAAAACTTGACAAACGAAGGTCACTAAGGAAGTATGAGCATGCCCTGAACATGAGAAAGTATTATTTTAAGGCTCTGAGATAAATGCAAGACGACACTTGATTACAAAGGGGGAGATTGTTGAAGATCATATATTGTGAATCAAGTTTGTCATATGTCTTGTAATAGTCTAGACTTTATTACTCCTTTATGTATTAATACTTTGTATTTATTAAGTTAGTAAAGGATATGGGGCCAAAGTGACAGGCCCATATTCCTGACATAAAGCCATTACGCAAACCTGCCTCCGCATATATATATATATATATATATATATATATATATATATATATATATATATATAGATATATATATATGTATGTGTATATATATATATATTTATGCGCATAAGGCTTAGGTTAATTCACTAATACCCGATCGGGTATCACAGATACTTGGTCGGGTATGATATGATTTTGAAGCAAAAAGACATGCAGAAGAACACTTCGACGTGGGGAAAAGATTTGACAAATACTCGGTCGGGTATCCCATATACCCGATATGGTATCCGGCATAGTTGATGCTAAACACCTATAAATAACACCATTTTCATTCACATTTCATCATCCCTTCTTCCATATACTTAAGCTCAACATAGAATCATATTTTCTTTATATTTTTCTAGTATGTGATGGTCCCGGATAGAGGTGAAAGTCTAGAGAGGGGGGGGGGGGGTGAATAGACTTTCAAAGCTTTTTCGACTTTGAAAACTTTTCCCTTCTAGATGAGTTGATCTAAAATCTTTTGGGAGATTTATAGATCCACAGCGGAAGTCTTTAACCTCTTTGTAGTCCAGTGTGAAACAACTTTCTAGTTTGGGTGAAATTTGGATTTGATGCAGTGAGCAGTTGGCTTGGCAGTTGCCTGGATGGCAGGGAACTGCTGAGGCAACTGCTACTAGAAAATGGGAGTTTGGGAAAGATGATTATGAAGCTTTGTTTAGAATGATGAGGGCTTTCTGAAGATGTACTGAGCTGGAGATAATAAGGTGTTTTGCTTAAGCAGAGGTCTAAGCAGTTGGGTAGACCCAGGAAACTTCTAAGGCACCAGCTGCTTATGAAAGATGTATATCTGAGAAAATCCAAATCGAACCTTTTAGTAGTCAAGGCTCTTATGAAACAGTTGTCTCAGGAAAAGTAAGTTATTAAGCAGTAGGATAAGCAGTAGAGTCAATTAAGACTATTGCTTAGGATGCTGCTGGAAAACCACGATCCCTTTACTGAGATGTGTTGGGTGTGTGCTTTGTTGACTGAAAGTAAATCAACACACAGTATATCCTGGTTCAGAGGTGGTGTAATCCTCCTACATCCAGTCCCACCCTATTTCAGATGGATTTCACTAATGTATTAAGCCCAATACACTTAGTGCCAATATAGCCTTGACAACTCTGGCCTAGATTGGAGGTGTTTCACGAGGAGTACAACACCACTCCAAGCTACTCAATCCTTTAGGTTTTTCTCAATTGATCCAGTGGGGATCAAAAGGTACTCCTGACCTATCTAACCATACTCAAGCCGGGAACAACTGTCCTCCTGAGTGTTTACAACAATTTGTGAAATATTACAAGAAAGTTCTAACCTCCAACTAGGAACTAAACTTCTAGGATTTAGCAATGAATACTTGTGAATAAGAAGTTTAGTGAAGCATGAGTCCAAGCAGAGAGTAATGTTAAGTTCGCACTTTCTCTTTTGCTAAATAGCGTGTATATGCTTAATGGAAGATTTTCTCTACTTCGGATGCTCGAATGCTTGGTTAGAAACTTTCGTTTCAGCCTATATTTATAGGCAACTCTGGTTGATTAATCTCATCCGTTGGTTAGGAAGAGTTTAATCCTGCTCGTTGTTTCCTTGTTTCGCAGAAGATAACATGTTGTTGTTTGTCTTCTTTTGCTGGAGCCGATATCTCTTTTGTTTTTGCTAGCCACTGCAGACCTAGGCTGTATCCCATGCTTTGGGTCCCTGTACTTTTTCACGCATTAAATTTGCTCGTCACTTCTTGTTTTCAATAATATGTGCGGTGTATGTAATTTACGTACATATGTGACTTTTACTTGTGACATTTAAACTTTTGAGACTTAATGAAGTATATGTCAGTAGGATCTAAACATCCTATCAAGGTAAAGAGATATTACCTTATTGCATTTTGATTTTCCGATAATATTTTATTAGTCTCAAAAATTGTACATTTATTTTTATCACCTATGATTAAGTACAAATATCTGAATTAATTAAGACACAATGTACAGGTGCATAGTATAGTGACATCATCAAAATCTTATCAAAATTGGGTACTAACAATTTCCCCCTTTTTGATGATGCCAAAACTATACAACACAGGAACCAAATATTTTTATTGATTTCCAATGAGGTAAATGTACATTGGTCTAATATCTAAAGTACAATAGTTTTTAGTCACTTTCGGACTTATGGTCTAATCTACTCTTGTTGGCTTCATCTACCTTGTTTTCTTGGCTTCTTCTTTTGCTTTGGCTTCTTCAGCCTTCCTTTTTCTGATTTCCATTTCTTCTTGGAGACGTTTATTCTTTCTTCTTGTTTCTGCTCCTTTCATGGCTGCAAGTGATCTTATAGAAGAGGGGTCTGCTTGTGTTGTTCTTTCCCCCTTTTTGGCATCAGCAGCAGGGGTCTCTCCTTCGTTGAAGAGTGCCTCGATCTCAGGATCAGAATCAGCTTCTACATGTCTTCTCCTTGTTGGGTGTAGGTCAAGGACTTCAATGGTTAGTGCGTTGACAATGTTGCGAAGGTCCTTCTAAACAGTTGCCTGCTCGTGAGGCAGACACCTGCTGACAGGCACCAGCTTGATTTTGTGAACCAATGTGTTTACCTCCATTTGCTTACCTTCTTTCTCTCTAGTTCGCTTGGGTCGAATTATGTGATGTATTAAGAAAATGTAGCAGTGGGCTGGTTTGTTAGGCACATGCTGAGCCTGCTGCTGCTGAAATTCAGTCACCTGCTGAGCCCACTGCTTGAATTTTGATTCCTTCATTTTTGAAAGTCTGAGATAGACTTTCTTGGACCTTGATGCTTCATTCCTTGTTGATTTTGGGTAGCTTACCTTTAGCAGGTGGCTACCACTGAGGATTCAAAGTTGTTCCCCTTCAGCAGTTGGCTAGGAATTCCCCTTTGATTTCAAAGTTGAGTTCCCCCTGAGTTAGTACGGGTTTATTCCTTCACCTGATCAAGATCATCTAACATACTGATGGTCCCGGATAGGGTAAAAGTCTAGAGGGGGGGGGGGTGAATAGACTTTTAAATCTTTTTCGACTTTTGAAAGTTTTCCCTCTAGATGAGTTGATCTATAATCTTTTGAGAGATTAATAGATGCACAACGGAAGTCTTTACCCTTTGAGTGATGAGTGTTTAGCCACTTTCTAACTTGGAGAGTGTTTGGATTAGAATGCTAGCAGTTGGCTTAGCAGGTGGCTAAGAGTAGGGAACTGCTGAGGCAACTGCTCAGGAAATGCAGAGTGTATGATGGAGTTAGAGATAGTTGTTTGATGAGTATGGCGTGGCCTTTTGGTAGGTATGCTTAAATGAGGGGAGACTAGCTTTTCGCTGAAGCAGTGGACTCGGCAGTTGGGTGAATATGAGGGAACTGCTGAGGCACCTGCTCGGGTCAAAAGCTTATTGGGTTAGACAACCTTCTTGATGAGGTATTGACAATCTGGTGATGTTTGAGACAGTGATATGAAACAAGTATATATGAGCAGAGGGCTCAGCAGTTGGGTGGATTCCAGAGACCTGATGAGGCACCTGCTGTACTTAGAAAATGAATTTCAGAGAACTGAAAGAGTGATCCTTTTAGATGTTGTTGGTGCACGTTATAGGTGTGAATCCGGTCTCAAATAAAGTGAGTAATTAAGCAGTAGGATAAGCAGTTGGGTCAATTAAGACAACTGCTTAGGATTCTGCCGGCAGACTATAATCTTTATGTGAGAAGTGTTTGGTGTGTGCTTTGTTGACTGAAATGAATTCAACACACGATATATCCTGGTTCAGAGGTGGTGTAATCCTCCTACGTCCAGTCCCACCCTCTTTCAGATGGATTTCACTAATGTATTAAGCCCAATACACTTAGTGCCAATCTAGCCTTTACAACACTTAGGCCTAGATTGAAGGTTTTTCACGATGAGTATAGCACCACTCAAAGTTACTCAGTCCTTAGACTTTTCTCTAATGAACCAGTGGGGATCAAAAGGTACTCTATCTATCAACTTACACTGTAGGATCCGAACAACTGTTCTCCTAAGTGTTTACAACAATATGTGATTTGTTACAAGAAAGTTCTAACCTCCAACTAGGAACTAAACTTCTATGATTTAGCAATGAAAAGCTTTGTAAACTGGAAGTTTAGTGAAGCATGAGTCCAAGCAGAGAGTAAAGTTTAGAATAACACTTTCTCTTTTGCTAGATATCTCGTAAATGCTCGTGATAGAAATTCTCTCTTTGGATGCTCAAACGCTTGGTTAGAAACTTTCGTTTCAGCCTATATTTATAGGCATCTCCTTTGAATTAATCTCATCCGTTGGTTAGGATGGATTAATCTCTGACGTTGAAACTCTGGCAAGGACAAATTGTACATTCGTCTTCTTGTGCTGGAGCTTTAATGCGGGCTCATGTCCTTGTCTCGTATTATTTAACCGCTAGACCTTCACTTCAAACTGCAGTCCCATGTGTATGTACATGACTCCAGACCCAGTACGTATTTGGCATTAAATGCCGGTCAATGTTTGTCGCTAATCATTCATTTGATACTTCTAGTTTCTTTTATCTAAAAATGTGACATACGAATAATCTTTGAGTCAAATAGTATTTGCCGGTAGGATTCAAATATCCTATTAAGGTAAAGAAAATTTACCTTATTGCATTTTTACTTTTCCGGTAATATTTCTTAGACTCAAAAGTTGTACATTTAATTTGTCACGTAAATACTAGAACAAAATGAGACACAATGTACACATGCTTAGTATAATGGCATCATCAAAATCTTATCAAAATTGGGTACTAACAATTTCCCCCTTTTTGATGATGCCAAAACTATACAACACAAGTAACAAACATTTTTATTGATTTTCTTTGAAATTTTTGTACATTGTTCTACTTTCTAGAGTACAATAGTTCATAGTCTTTTTTGGACTTTAAGATCTAGCCTACTCTTGCTTGTCTTTTTCTTGTTTCTTCTTGGCTTCTTCCTTGGCTTTGGCCTCTTCTGCCTTTCTTCTTCTGATTTCTGCTTCTTCCTTGTAGAGCTTGATCTTCTTCCTAGTTTCCGCTGCTTTCTTGGCTGCTAGAGACCTTGTGGATGAGGGGCCTGCTTGTGGTGTTCTTTCCCCCCTTTTGGCATCAGTAGGGGTCTCACTTTCTTTGAATAGTGCCTCTATCTCTGGGCCAGAGTCAACCTCAATTTGTCTTCTTCTGGTTGGATGGAGGTCGTTGATTTCGATGGCAAGTGAAGTGACTAAGTTTCGAAGATCAGTGACATCTACCTTGACCTCTTCTTTGATTTCCTGGTCAAGCTTGTGAAGTTGTTGAGTTGTCGCTTGTTGGTGTTGGCCCAGTTTCTTGAGTTCATCTCCTTGCTTTTGAAGAGCTTCTTGAGTAGCTGCGTGTAACCTGCCTAGATGATCAGCAACATCTGCTCTAGTCTTCCCTGTAGCTTCTGAGTGCTCCACTTGTTTGGCGACCAACTTCTTGGAGAGATTTAGGATGGCAGGCAGCTCCTTGGTCTTGAGATAGTGTAGGAACCTCTCATGCACCTGGATTGTTTGAAGGGCATGCTCCAGGTTAGTTGGTAAGGTAGAGTTAGAAAGTACCTGGGCAGAGGGCTGGATTGCACTTGTTGGTTGCTGGAGTGCTTGAAGCTGACCTTGTAGCTCTAAGCATAGAGCTTGAAGGTCCTGAAGGCCTCTCTGGATTGCTTCTGCCTGACCTTGTTGAGTATTGATGTAGGCTTCATGTGCATTGACTTGTTGGAGAGCCTTTTCAATGTTAGGTGGCAGAGAATGTAGAGGTGCTCCTGCTTGTAGTTGCTTGAGTAGAGTCTGAATCTGTAGCTCAAGTTCCCAGTCCTTAGCTCTTTGAGTTGCTAGTTCGTTGTGGATGTCTTCTAGCTGGGCAGGCTGCTGGGAAATCTGCATCTTTAGCTGGGCCTTTTGTTCTGAGTTGAACACTTGTTGGATCATGAGATTGCTCTTGATGTGGCAGTGAACTTCTGCAAATCTGGCTTCCAGAAGTTTATCAAAATGCCTTTGCATTTTGATCAGGCGTTTGTGGAGTCTCAGTTCGGCATTGCTGACAAATTTGATTGTTGCTCTTCGTTCATTAATGAAGACCTCTGCTAGTGTTGGTGTGTCTTCAGCTCCATCAGTTTGAAGTTGATGTTTGGCGTTCTCCGAAGTCATAGTTGCATATTCTGTGTTTTCTTCTTGGTGAGGTTCCAAGTTGAGGTCCAGCAGTTGGGTCCCTTGAGGGAGAGTAGCAGCCAACTGCTCTTGGGGTGCTTTGGAGGACTCTCCTCCTCCTTGAGTTTCCATTCTGGATTTCTCAAGAGCTTGCCTGAGATCTAAATCACTTGAAGAGGAGGAATGTATGATTTGCTTACCTCTTGAGCTAGGAGGTCCCTTTGGTGCATCGTCAGCATCATCATCATCCAGATCATCATCACTGGATTCTTCAATAGCATCTTTGGCAGTGAGCTGCTTCCTTTTGATCGCATAGACTTGGTTGATTTTGAGTAGCCGTGTTGCATCTGCCATGTCATCAGTTCCAAGCCAATCTACTGCAAAGTCTTCCTCTGCAA
The DNA here is from genome assembly GCA_945859875.1 of Cuscuta europaea. Classification (NCBI taxonomy): domain Eukaryota; kingdom Viridiplantae; phylum Streptophyta; class Magnoliopsida; order Solanales; family Convolvulaceae; genus Cuscuta; species Cuscuta europaea. The sequence continues at coordinate 394,728 of CAMAPE010000080.1, read as the reverse complement.
TGAAGTGGGCGATTGTTTCAACTTGATGTAGAGCCCTTGACAGCTTCCATGATCTCCATGCCTTGACTCTGGCAAATTCTTCATCCAACTGCTCCAATGGAGTTAGGTAACGTGAGGCCACTACTGGAGATGGAGGGGCCTGCTCAGCTTCACAGGGAGCCACCTGCTCATTGGGTTGAGTGATCTGCTCTGTTGCTTGGAGAGCCAACTGCTCCTCTTGCTGATCCCTTTTTGTGATTTTGGGAAGGAGTATAGAGAGAGGAATTTGAGAATCATTACTTGCGTTTGAGGAAGCAGCAGACATCTCTGTTTCTTCTTCTTGAATGATTGCTAAAGGGGTGACCACTGCTTCTTCATTGACCAGGGCAAGAAGGGAGGCCACTGGTTCTTCTTGACTTGTGTGAAAGGAAGAAGCAACTTCTTCCATTTTGGCCTGTAGATTTCTTGTTGCTGTTCTTGGTTTCTTTGATTTTTCTTCTTGGCATCCTGATCTGATTCTCTTGACAGTCTTGGTTTTGATCCTGACAAGGGTGATTTGAAGGGGCTCGTTGGAGATGAAGGAGTCCTCTATTCTCTGAATTTGTGGAGCCCCTGCCTTTGAAGTTTGATAGAGAAATTTTCTCCAGGTTGTTTCTTCCTTGATGGATCCTACAATTCCTTTCCTCTTGAGCAGTTCCCCTATCATAAACCAATATCCCAGTAGTGGTAGGGTACCATCTTCTCCCTTTCCTGTGTGAACTTTCTTTATGTATTTTAGGAGTTCATTGTGGACGTACCGTGACCAGTTGAATGGTACTCCTGAGATGATTGCCGTCAATGGCTTGGCTCTTTGTGCATTGACTTCATCCAGGGCTGTAGTTCTTGTGTCGACACACTTGTAGAGAATGTCTAGGAGGATGGCGTATTCTGGAACCACCATCTTCTTTTTGACTTTCAATGTGTTTAGGGTGTTGAGCCCTTGGGATGAAGACTGTTTCTTTAAAGTTTTCTTCATTGAGGTTGAGGTCTTCTACAGTTGGAGTCTCTTCTCCAGGTAGAGAGAGCAGATTTCTGATGTCTTCTTCCGTTATTTCGACCTCGAATCCCATCACCACGGACTTCAGTGTCCCAGGAGTGGAGTTGGTGTAGTACTCTGCCACTACCTCGGGGTAGAAGCAAGGATATGCGTAGGTGGCCATCTTTAGCAGTCCGGTGGTCTCAAGTTTCGTGAGCAGTTCCCTCATTAGGTCCTTGTTGTCAGCTCTTTCAAGGACTTTAGAAATGTTGAGGATTGATCCAGTAAAGATGGACTTGGCTATTTGGATGAGTGAGGCCATTTCTGTGTATGTGGGGAAAGGAAGGATTTGCGTTGGTGGTGTATGAGAGAGAGCTTTTAAGAGTGTGAACATAGAGTTTGAGAGCTTTAGAATAGGTAGAAAGAGATTGTAAAGTGAAAAGTGTGAAGGGTTTGTACGGAGGGAGTATTTATAGGCTATCGGAAACTAGCCGTTGGAATATAGCCGTTGGAGAATACGGCTGGCCTTTCAGCATTAACTGCGTTCACACTGGTAGCAAGGGGCTCGTTTGTGAGTAGATTTCTGATGATTTTTGAGAACAAGAGGTATCTTTTTGAAATCCTTAATATGAGGTGATCAAGATGATATAAGTCATGAGCTGAGATTCCATGTACATTTGTCAGAAATTGAGCCAACTGTTGGCCTGACGCAGTGCCCTGCTCCAGAGGCAGTCACCTGCTGGCAGTTACCTGTGCGAAATATTGAGCCAAGATTTTTACCTCCATTCGTTTTCCTTCCCTTTCTAGCTGTTTTCCTCCTTGTTGAGAGAGTATGCATTTTCTTTCCTTTTTACAAGTAGCAGTGGGCTAGTCGCTAGTCGCCTGCTGAACCCACTGCTTGCGATGATGCAGTCAACTGCTGAGCCAATTTTGTGAATTTTGACTCCTTTTGATCTTGATATTCTGATAGTGACTTATTTGGACCTTGATGCTTCATTTCTTTGATGTTTTGAGTAGCCTACCTTTAGCAGGTGCCTACTCCAGAGTACTTCACAGAAATCCCCCCTCAGCAGGTGGCTAGGAATTCCCCCTTGATTATGGAGTTATGTTCCCCCTGAGTGGGTGTAGGGCTATTCCTTTACTTGATCTAGATCATCTAGCATTCCAAGCTCCTGTCTTAGTTCATTGAATCTTGCTTCATTCAATGGCTTGGTGAATATGTCAGCCAACTGCTTCTCAGTAGGAATGTACTCTAGCTTGATGGTGTTCTTTTCAACATGCTCTCGGATAAAGTGATGCCTGATCTCAATGTGTTTGGTTCTTGAGTGAAATACTGGATTATGAGTGATAGCTATAGCACTTGTATTATCACACAAAATGCTGATTTCCTTTGTTTCTTCTCCATAATACTTCAATTGCTGTGTCATCCATAGGATTTGAGCACACCAACTGCCTGCAACTATGTATTCAGCTTCAGCAGTGCTAGTAGCAATTGAATTTTGTTTCTTGCTGAATCAAGAGACAAGTCTTCCACCAATTAATTGGCAGGTACCTGATGTACTTTTTCTATCAATTTTGCACCCGGCAAAGTCAGAGTCTGAATATCCATAGAGGTCAAAACCTCCATTTGTTGGGTACCATAATCCAGAGTTAGGATTGCCTTTTAGATACCTCAGTATCTTCTTTGCAGCTAGGAGATGGATTTCTTTAGGCTTTGATTGAAACCTTGCACACACACCAACTGAGTAGGATATGTCTGTCCTACTAGTGGTGAGATATAACAAGGAGCCAATTAATCCTCTATAGAGTGTAGGATCAATATCTTTGCCATCTTCATCCTGACTTAAACCTTGGGAAGTATTCATGGGTATCTTTACTGTAGACTTGTTCTCAACTTTGAACTTTTTCATGAGATCTCTTGTGTATTTGGCTTGGTTGATGAAGATACCGTGAGGAGTCTGCTTTAATTGTAGTCCCAGAAAATAGTTCAACTCTCCCATCATGCTCATTTCAAATTTGCTTTGCATGAGAGTTGAAAATTTTTCACATAGTGCTTGATTTGAACTTCCAAAAATTATGTCATCAACATAGATTTGAACAAGCAGTATGTGGGGACCTTCTTCTATTTTGAACAGAGTTTTGTCTACTTTTCCCTTAGTGAATCCATTATTCACTAAGTATTCGGAGAGAGTGTCATACCATGCTCTTGGGGCTTGCTTGAGTCCATAAAGAGCCTTGTGTAATTTGTAGACCTGATCCTTCTGTCTATTGATTTCAAAACCAGGAGGTTGCTCCACATAGACCTCCTCTTCTAGTAGACCATTCAAGAAGGCACTTTTCACATCCATTTGATAGACTGTGAATTTCTTATGAGCAGCATAGGCCAAGAATATTCTTATAGCTTCCAATCTGGCTACAAGAGCAAAGGTTTCATCAAAATCTATACCTTCTTCCTGACAGTAGCCTTTGGCTACCAATCTTGCCTTATTCTTGATTATGGTGCCTTCTTCATCCATTTTGTTCCTGAACACCCATTTAGTTCCTATCACATGTTGATGATAAGGTTTAGGTACAAGCTCCCATACATTGTTTCTCTCAAACTGATTGAGTTCCTCTTGCATGGCTTGTATCCAGTCTGAGTCGAGTAGGGCTTCTTCAACTTTCTTGGGTTCAATTTGAGAGATGAAGCATGAGAATAGTGCTTCTCTCTGAATTGCTGATCTGGTACGAACCCCTGTATTGATATTTCCAATGATTTGGTGAGGAGGATGTTTGCTCAACCATCTAACATCAGATGTGGTTGTTTTGGATTGAATTTGTTGTTCATCATCCTCCTCTTCTTCCTCGTCACTATTATCTGGTAGAGTAGGAAGATTGGAAATGTCATGAGTGCTTGGAAGGTTGTCTTTTGGTGAGTCATCTGCTGGCAGTGGGTTGTCAGTTGAGTCAACTGCTGGCAGTTGGTTGCCATTTGAGTCAACTGCTGGCAGTCGGCTGCCTTTTGAATCAATTGCATTTTCATCCTTTTTAACACTATTATTTGGAAGGCAGCTTGGAGCCTTTTCAGTGTCCCTTGATTTTGATGACTCACCTTTATCTTGAGCAGTGGGGTGGTTTTCAAATACCACATGGATTGATTCTTCTACCACCAGAGTTCTTTTGTTGAGAATTCGGAATGCCTTGCTAGTTGTTGGGTAGCCCAGGAAGAACCCTTCATCAGATTTGGGATCAAATGGCTTGAGATTGTCTTTTCCAATGTTTAGGATAAAGCATTTGGATCCAAACACATGGAAATGCCTGACATTAGGCTTCCTTTCTTTCCATAGCTCATATGGTGTCTTCTTGTGAGTCTTATGAATAAGACTTCTATTTTGAGTGTAGCAAACAGTGTTGATTGCTTCTGCCCAGAATCTTTTGGGTAATCCAGCTGCTTCTAGGATTGTCCTTCCTGCTTCCTTGAGAGTTCGGTTTCTTCTTTCAGCAACACCATTTTGTTGAGGTGTTCTTGGTGCTGAGGTTTGATGATGGATTCCATTTTCTTCACAGTTATGAATTATGATTGAGTTGAGAAATTCAGTACCTCTGTCTGACCTGATCTTCTGGATTGAGAGACTTTTCTCATTTTGAATTAGCCTCATCAATTCAGGCAGTTTCTTCTCTGTTTCATTCTTCTTCTTTAAGAATATGGTCCAAGTGTATCTAGAATAATCATCAACTACAACCAGGGTGTACCTTCTACCACTTAAGCTTGTTGGTTCAACTGGTCCAAACAAGTCAAGGTGTAGAAGGCTTAAGGGCCTAGTTGATGATTCAACTTCTTTTGATTTGAATGATACCTTGGTTTGTTTCCCTTTTTGTCAAGCATCACAGAGGTGGTCCTTTTTGAAGTTGATTTCAGGGAGTCCCTTCACTAAACCTTTTCTGGACAGTTTGTTGATTGTTTTGAAGTTTAGATGACTTAATTTGTTGTGCCATTCCTAACTTAAGTTTAAATCTGCCTTTGTTACTAAGCAGATTCCTTCCTTTACAGAACTCCAATCAACAATGTACATGTCCTTCTTCCTTCTACCAGTGAGCACAAGTTTGTCATTTTTGACATCTCTGATCAAGCAGATGTCTTTGGAGAATGTAACGTTGTAGCCATTGTCACAGAGCTGGCTTGTGCTTATGAGATTGAACTTTAAACCCTTAACATATGATATGTTTTGGTTTGTAAGTCCATTAATTGATAGATCTCCTGCTCCTTTGGTTTCTCCTTGTTTTTCCACATTCCCAAATGTTACCTTGGGTCCTTCCCTCACTGTATAGTTTGATAGGAGCCGCCTGCTACCTGTCATGTGCCTAGAGCAGCCTGAATCTATGTACCATGTTTGTGTTTCAGCTGCTCCGGCACCTTCCTGTATAAATTAATGTTGAGCAGTAGCCCACAGGTTAGTGGGCGACTTCCCTTGTACAAGTTTAGGCATCCATGCCCATCTAGAACCATTGAGTTCTAAGCAGATTGGTCTATAGCCATTTGAGGTGTTGTAATCAAAAGGAATGGCTACATACTTGTTAATCCTTTTCCTCCTTGAGGTGGGAAGTGGATTATTTATTTGAGGAGTCTGCTTGGTATTTTGGCTGTGGTTGGTCTTATTGATCGGTTGTCAACATGTTCTTTGGTTTAGATGGTGAGGAGGTGTTGATTTATACATGTGTTTGGATTTTGGTTTGGGAGCAGGTTGGTTCCTTCTTTTGGGAACATTTGGGGGATGGGTTTTTTGGTAAGTGAGCTTTCTTGTGTATGAAGTATTGCTTGTAGATGTACTGTTTTGAGTGAGTCTGGTGGGGGATGAGTAACCAAGACCTCTTTTCTTCCTTTTTAGAGTAACTTCAGCAGTAGGATGAGAGTCTTTACTATTTGTGCTGGAGTTTCTCAGCTCTTTGTTCTCTTTTTCTAAGACATCATTTTTCCTTAAGGAATCTAGTAATTTGGAATGAATGGCCTTAATGTCTTGTTTCAGTCTATCATTTTCAGCATTCAAGAGAACATGGTGATTTTGGACTTTCTGGAAATCTTGTAATAAAGATTCCAGTGTTATATCGTTTGGTCCAGAATCACTAGAGCTATAGGAGGAGCAGGATGTTACCTCGACATCGTTGTAGTGGTTCTTGGCCATTAAGCATTTGGGAGAGCTGCTCTCATTATTTTCACTTGAGCTGGTGGAAGATTCACTGAGCCACCTGCTGCTCTCTGCAGTGAGACAACTGTTGCCATCTTCACCCACCTGCCAGGATCCCAGGCATAGAAGTGCTTCCTCTGAGCTCTCAGATGAAGAGCTTTCATCACTTAAGCTGCTTTCATCTTCAGATTGGGGTTCCTCCTTTTTCTTTTCACTAACAAAGGCTTGTCTTTTGCCTTTGAAGTCCTTGTAACCAGCTTTGTAACCAGTCCCCTGCCGCCCTTGATATTTCTGGGCTAAGGGCAGAGGGCATTCATTTTTGTAATGTCCTGGTTGTCTACAGTTGTAGCACAGGACAGTTTCCTCGCTGGTTTGAGGTCTCCCTTGTCTCCTGGGTGACAGATTGTATGGTCTTTTTGGAGCAGTTCCCTCCTTCTTCATGAACCTTTTAAACTTCCTATCAAACATGGGAAACTGGTCGTCAGTAAGGAGGTTGTTGAGGGATTTTTCACTGGATCTTGAAGGGCCAGGTTCAGACACTAAAGCTAGTGTCTTGGATTCATCTTCCTTTTCTTCTTTTATTTCCTTCATCTCAAATTCGTAGGCCTTGAGATCACTTAAGAGCTTATCAGTTGATAAGGTTCTTAGATCTCTGCTATCTCTCATAGCAGTCACCTTCATGACCCATTTAGAGGGCAGGCCTCTCAAGACTTTAAGGGAAATCTCTTTTTGAGTTAGATCTTTCCCTAGGTCTGAGACCTCTGCTGTGATCTTTAGGAACCTGGATTCCATCTCATGGATGGACTCATTTTGCAGCATTTTGAAGTCCTCAAATTTCTTGAGGGCCATGGTTAGTTTATTGTCCTTCTCCTGTTCATCACCAGCTCCAATTTTTGTGAGCTCATCCCAAACGTCCTTTGCAGTTTCACATTTCCTAATCCTGGGAAATATGGATTCATCAACAGATTTGAAGAGAATATCCTTGGCAATGTTATCAAGGTTATTTCTCATTCTGTCCTCAGTTGTCCATTCTAGTTTGGGCTTAGGAATGTACACATCCTCCTGGGCATCAGTTTTGGATGTGCTGACCTTCATTACCCTGATAGGTCCAGTAGTGATCACTTCCAGCATCTCATCATGTAAGGCACTGAGATGTGCCTTCATCCTGATTCTCCAATCATCAAATTTGTTTAGGTTGAATAGGAGGTTTTTGGCTTGTTGACTGTCCATTGTTTAGAAAGTGTTTGGGAGGGGAAGTGGCTTTGGATCTTTAGTTCAAAATAGTCAATAAATGACTCTAGGAACACTGGCTCTGATACCACTTGATGGTCCCGGATAGGGTAAAAGTCTAGAGGGGGGGGGGGGGGTGAATAGACTTTTAAATCTTTTTCGACTTTTGAAAGTTTTCCCTCTAGATGAGTTGATCTATAATCTTTTGAGAGATTAATAGATGCACAACGGAAGTCTTAACCCTTTGAGTGATGAGTGTTTAGCCACTGTCTAACTTGGAGAGTGTTTGGATTAGAATGCTAGCAGTTGGCTTAGCAGGTGGCTAAGAGCAGGGAACTGCTGAGGCAACTGCTCAGGAAATGCAGTGTGTATGATGGAGTTAGAGATAGTTGTTTGATGAGTATGGTGTGGCCTTTTGGTAGGTATGCTTAAATAAGGGGAGACTAGCTTTTCGCTGAAGCAGTGGACTCGGCAGTTGGGTGAATATGAGGGAACTGCTGAGGCACCTGCTCGGGTCAAAAGCTTATTGGGTTAGGCAACCTTCTTGATGAGGTATTGACAATCTGGTGATGTTTGAGACAGTGATATGAAACAAGTATATATGAGCAGAGGGCTCAGCAGTTGGGTGGATTCCAGAGACCTGCTGAGGCACCTGCTATACTTAGAAAATGAATTTCAGAGAACTGAAAGAGTGATCCTTTTAGATGTTGTTGGTGCACGTTATAGGTGTGAATCCGGTCTCAAAGAAAGTGAGTAATTAAGCAGTAGGATAAGGCAGTTGGGTCAATTAAGACAACTGCTTAGCATCCTGCCGGCAGACTACAATCTTTATGTGAGAAGTGTTTGGTGTGTGCTTTGTTGACTGAAATGAATTCAACACACGATATATATCCTGGTTCAGAGGTGGTGTAATCCTCCTACGTCCAGTCCCACCCTCTTTCAGATGGATTTCACTAAAGTATTAAGCCCAATACACTTAGTGCCAATCTAGCCTTTACAACACTTAGGCCTAGATTGAAGGTTTTTCACGATGAGTATATCACCACTCAAAGTTACTCAGTCCTTAGACTTTCTCTAATGAACGAGTGGGGATCAAAAGGTACTCTATCTATCTACTTACACTGTAGGATCCGAATAACTTTTCTCCTAAGTGTTTACAACAATATGTGATTTGTTACAAGAAAGTTCTTATCTCCAACTAGGAACTAAACTTCTATGATTTAGCAATGAAAAGCTTTGTAAACTCGAAGTTTAGTGAAGCATGAGTCCAAGCAGAGAGTAAAGTTTAGAATAGCACTTTCTCTTTTGCTAGATATCTCGTAAATGCTCGTGATAGAAATTCTCTCTTTGGATGCTCAAACGCTTGGTTAGAAACTTTCGTTTCAGCCTATATTTATAGGCATCTCCTTTGAATTAATCTCATCCGTTGGTTAGGATGGATTAATCATTGACGTTGAAACTCTGGCAAGGACAAATTGTACATTCGTCTTCGTGTGCTGGAGCTTTAATGCGGGCTCATCTCCTTGTCTCGTATTATTTAGCCGCTGGACCTTCACTTCAAACTGCAGTCCCATGTGTATGTACATGACTCCGGACCCAGTACGTATTTGGCATTAAATGTCGGTCAATGTTTGTCTCTAATCATTCATTTGATACTTCTAGTTTTTTTATCTAAAAATGTGACATACGAATAATCGTTGAGTCAAATAGTATTTGCCGGTAGGATTCAAATATCCTATTAAGGTAAAGAAAATTTACCTTATTGCATTTTTACTTTTCCGGTAATATTTATTAGACTCAAAAGTTGTACATTTAATTTGTCACGTAAATACTAGAACAAAATGAGACACAATGTACACGTGCTTAGTATAGTGGCATCATCAAAATCTTATCAAAATTGGGTACTAACACATACCTAGCTCTTGCCTTAGTGCATTGAATCTTGCTTCATTTAGTGGCTTGGTGAATATGTCAGCCAACTGCTTCTCCGTGGGAATGTACTCAAGCTTGATGGTCTTCTTCTCAACATGTTCTCTGATGAAGTGGTGCCTGATCACAATATGCTTGGTTCTTGAGTGAAACACATGATTATGAGTGATTTCAATAACACTTGTCTTATCACATAAGATGCTAATCTCCTTTGTTTCTTCTCCATAATCCTTCAATTGTTGTTTCTTCCAGAGTATTTGAGCACAGCAGCTGCCTGCAGCTATGTATTCAGCTTCTGCAATGCTAGTAGCGATTGAGTTTTGTTTCTCGCTGAACCATGAAACAAGTCTTCCTCCTATCAGTTAACAAGTACAAGAGGTACTTTTACTGTCAATTTTGCATCCAACAAAGTCTGAATCTGAATAGCCATAGAGGTCAAAGCCTCCATTTGTTGGGTACCATAATCAAGAGTTAGGATTACCTTTGAGATACCTTAATATTTTATTTGCTGCTAGAAGATGGCTTTCTTTGGGTTTTGATTGAAACCTTGCACATACCCCAACTGAGTAGGATATATCCGGCATACTGGTAGTGAGATATAACAATGAAACAATCAAACCTCTATAAACTGTGGGATCAACATCTTTTCCATCCTCATCTTGACTCAGACCTTGTGAAGTGTTCATGAGAATTTTCACAGTGGACTTATTTTCAACCTTGAATTTCTTCATGAGATCTCTTGTATACTTAGCTTGGTTGATGAAGATACCCTGTGGAGTTTGTTTCACTTGTAGTCCCAAGAAATAATTCAACTCTCCCATCATGCTCATTTCAAATTTGCTTTGCATGAAAGTTGAAAATTTCTCACATAATGCTTGGTTTGAGCTTCCAAAAATTATGTCATCAACATAGATTTGAACAAGCAATATGTGGGGACATTCTTCAATTTTGAATAGTGTCTTGTCTACTTTGCCTTTAGTGAAACCATTATTCACTAAATATTCAGAGAGAGTATCATACCATGCTCTTGGGGCTTGCATGAGTCCATAAAGAGCTTTCTTCAGTTTGTACACTTGAATTTTCTCTTTATTGATTTCAAATCCAGGTGGCTGCTCCACGTAGACCTCCTCTTCTAGTAGACTGTTTAGGAAGGCACTTTTCACGTCCATTTGATAGACAATGAATTGCTTATGGGCAGCATAAGCTAAGAATATTCTTATAGCTTCAAGTCTAGCAACAGGGGAAAATGTTTCATCAAAATTTATACCTTCTTCCTGGCAGTAGCCTTTGGCTACCAGCCTTCCCTTGTTCTTAACTATGGTGCCTTCCTCATCCATTTTGTTTCTGAATACCCACTTGGTTCCTATCACATGTTGATGATAGGGTCTGGACACAAGCCCCCCAAACATTGTTTCTTTCAAATTGGTTGAGTTCTTCTTCCATAGCTTGTATCCATTCAGAATCTTGTAGGGCTTCATCAATTTTATTGGGTTCAATCTGTGAGATGAAGCATGAGAATAGTGCTTCTCTTTGAAGTGCTGATCTGGTTCGAACCCCTTCATGGATATTTCCAATGATTTGGTGAGGAGGATGTTTGTTCAACCATCTAATGTCAGATGTAGTTGCTTTGGTATGGAGTTGTTGGTCATCCTCCTCCTCTTCTTCTTCACTATCCTCGGGTAGAATAAGATGATTAGGAATTCCAGACCTTGTGATTGGATCATCTGGAATGTCTGGGAGGTGAGTTCTTTGTGAATCACCTGCTGGCAGTGATCTTTCTTTGGAGGCAACTGTTGGTAGTGTGCTGCCATTTGAGTCAACTGCTGGCAGTGGACTGCCATATGGTTTTACTGCTGCTTCAGAAATTCTTCCATCTTTTTGAATATTATTGCTGGGAAGGCAACTTGGAGCCTCTCCAGTATCCTTCTTTGATTTAGATGGCTTACCCTCATTCCTTTCATGAGAAGTGGGGTGATTTTCAAAGACCACATGGATTGATTCCTCTACCACCAGAGTTCTTTTGTTGAGAATCCGGAAGGCCTTGCTTGTTGCTGAGTAGCCCAGGAAGATCCCCTCATCAGATTTAGGATCAAATGGCTTGAGGTAGTTCTTTCCATTGTTTAAAATGAAACATTTGGATCCAAACACACGGAAATGACTAACATTTGGCTTCCTTTCTTTCCATAGCTCAAAAGGTGTCTTTTTGTAAGTCTTATGAATAAGACTTCTATTCTGGGTGTAGCAAGCTATATTGATTGCTTCTGCCCAAAATCTTTTGGGCAGTCGTGCTGCTTCAAGAATTGTTCTTCCTTCCTCCTTAAGTGTCATGTTCCTTCTTTCAGCAACACCATTTTGTTGAGGTGTTCTAGCAGCAGAGGTTTGGTGATGGATTCCATTTTTTCACAGTACTGAATTACTATAGAGTTAAGAAACACAGTACCTTTGTTTGATCAGATCTTTTGAATTGAGAGACTTTTCTCATTTTGGATTAGTTTCATCAATTCTGGGAGCTTCTTCTCTGTCTCATTCTTCTTTTTGAGGAATAAGGTCCATGTGAATCTAGAGTAATTATCAAGTACAACCAGGGTGTACCTTCTTCCATTTAAACTTGTTGGTTCAACTTTGTTTGCTTCCCTTTTTGACATGCATCACATAAGTTGTCCTTCTTGTAATTGATTTATGGAAGTCCCTTCACCAATCCTTTTCTGGACAGTTTGTTGATGGTTTTGAAGTTGAGATGGCTGAGTTTGTTATGCCAGTCCCAACATAGATTTGAGTCTGCCTTTGTCACCAAGCAAATCCCTTCCTTGGCTGAGCTCCAATCAACAACATACATGTCCTTCTTCCTTGACATCTTTGATCAAGCAGATGTCTTTGGAGAATGTTACATTGTAACCATTGTCACAGAGCTGGCTTGTGCTTATGAGATTGAACTTCAAACCCTTAACATAAGATATGTTTTGGATTGTGAGTCCATTGATTGATAAGTCTCCAGCTCCTTTGGTTTCTCCTTTCTTTTCAATATTACCAAATGTCACTTTGGGTCCTTCCCTAGCCATATAGTTAGACAGTAGCCTCCTGCTGCCTGTCATGTGCCTGGAGCAGCCTGAATCTATGTACCATATTTGTGAGTCAACTGCTCCAGCACCTTCCTGTATTTATCAATGTTGAGCAGTAGCCCACAAGTTAGTGGGCAACTTCCCTTGAACAAGTTTGGGCATCCACGCCCATCTAGAACCATTTAGTTCTAAGCAAATTGGTCTATAGCCATTTGATGTGTTATAATCATGAGGGATGGCTATGTATTTGTTCATCCTTTTCCTTCTTGATGTTGGAAATGGATTATTCACTTTTGGAGGGGTCTGCTTAGTGTTTTGGCTGTGGTTGGTCTTATTGGTTGGTTGCCAACAGGTTCTTGGGTTTTGATGGCTTGGGAGCGTTTGTTTATATAGGAATTTGGATTTTGATTTGGGAGCGGGAATGTTCCTTCTTGTGGGAAATGTATTGGGAATTGGATTTTTGGTAGATTAGCTTTCTTGTGTTTGGTTGTTGGCTGGAGGATGGGGAGTTTTGATTGAGTCTTGTGGGGGATATGTAACCCAGACCTCTTCTCTTCCTTTGTAGAATAACTTCAGCAGTAGGATCATTGGTTTTACTATTCATGCTGAAGTTATTCAATTTGTTTTCCAGCTCTTTGTTCTCTTCTTCTAAGACTTTTTTTCGGCCTGAGGCATCTAAGTTCGTAGCATGGTGATGGAGTATATGGGTCCAGACCCCATGAACCACATACTCAGAAGACTAAGAGGAAGCGCAGCTGTCACCCAGTGGGTCCTCCTTCGGCCAAAGGGCCCTACATCTCGGTAAAGTTCTATCAGCAATCCGAAAAGGGTGCAAATGGCGGAGCCGCCACCCAAGGTCAAAAGCTCATTGAGAAGCTAACTCTTGTACGAGTTGTTCAGAAGGTTACCCCCCTCGGCCTCGAGCCACTGACCTTAATAAAAGTCGTTGCCATAAACAACGCACCTATTGTGTTCCGCTTATTTCTTGTAAAGTTTAAGTAAAGGATGTCACGCAACAAAGCACGTCGCTTCGGCCCCTTCGAGCGAAACGCTCAGGTATGGCCGACGACGCCACACAACAAAGAACGTCGTTCCGCCCCCTTAGAGCGAAACACTCAGGTATGGCCGACGACGTCCCAGGACGAGGGGCCCGCAAACGGCCCACGTCTTGAAACGGGAAGCTCATCGCGTCGTCTTCGCGCTAAATCGCATTACGACGGGCCTGAAAGAATGGCTGAGGTGACAAAATCCCCACACTTGGGGTTGGGAAACGGCAGCCGTCGGTAACCGACCAAAAGCCTAGCCCGCACCATAAATAGACGACGGGACCCCCCGAAGATCAAGGGACGATCCAGCGCCAGAGGCCAGACAGCTGCCCTCCTGGACTCCCTATCGGCCGAGGGAATAGCAACCCCCTCGGTCGAGCCTGAAAGAAGGACCCCACTCCTCGCTCATAACAGTAGAGGAAGAGATAAAAGAGGGACAACCGAGGACCGTGCACTCGCCGGCCTCGACGAAATCCCCACAAATAAAAGAGGGACAACCGAGGACCGTGCACTCGCCGGCCTCGACGAAATCCCCACAAATAAAAGAGGGACAACCGAGGACCGTGCACTCGCCGGCCTCGACGAAATCCCCACAAATAAAAGAGGGACAACCGAGGACCGTGCACTCGCCGGCCTCGACGAAATCCCCACAAATTAAAAGAGGGACAGCCGAGGACCGTGCACTCGCCGGCCTCGACGAAATCCCCACAAATAAAAGAGGGACAACCGAGGACCGTGCACTCGCCGCCCTCGACGAAATCCCCACAAATAAAAGAGGGACCACCGAGGACCGTGCAATCGCCGGCCTCGAGCAATAAAAATGAAATCCCCACAAATCAAGCCACATATTTTGCTAAGTACATATCAGGCAAATACTATGCATTATGGACGAAGCAAGATCATATATGCGGATCAGACGAGCGCCCAACGACGTCCTTCATCATAGGTACGGCTTCGCCGTCCTCATCATAGGACCGGCTCCGCTGCCCTTCATCTTCAGACGGCTGGCTTCATCAGCGCCGTCGTCCTCAGATCACGGCAGACCCCCCGGTCTCAATGTGATCCTTCATCTCAAGACCGGCCTCCTCAGCGCCGAGCATCTTGAGCCAGCGAGCGGGCTCGATATTCCCTTCCTGGATGGCGACCCTCGCCTTCATACGGGGAGCGGCTTCATCAGCGTCGTCGTCCTCAGATCACGAAGGACCCCCCGGTCTCAATGTGATCCTTCATCTCAAGACCGGCCTCCTCAGCGTCGAGCGTCTTGAGCCAGCGAGCGGGCTCGCCATTCCCTTCCTGGATGGCGACCCTCGCCTTCTGACGGGGAGCGGCTTCATCAGCACCATCGTCCTCAGATCACGGCAGACCCCCCGGTCTCAACGAGATCCTTCATCTCAAGACCGGCCTCCTCAGCGCCAAGCGTCTTGAGCCAGCGAGCGGGCTCGCCATTCCCTTCCTGGATGGCGACCCTCGCCTTCATACGAGGAGAAGCTTCATCAACGCCGTCGTCCTCAGATCACAGCAGACCCCCCGGTCTCAACGTGATCCTTCATCTCAAGACCGACCTTCTCAGCGCCGAGCGTCTTGAGCCAGCGAGCGGGCTCGCCATTCCCTTCCTGGATTTCGACCCTCGCCTTCATACGAGGAGCGGCTTCATTAGCGCCGTCGTCCTCAGATCACGGCAGACCCCCCGGTCTCAACGTGATCCTTCATCTCAAGAACGGCCTCCTGAGCGCCGAACGTCTTGGGCCAGCGAGCGGGTTTGCCATTCCCTTCCTGGATGGCGACCCTCGCCTTCATACGAGGAGCGGCTTCATCAACGCCGTCGTCCACAGATCACGACAGACCTCCCCGGTCTCAATGTGAACCTTCATCTCAAGACCGGCCTCCTCAGCGCCGAGCAACTTGAGCTAGCGAGCGGGCCCACCATTCCCTTCCTGGATGGCGACCCTCGTCCTCAAAATGAACGGCCCCTCGGCCTCAGCGTGATCATCTATATCAAGACCGACTTCCTCAACGCCGAGAGTCTTGAGCTTGTATGACGATCGGCTTCATCATCGTCTTCGTCCTCAGATCACGAACGACTCCTCATCCTTGGCTTGATCCTTTATCTCAAGGTCGGCATCCTCAACACCGAGAGCCTTGAGCTTGGATGACGAACGGCTTCATCAAATGCCTCGTCATCATTTACTTAGACCGGCTTCATCATTGCCGTCATCCTTAAACCACGCCTGATCCCTCGGCCTTGGCGTGATTATTTATCTCAAGGCCGACCTCCTCAGCACCGAGAGCCTTGAGTCTACACGGCGAACTGCTTCATCAAACGCCTTCTCCATCAAGGGACTTGCGTCCAACGCCGTCCTCATCTTCAGACGAGCACCCAGCACCGTCCCTCATCTTGAGACGAGTGCCCAACGCCGTCCCTCATCTTCAGGCGAGCGCCCATCGTCGTCCCTCATCTTCAAACTAGCGCCCAGCGCCGTCCCTCATCTTTCGACGAGCGCCCAACGCCGTCCCTCACATTCATATGAGCGCCCAGCGCCGTCCGTCATCATCAGAACGGCTTCACCGACGTCATGTTCAGTTTGGCGTCAACGCCTTGCCCTTCATCACATCACGACCGGCCCCTCGGCCTTGGTGTGATTATCTATCTCAAGACCGGCTTCCTTAGCGCCGAGAGTCTTGAGCTAGCGATTGGGCTTGCTATTCCCCTCCCGGATAAGCGACCATCGCCTTTATATGACGATCGGCTTCCATCATCGCCTCGTCATCATTTATTGGAACGGCTCATCACCGCCGTCATCCTCACATCACGGCAGACCCCTCGGTCTCAACGCGATCTTTTATATCGACACGGTAGGCCCCTCGGTCTCAGCGTGATCATCATACTCTGAAGACCGGCCTCATCCTCTCACTTTATGGATAAGGACCGCTGCATGGACTTTCGGATCGGCCTCCCAGTGCTGACGTCCGCACATCATGACCGGCCCGTCGTCCTCGGCATGATGACCTATCCCGAGACCGGCTTCATCAGCGCCTAGAGTCTTGAGCCAGCGATCGGGCTCGCCATCCCTTCCTGGATGGTGACCATCGCCTCTATATGACGACCGACTCATCATCGCCCTGTCATCATATTATCGGATCGGCTTCTCAGCATCGCCATCCGGACATCACGACCGGCCCCTCGGCCTCGGCGTGATTATCTATCTCAAGACCGGCTTCCTCAGCGCCGAGAGTCTTGAGCCAGCGATCGGGCTCGCCATCCCTTCCAGGATGGTGACCATCGCCTCTATATGACGACCGGCTCATCATCGCCCCATCATCATATTTCGGATTGGCTCCTTCTCATCGCCATCCGAACATCACGAACGGCCTATCGGCCTCGACGTGGTTATTTATCTCGAGACTAGTCTTAGTCATTCCTTTACCGGATGGCGTCGTTGCATGGATCTTCGGACCGGCCCCTCAGTGCATTCGTCCTCATATCACGACCGGCCCCCTCGTCCTCGATGTGATTATTCATCTCAAAGACCGGTCTTAGCCGTTCCTTTACCGGATGGCGACCGTTGCATGGATTTCGGACCGGCCCCTTAGTGCCGTCGTCCTCATATCTCGAGACCGGCTCCCAATGCCGAGGTACTATTATAGCGACCGGGCTCGCCATTCCCTTCCTGGATAGTGACCGTCACCTTCATATGACGCACGGCTCATTACCACTGTCATCCTCATATTCAGACAGGCGATTATCGCCTCGTCCTCATTTTCAGACCGGCTCATCAGCGTCGTCATCCTCACCACTAGGCGGGCATCCCCTCAACAAACGGACACCGCCGCAACTCCACACCTAGGCCGAAGTGTTCACCCCTTGGAGTTCATTTTGGGGGATCCGATGTGCTATTTTTCCCTCATTAGGTTTTTTTCCCACAGGGTTTTTCCTAATGAGGTTTTAACGAGGCATCGCCCCATTGTGGATCAAAAGGTGTCGACCCTCGGCCCCCTATTGAAGACGTGTATTGCTCTACTCTTCTTCACCTCACTACATGAGCCTCGAGGAGTGGGGGACTGGGGGACTACATCGGCCTCCACATACATGAAAACATCCAGATAGCAACAACAAGCAAGAACTACCAAGTGGTACCTCCGTCGGCCATGTCTCCATCGGCCAGAAGAAGGTCTGGGGACTACATCGGCCTGCAGCGTAAAGATAAACAAATTCAAAATCCAACGAACACAAGCCCATGACAATGGCACCTCAACGTCCAACAACCATGTGTTCACCCTTCGGCCATGCCGAAGCGCAAAGCAGGACGCACACTGTCCTCAATGTTAAGGACACACATCGTCCTAAAGATCAAGGGCACGTATCGTCCTCGAAGCCAAGGACACTCCTCATCCTCAAGGCCAATGGCATGCATCATCTCCGGGACAATGACATCCATTGTCCATATCACAAACAAAACGAACGCGCCACGAACGTTCGCAAGTGTAAGGTCCATCAATTAAAGTTAAAAGCACAAGAGCAGGACATTCTTCGTCCACAGAGCCAAGGGCGCACAACGTCCTCTGGTCCAGAACGCTCATCGTCCTCAAGGTGAAGGACATCCATCGTCCTCAAAACGAAGGACATTCATCGTCCTCAAAATGAAGGACATCCATCGTCCTCAAAATGAAGGACATTCATCGTCCTCAAAATGAAGGACATTCATCGTCCTCAAAATGAAGGACATTCGTCTTCCTCAAAATGAAGGACATCCATCATCCTCAAGATGAAGGAAACTCATCGTCCTCAAAACGAAGGACATTCATCGTCCTCAAGATGAAGGACACTCATCGTCCTCAAAACGAAGGACATTCATCGTCCTCAAATTGAAGGACATTCATCGTCCTCAAAATGAAGGACATTCATCCTCCTCAAAATGAAGGACATTCATCGTCCTCAAAATGAAGGACATTCATCGTCCTCAAAATAAAGGTCATTCATCGTCCTCGAAATGAAGGGCATTCATCGTCCTCAGAATGAAGAACATTCACCGTCCTCAAAATGAAGGACAAGGCAGCCAACAAATATGGCACCGCCTCGGCCAGGAACACTACAATTCCCAGGTAATCCTCCGTTGGCCAAAGCGTCAGAACAACAAGGATCTACTCCCTTTCACTTCGTCTACACCTCATCTCAGAGAGTGGGGGACTCCTGATGGAGTATATGGGTCCAGACCCCATGACCCACATACTCAGAAGACTAAGAGGAAGCGCAACTGTTACCCAGTGGGTCCTCCTTCGGCCAGATGGCCCTCCATCAGTCGTAGAAAAGTCGATCCAGAATATGGTCCAGAAGGCAAGGAGAAGAATTGTCCTCCGTCGGCCAGTGCCTCCGTCGGCCGGTGCCCCCATCGGCCAGTGCCTCCGTCGGCCGGTGCCCCCGTCAGCCGGTGCCCCTGTCAGCCGATGCTCCTGTCAGCCGGTGCCTCCGTCGGCCGGCACCCCCGTTGGCCAAGCAACAGTCAGCTCAGAATATGGCCCAGGCAGCAATCAGCTCGGATGGTCCTCCGTCGGCCATGTCTCCATCGGCAAGGCGCCTCCTTCGGCCGAACCTCCTTCGGCCACAGAGAACTCCCATAACCGGATTTCATACTTAGTTATTTTTACACTCTTTGTACTCGGCCCAGTAGTGGCCCAATTGTAAATGGGCCTCCCAATCCCAAGACTTGAGAGCCCGACCCTAATTTCCTCTATAAATACTCCCCTTGGGAGCCATGTAAAGGGTTAAGAATTCATTAATACCAATCAAATATACTACTTCTCTCTCTAGCTCTCACTTCTCTCAAGACTTATAGTCTATCACATGGATAGCCTTAATGTCTTGTTTTAATCTATCATTTTCTGATCTTAAGAGAACACGATGATTTTGGACCTTTTGGAAGTCTTATAGTAAAGATTCCAGTGTAATGTTGGTTGGTCCAGAATCAATGAGCTATTGGAAGAGCAGGATATTACCTCAACATCATTGTAGTGGTCTTTGGCCATTAGGCATCCAGGGGAGCCGCTTTCATCATCTTCACCAGGCTTTCTCTAGTGAGCCACCTGCTGCCTTCTTCAGCCACCTGCCAGGATCCTAGGCAAAGAAGTGCTTCCTCTGAGCTCTCAGTTGAGGAGCTTTCATCATTTGAGCTGCTTCCTTCGTCAGTTTGGGATTCCTCCTTTCTCTTTTCACTTACAAAGGCTTGTCTCTTGGCTTTGAAATCCTTCTTGTATCAACCTTTTTGAGCAGTTCCCCGCTGCCCTTGATACTTTTGTGCCAATGGTAGAGGACACTCATTTTTATAATGTCTTGGCTGTCTACAATTGTAGCATAGGACATTGTTCTCTTTGAATTGAGGTCTCCCTTGTTTCCTTGGTGGCAGATTGTATGGCTTCTTTGGAGCAAATCCCTCCTTCTTCATGAATCTTTTGAACTTCCTTACAAACATAGCAAACTGCTCGTTAGTAAGGAGATTGTTGAGGGATTTCTGTGTGGATTTTGATGTGCTTAGCTCAGACACTAGAGCTAGTGTCTTTGGTTCTTCACCCTTTTCATCTTTAATCTCCTTCATCTCAAATTCATAAGCTTTGAGATCACTGAAGAGCTTGTCAGATGACAAAGTTCTGAGATCTCTGCTATCTCTCATAGCAGTCACCTTCATGTCCCACTTTGAGGGCAGGCCTCTCAAGACCTTGAGGGAAATCTCTTTTTGAGAAAGTTCTTTCCCCAGGTCAGAGACCTCTGCCACAATTTTCAGGAATCTGGACTCCATCTCATGGATAGATTCATTTGGCAGCATCTTAAAGTCCTCAAACTTATTTACACTAGTAGAAAACTGGCTTACAGTGACACTTTTATAGTGACACTTTCTGATATAATGCCACTAATAACACAAAAGTGTCACAATTTTATAAGAGTATCAAGTAGTGACACTTACGTTTTTAATGAATTGAACTAATTTAACGCGCATGCTTCTTACTCAACTAATGGGCCGGCCTACTACATACAAAAAGTTTTATACGGAGTAAGTACCTAACACTTAGATGAACTATGCATCGATGAAGTAGTACTACTGCATCGCTCCTTTTCATCAGAACCCTAGCTAGATGTGCGCCTAAAGACTTAGCTTGTTGCCAGCCGCCAGTACGTTCGTCTTGTCCGTCGACTTGTTGCCGGCCGCCATTTCGTGTTTTCGCCCATCGACTTGTTGCCGGCCGCCAGTTCGTCTTCGTGATTCTCCGCTTCAGGTCTGTTGCGCGACTCACCGTTAGTCATCGCTAGGTCTTCTTCTTCAGCGATTCTCGTCGATTTCAGAGGTATGTAAATAATCCTTCATCTCCTCTCTAAGTAATCCTTCACTTTTATCGTTTAATATGGAAATCCTTCACTGTTTTTGTAATCCCTCACATCATCTTAAAATCCAAAATCCGTGAGACTTGCTTTAAAAAGATTGAAAGAATTGTAGACAAGGAATTGTGAAGCTAGTGGTCAGCGGAGGTGATTTCTTTAATTGTTGATTTACTTTAGATTTGAAAGAGATGAATAATGAATTGAATTGTTGATTATTATAATCAAATGGGAATTCTTATTATGCTATTTGAATTGCCTTACAACTGATTTGAGTTCCAATTTTGATTAATTCCAAATTTGATTGATTCCAATTCAAACTAACAGTGCGTTAGTACAATTATACTTTTTGATTGTGTGTGAAACTTAAATTTGATTACAATCTGTCAACATTCAAAATACAGTTTCTAAATAATTAAAAGAAGGTTTTTTATATTACATGTTGTGTTGATTACTGTATTAGTTAGTAGAATACGTAAAGTGAACACAATGTGGTTCATAAATGAGAGAGGTCACATTCACTAAAATGAAGTTAGTTAAAACTTCATTTTAACATAAACATAAACTATAAAGTAAAGAGTAAAAAACTTCAGTTTGTGTTAGTTTATGTTAAAAGAAGGTTTTTTATATTACAGTTAGCTGAAGTTAGTTAAAACTTCATTTTAACATAAACATAAACTATAAAGTAAAGAGTAAAAACTATAAAGTACTCTATAACTGTATGTATGTATATTACAAGGTTAAAAAACTTTTAACCTTTTATTGTTTAGCCTTTTGGCTCTGGGAAACGATATTTTTTACCGTTGATTATCTGGGCAACGGGTTACCCCGTTGATTTTATTTTTCTGTTACACAACATGCTCGTTCCTAGCGCATGACATGGCAACATTTATGCCCTTGTAGCTTCTTTCTCTGTGCTCCTTTCTTGAGGCATGCTCTTCTCCTTATTCAGTTAAGTTTAGTAATTTGTTATTATTGGTATCTTCCTTTCTTGAAACAATATAAGCAATTATCGATGTACTTTGGTTTCTTTGTTCAGAAATTACCTTCCTTTGTTAGCTATTTTGTGTCAACATTCAAAGATGGATAATTCCCTTTCAAGAGTAAACTCAAACCCCATTGTATCAAGGCCAGTTTTTATTGAGTGATAACAAATATTGCTATGTTATCAAGGTCAGGTTTTATTTCGACATCAATGTCAGTTTTCATTCTTTCATATACCACCATTTGACTCCTCGGTTTTACTTTATAAATATCAATACATTATGACTATCTTGTGGATATGTTATGCCAGAGTTCTAGATATCAATGTCAATTTATTGTCCTTTTCCTGTTCATCTCCTGCTCCAATTTTTGTGAGCTCATCCCAGACATCCTTTGCCTTTTCACATTTCCTAATCCTGGGAAATATGGATTCATCTACAGATTTGAAGAGGATATCTTTAGCAATGTTGTCAAGATTATTTCTCTTCCTGTCCTCAGTTGTCCATTCCAATTTGGGTTTTGGAATGTACACATCTTCTTGATAATCAGCTAGTTTGGATGTGCTGACCTTCATTATTTTGATAGGTCCTACTATAATCACCTCCAATATTTCATCATGTAAGGCACTGAGATGTGCCCTCATCCTTATTTTCCAGTCATCAAATTTGTTCAAGTTTAACAATAGATTCTTTGCAAGCTGACTGTCCATTTTTAGAAAGTGTTTGGGAAGTGAAGTGGATTTGGATCTTTAGTTCAGATTAGTCAGAAACTGACTCTAGGAACACTCTGCTCTGATACCACTTGATGGTCCCGGATAGAGGTGAAAGTCTAGAGGGGGGGGGGGGGGGGTGAATACACTTTCCCTTATAGATGCACATCGGAAGTCTTTAACCTCTTTGTAATCAGTGTGAAGCAACTTTCTAGTTTGGGTGAAATTTGGATTTGATGCAGTGAGCAGTTGGCTTGGCAATTGCCTGGATGGCAGGGAACTGCTGAGGCAACTGCTACTACAAAATGGGAGTTTGGGAAAGATGATTATGAAGCTTTGTTTAGAAGGATGAGGGCTTTCTGACGATGTACTGAGCTGGAGATAATAAGGTGTTTTGCTTAAGCAGAGGTCTAAGCAGTTGGGTAGACCCAGGAAACTGCTAAGGCACCTGCTGCTTATGACAGATGTATTTCTGAGAAAATGCAAATTGAACCTTTTAGTAGTGATATTCCAAGGGTCTTGTGAAACAGTTTTCTCAGGAAAAGTAAGTTATTAAGCAGTAGGATAAACAGTAGAGTCAATTAAGACTACTGCTTAGGATGCTGCTGGCAAACCACAATCCCTTTAGAGAGAAGTGTTGGGTGTGTACTTTGTTGACTGAAAGTAAATCAACACACAGTATATCCTGGTTCAGAGGTGGTGTAATCCTCCTACATCCAGTCCCACCCTATTTCAGATGGATTTCACCAATGTATTAAGCCCAATACACTTAGTGCCAATCTAGGCTTGACAACTCTGGCCTAGATTGAAGGTGTTTCACGAGGAGTACAACACCACTCCAAGCTACTCAATCCTTTAGGTTTTTCTCAATTGATTAAGTGGGGATCAAAAGGTACTCCTGGCCTATCTAACAATACTCAGTCCGGGAACAACTGTCCTCCTGAGTGTTTACAACTGATAGACCCAGTATTTAACAATCAAACAATCTATAGCAGTTAGAAAAGAAGCAGATAGAAAGATATCGATATTATACACAAATCTGGTATACCGTATGAAACCGGCCGCTGCTCTCCCTGGGGAAGGAGAGTAGCGGCAACCCTACTCTCTCTATCTCGCCTCAGCGTCTCTCAAGCCTCTATTCCGATTGTTAGGATTCCCGTAAGTTAGCCTCCTTTTATAGGAGAAGTTGGCTAACTTACGGGTTACAAGGAAGCCCCCGGGCTGATACACATTTGTGGCCCGTATTACACGTTTAATTAATAACGAAAAAATTTCACTTTTGGTCCCATGACTATTATGCCACTTCCACATTACTCCCTTGACTTTCAATTTAACCAAATCTAGTTCGTGACCTTTTCCCTTCACCACCCGTCGTCCTTCCGATCACAACTCCGACAAATTTTAACCGGAAACTAATTTATGTAGAAATATTGGGGTCATTTTAGTAATTGTATGTTGTTAAAACGGCTACCTACAAAATTAACTTCAATTAATGTTGTGTTAATACGACGGCTTCCTTCATTCTCAAAATCGAAGTCTTCTCCAATTTCCCAAACTTCCATCAACCAGGAAAATCCCCAACCATCGTTCGAACAATGAGGACCCGTCCGGACCGTCGGAGTGAAGGAGAAGGAACAAGTGCGACATTTGCCAACAAATGTTGGTGATAAAGGTAAGAGGCTGAACTTTTTTTAAAAAGAGTGGAAGAAAGTAATGAATACAATGCTGAAATGAGGTGTATATAATTGGTGTTTGCACATGTTACGTTCTTCCACTCTTTTAAAAAAAAACCACTTTTTCAGCCTCAACATAAAACCCCTAACATGTGCAAACACCAATTATATACACCTCATTTCAGCCTTGTATTCATTACTTTCTTCCACTCTTTTTAAAAATAGTTTAGCCTCTTACCTTTATCACTCAGCATTAATTGAAGTTAATTTTGTAGGCAGCCGTTTTAACAACATACAATTACTAAAATGCCGCCAATATTTCTACATAAATGAGTTTCTGGTTAAAATTTACCGGAGTTGTGCTCGGAAGGACAACGGGTGGTCAAGAGGAAAAGGTCACGGACTAGATTTGGTTAAATTGAAAGTCAAGGGAGTAATGTGGAAGTGGCATAATAGTCATGGGACCAAAAGTGGAATTTTTTCAATTAATAACTACACAAATACAAAGATATTTAATTAGATTGGACACCATAAAATATTCCTAACAATCTCCCCCTTGGTGTTCAATCGTGTTGAATCAGCATTGCAGCGCAGATATCTTTGTCTTTGTTGTTATTCAGCTTCCTTTGTCTTTGAACTTGACTTCTGAGGAAGGCTATCTGAAGAAATCCTTGCAATCTCCCCTTTGATGTCTTCTTGACAATTTGATCTTTGATGCCGGGGGTTGAGGGACCTTCAGTATCTTGCATGTAGTCCTTGACTTCCAGAAGTTGCTCTTGATCAACTTGGATGAAGTCCGGTGATGCCTCTAGAATGAATATTCTTTGGAGAATAGGAGACGCCCATGGAATTCATCTTTACGACACGAGTATTTGACCTCTGTCTCCTCCACAATGTAGTCTTTTTGACTATTTGGAATGAATGCATTTGAGGAGAACTTGTTGGTGGCACAGCGGAACATAATGATTGTTGATTTGTGAGTGTAGCTGACCATTTGATTTGAGTTGTAGAGATAGCAGAGAAGGTGTTGATTTTTGAGATGGAGGAGTGAAGTGTCCCAGAATGATTTGTTCAGTGTTAACAGCATGTGGACCACTCTCCCCCTCATGACGATCCGATGAATCGGGACGTCATGCTTTTATTCTTTTATTCTGCAGAAATAAAACAGGAAACAAACAGAAAGAGTAAATGATAAAAGCCCCCCGGGGTCGTGTAGACACCCGTTTTCATCACTATAGAGATAAACTCTAAAGCAATGGCCTGAAAATGTTGGTGATTCTTATGTTGCAACAACAGGACTTCCTTCCAATTATTGGTCTACATCTGTAATAGATGAGTCCTATGGAAGTTCTCGCGGGTCATGTAGACCTGCAACTGACTCTAAAAGTGCGTCTGTGTCCTAGAAAATTTCAAAACATTTGGGAGTGAGGTAACTAGACACGACGTGATCAATGAAAGTTCAGTGGCATGGGGCTGAGGCCACTGTAGTCAGTATTGCTTGCCTCGTAAGGAGGTAGTAATGAGAGATGTGATTCCCCGTGAAATATGATTAAACACATGTCTGTTTGGAGACATGTGAGTGGTCTAAGGGTAGGGTTGTGCATGCGCCATTTGGACAAAATGCAGCATCTTCTACCCGGGATCTGAATAAATTCAGTCCTGAACCTATGGGGATTGTCCAGAGTATTTGAGTGGCTAGGAGTAAATCTTCAATGGATAATAGGCAGTTGAGGTAGCAGACTCATCATTGATTATTGTTTTTCTTCTCACTTGAGCCTTCTGCTTCCTAACGCTCATAATGTTCACTCACTCACTCGCTCACTCACTCACTTACGCTCGGCTTTGTCCCCTGGGTAGGCTTAGTTGGGTTTACTAAGCCATAGGGACATGTTCTCTCATTACTTTCTTCATTTTCTCTCTGTACTCCCCCTCAACTGGAGCACTCGGTATGCTTTGTCTTTGTTAGGCACCGGGAAGGATAACATTGAACACTCCCCCTAAAATGTTGCATCCTTTGAGAGATTCCTTGCTTTGTCGGTGTAAGGCGCCAGGAGGAGAAAACTGAAACTCCCCCTCAGAATGTGCAAGGTTTGATTGCTCACAGCTTGTCGTACCCACCATGTGTGTGGAGCAATCTGAACATGTACCACACATGACGGTTTCCCTGAGCTCATCATGTAGAATTTCAGCATATTGATGATCACATAATGTTGACAAGTGAGGGGAGGCTTCAGCAGTTGAATGTTGATTGTTGTAAGATGACCGTTGACGCGAGGTTGATTGAATTATCTACGATTTTCAGACCTTTACATTGAAGTTTAGAAAAGATTTGACCTCAGGGTTGACAATGAAAGAATTTGAACAGATTCGCCTAAGTTTTGACCTGGACATCGGTGATTTACAATATTTGTCGGAAAACTAACGTTTTGACCTTCAAGGGCTGCGAGTGAGGGCGCGTGAGAATGGGTACTGGGGCCCAGCCCGAAAAGTAATGTAGATCTTTTCATTAGCTTTCCAACAAAAAAAAGTTTGCTCAAATCGTATCACCGAGTCAAAAGTTATGGCCAAAACAGTGCGGTGTCGCTGAAAATCTCTAATTTTGAGTTTTTGAGGAATTTCTTCGAAGTTGAGGTTCTCGATGTTGAATATCGAGAGCAGGTGGATTTTAAACAAAATTCTAAGGCAATACCTCGAAATCCGAATCTCGAGGTTTAAATCTCGAGATTCCAATCTCGAGGTTTAAATCTCGAGATTACAATCTCGAGTTTTAAATCTCGAGATTACAATCTCGAGGTTTAAATCTCGAGATTACAATCTCGAGTTTAAATCTCGAGGTTTAAATCTCGAGATTACAATCTCGAGGTTTAAATCTCGAGATTACAATCTCGAGTTTTAAATCTCGAGATTACAATCTCGAGGCTTAAATCTCAAGATCATAATCTCGAGTTTGCCTCGAAGAATAATGGCGAAATCCACCTGCACAACAAACCTCAGAATATCGAAAACTGCAAAATTTCAAAATGTTTGGAACATCGAAAACTTTGGAGTTTCGAAAACATTAGAAAATCGAAAACTTGTTGTTTGAAAAACATCAGAACATCGAAAACTTCTAAAAACTTTGAAAGACAGAGATTCATTCAGATATCTAAAAATGTAAAGCTCCGAAGTGTTCTGAATAGGAAATATATCACGTTTAGAAGAAATCGGTGATTCAAGAAACTCCAAACTTTGAAAAATTCAAAACATCGAGAAATTTTGAAAATCTCGAAATCTTCAGAATGTCGAGATCCTAAACATGAGATCCCAAATGTCGAAATCCCAAAACTCAAAATTCCAAAACTCGAGGTTTCAAAACTCGAGATGTCAAAACTCGAGATGTCAAATCTCGAGAAGTCAAAACTCGAGATGTCAAATCTCGAGATGTCAAATCTCGAGATGTCAAAACTCGAGATGTCAAATCTCGAGATTTCAAAAGTCGAGAAGAGGAAATCGAGTCCCTAAATGTCGAGATCCTGCAAAATGAAAACATCGATTTTTTAAAATCTGAAACTTGTTCTGAAAAGCACTGAAGGTCGAGATTCTCCTGTATCAGTTTCAAGCCAAAAACGTTTCTGCAGCAGTTAAAAATAAGGATTTCGAGATCTCAATGTAGAGATCTTCGAAATATAAAAATTGCAGAAAACGAAAAAAAAGGTGTGCTGCTGGATCGGTTTTGAAAGGCGAGTCCAACAGTCTGATTTTTACAATATTTCGTTCACAAACAAGATTACAGGAGCAAATCTCTACATCAAAGAAAAACAGAAGAAAAACAGAGCAGTTCTTCATTAGATCCAAAAAATCGCAGATAGATTCAACCTGTTTCAGGCCTCGGCTCTGATACTAATTGATAGACCCAGTATTTAACAATCAAACAATCTATAGCAGTTAGAAAAGAAGCAGATAGAAAGATATCGATATTATACACAAATCTGGTATACCGTATGAAACCGGCTGCTGCTCTCCCTGGAGAAGGAGAGCAGCGGCAACCCTACTCTCTCTATCTCGCCTCAACGTCTCTCAAGCCTCTATTCCGATTGTTCGGGTTCCCGTAAGTTAGCCTCCTTTTATAGGAGAAGTTGGCTAACTTACGGGTTACAAGGAAGCCCCCGGGCTGATACACATTTGTGGCCCGTATTACACGTTTAATTAATAACTACACAAATACAAAGATATTTAATTAGATTGGACACCATAAAATATTCCTAACAACAACAATTTGTGAAATATTACAAGAAAGTTCTAACCTCCAACTAAGAACTAAACTTCTAGGATTTAGCAATGAATACATGTGAATAAGAAGTTTAGTGAAGTATGAGTCCAAGCAGAGAGTAAAGTTAAGTTCGCACTTTCTCTTTTGCTAAATAGCGTGTATATGCTTAATGGAAGATTTTCTCTACTTAGGATGTTCGAATGCTTGGTTAGAAACTTTTTTTTCAGCTTATATTTATAGGCAACTCCGGTTGATTAATCTCATCCATTGGTTATGATGAGTTTAATCCTGTTCGTTGTTTCCTTGTTTCGCAGAAGATAACATGTTGTTGTTTGTCTTCTTTTGCTGGAGCCAATATCTCTTTTGTTATTGCTAGCCGCTGCAGACCTAGGCTATATCCCATGCTTTGGGTCCCTGTACTTTTTCACGCATTAAATTTGCTCGTCACTTCTTGTCTTCAATAATATGTGCGGTGTATGTAATTTACGTACATACTACCTCCGTCCCATAAAACTCTTCCCACTTTGACTTGGCACGGAGATTAAGAAAGTGGAATAAAGTGGAAATTCATGGTTGTGGTTGTGTAAGAAAAAGGTGAAATGAATGTGAACCACACAAATTGTCCAAAAATGGTAAGTGGGAAGAATTTTTTGGGAAAGCCCAAAAAGGAAAGTGGGAAGAATTTTATAGGACGGAGGAAGTATGTGGCTTTTACTTGTGACATTTAAACTTTTGAGACTTAATGAAATATATGTCGGTAGGATCTAAATATCCTATTAAGGTAAAGAGATATTACCTTATTGCATTTTGATTTTTCCGATAATATTTTATTAGTCTCAAAAATTGTACATTTATTTTTGTCACCTATGATTAAGTACAAATATCTGAATTAATTAAGACACAATGTACAGGTACATAGTATAGTAGCACCATCAAAATGTTATCAAAATTGGGTACTAACAGTATGTTTAGTCTCCAAATGAGGAGCTAAACTCTTCCATCTTGGTTTTGCTACATTGAAGCTTAATGACTTGTAACTTGTGAGTTATTTTCTTTAATTATCTTTCTTGAATATTAATTACATTCATATTCTTCTTTCATATTAATATTTTGAGCATTACTTTAAGGATCAACTAGTTTTGTTTCACATATTAATTATTACTAGAATTGATCGACGAATACGTTTATTAATCGTTCGGTCCTTTCACGGTAGTAAACTTGGATTATTAATGCATGTATCTCATGGTTAATAATCGAAGGGGAATTAATTATATTGATTAAACCAATAAACCACTTGTGTTGAGGTTATAAATCTCAATCGTTTTCATCTTAAGTTTATTGCTATTATCGGGTCAATATATGGCGCATGTTCTATATTGACTCGGTAGTAAGTTTTATTAGTGAACGCGTCTCATTATTATTATCTGCCCTCGATAAATTGGAGATACTCCTAGATTGAGTATTCGAGAGGAAGATAGTTAAAGATATAACCAAGATCGACGAACATTTCATGAAGTGGATATAAGCAAAGCCAAGTCTTCATCTCATTTAAGTAAAACACATAAGTCGTTGATCTTAGTGTTTAAATATTCTTAAATTCCAACAACAATCATAAAACCCCCCTTTGTATACGAACCTTACTTCGTTATATTACGTATAATTGTTGTATTGATATTTATTTTGAGTGCACACCACGACAAAGTGCACATCAAATTTGGCGCCGTTGCCGGGGAAAGGCAATTATTTTTCTTTTTACTTCTTTCAAGAAAAATCAAAAATATATATAATAAACAAAATATAAAGAGTTCTTACTTCTTCTATTTCTAAGCTTTGGGAAGTATATGGTTAAACACCATTCAATAAACGAAATCACATATCAAACAAACCCGGAAATAGAGCAAACTTTCGAGCGGTTGAAAAGTAAATTTTCAAATACCGACTCAGAGGAATCATCTACCGGAGATTCATCTAGCGCTAGCTCTAGTTCTAGCGAATCCGGAGAGTCCACACATATGGATCTCGAAACAAGAACACTAAGGGAGCTCACCGCCCCAAATCTTAACCAACAACCGTTGTGTATTACCTTCCCTACACTCAATGAGGGTAATACTTTTGAGCTAAAAGTTGGGCTCATTTATCTATTGTCATCCTTCCATGGCATAAGAGGGGAAGATCCGAATAAGCACTTGTCGGAATTCCACATCGTTTTCACAAGCATGTGTCCAAACAGTGTAACTGAAGAACAGATCAAACTGCGGGCTTTTCCATTTTCTGTGAAGGACACCGCAAAGGATTGACTTTTCTATCCTCCTTCGGGAAACATAGATACATGGGCGGCTATGAAGAAATGCTTCTTAGAAAGGTACTATCCCGCATCTGTCTCATCATCTTTAAAGAAGCAAATCAGCAATATTGAACAAGGTGATGATGATAGGCGCATGGTAAATGCGGCATGGGTACACGGAGCAAGACCTCATCCTCTACTTCTATGATGGTCTTGTGGAACATGATAGGCGCATGGTAAATGCGGCATGCGGAGGGGACATTGTCAACAAAAACCCCTCGCAAGCAAGAAACGTCATCTCGGAGTTGGCCGAGAATTCTAGGCAATACAACGAGCGGTCCTCAACCCGTAAAGTTGCCGCGGCAGAATCTACATCATCGTTAGAAAGTCAAGTTACCGACTTAACTTCTTTGGTTAAGGACTTTCTCTTAAATCCTAAAACCCAAGAAGTCAAGATCTGCGACATTTGAACACAACAAGGGCATCCTACCGATTCATGCCCATCTCTTCAAGAAGATAATCTCAAGCAAGTCAACGCTTTGGGGTTCCAAAACCAAAATAGGTACGATTCTTATGGCAATACTTATAATCCCGGGTGGAGACATCACCCAAATCTTAGATATGGTAATCCTCAAGGAAACCCACAACAAAATAACCTTCCACAAAATCCATCCTTCCCTTAAAATAAACAACCATACTCCAAACCACAAGGTCAAAATATGTCAACCGAAGACATGATCCGAGCCCTCACCTCAAATGTCTCAACCATGTAACGAAACATGGTTCAATTTCAACATGAGACAAAATCTAGCATCCAAAACCTTGAGAACAAAATGAGCCAAATCTCAAGTGCGGTGAGTAGGCTTGAAGCCAAGTATTCGGGAAAGCTTCCATCACAATGGAGCCGAATCCTAGGCAACAAGCCCATGCAGTTACATTGAGGAGTGGCAAAGAGTTGGTAATTGCCAAAGAGAAAGCAAAGAGTCACATTGGCGAGAAGGAGAAAGAAGAAGAGCTTGTGGAGAAAGCTCAACCGGAGGAGGAAGCTCAAACCTCAACTCCATCACCGATCATCCATGAAATTGTAGCACCCTTTCCCGAGGCTCTAAGGGAAACACGAAGGGTGGAAAAAGACAAGGACATCTAAGAAACCTTCTCAAAATGTGAGGTAAATATTCCTCTTCTTAACTTAATAAAAGGTGTTCCTAGATTTGCTAAATTTTTGAAAGAATTATGTACAATCAAGAGAAAACATAGACTCAATGGAAAACAAAAAGTACAAGTTAGTGAACGTGTTTTGGTGGTTTTTGAAAAGAAACTTTCAAAGAAATACAATGACCCGGGCATGTTCACTATACCTTGTAAGTTGGGGGGTACCAATTTTTCAAAGGCCATGCTAGATTTAGGAGCGTTGATCAATGTCATTCCTTATTCTTTATATAAATCACTTGAGCTTGGCCCTTTAAATGAAACCGGGGTAGTAATCCAACTTGGGGATAGATCAAATGCTTACCCTAAGGGTATTGTTGAAGATGTGCTAGTTATGGTTGACAATTTGATCTTTCCTGCCGACTTTTATGTTTTGGAAATGGAGAATGATAAAAACGTGGTTCCTATCCATTTAGGAAGGCCATTTTTAAAGACCGCTAGAGCAAAAATTGATGTCTTTAGCGGATCTTTAACAATGGAATTTGATGGAGATGAAGTTGAGTTCAACATTTATGACTCCATGAAATACCCAAGTGAAAATCATTCTCTATTTGCCATTGATATTCTTGATCCTCTTGTACAAAATGCTTTTGAAATTAATGGAGAGGATGAATTATTGAGCGTAATTGAGAATGATGTGGGGGGGAATTCTTTAGAACTTGCCTTGACCCCTAAAATACAAGCTATGATGGTGGAATTGGATAATCACTTATAACTTCCACTTATGCCACTTGGGTCAAGAGCATTTCCACTAACCATCCCCAAAGAAAAGCCTTTGCCTTCAGTTTTGCAGGTACCCGAAGTTGAGATGAAACCACTCCCGAAACACTTGAAATATGTGTTCTTGGGAGAAAAAGAAACCTTTCCAGTCACCATTTCAAACAAATTGACACAAGGGCAAGAAGAAATGTTGATTGTGGTGCTCAAGGAGCACAAACTAGTAATTGGATGGACTATAGCCGACATAAAAGGCATTAGTTCATCCACATGCATGCACCGCATCTTGATGGAGGATGAAACTAAACCGGTGAGACAGCCGCAAAGACGATTGAACCCACCTATGATGGAGGTGGTCAAGAAGGAAGTCATAAAGCTACTTCAAATGGGGATAATCTTCTCCATTTCCGATAGCAAGTGGGTTAGTCCAACCCAAGTTGTTCCTAAGGAGACCGGAGTCAAGATGGTAGAGAACAAACATGGAAAACTTATGCCCACCCGAATTCAAAATGGATGGAGGGTATGTATAGATTACCGTAGACTTAATGCGGTAACTAGAAATGATTTCTTTCCTTTACCCTTTGTTAGTCCCTGTTTTCTATAACAACAGTATAATATGGCATACAGATGAAAGATTAACAACAAAGATGAACACAGAAAGATCAAGTGTAAACCTTCTCTGATATACCGTGAACCTTTCGTACAAGAATGATAAGCGCTAAGGCTGTTTTGAGCAGATACGAAAGTTTACCGCAAACCTGAGTCCTCCTCCCTCTTTTATAGGCGAGGCTCAGGTATGCGTAAAAAGGCTTCTCGCCTGAGTATGGGCCTAACACTTGGCCCATATTGAATACTATTCTAACAGATATATTTAATCAGTACAGAATAGAAATAGTAAACATCTAACTTATTACAGACAAAACAGACAAACTTGATTCACAATAAAATAGTCTTCAACAATCTCCCCCTTTGTGATCAAGTGCCGTCTTGCATTTATTTTTGAGATCTGAAGTAATGCTTTCTGAAATTTAGCGCATGCTCATACTGTCTCAGCATTCTTCTCTTTTCAAGTTGCTCGTTGATGGGCTTTAGGATGGTCCACACCTTCTCGTATACTTGGAGCTCTTCCTCGCTGGCGTCCGCAAGTCTTGGATCTATATTTTCTTTGATCTCTTGTAGCTTGGTCTGAATGATCTTCAGAGTCCCATCACAGTATTTGTGAATGTCTTCTACCCACATGAGTCTTTTCTGTTCCTCGTGATTGAGATATATGATAGAGACTGGGTCCTTGAAGATGTGATATGGTCTGTACTTTTTGAGCTCTGGACCATTCAGAGTTGGCTTTACCAGATTTGCTTTTCGGACATTGTTTTCCAGGGCCATCTGTAGATCATGGGCAGCATAGAATCTGATCTGTCTCAGCATAAACCGTTTGATCGCCTCATAGCCTTCTTCGTGTGTCCTGTTTCGACTCAGTGGGAGATACCTACTTACCATGAACATTTGGTAGATATCCTCCATTTTCATCATTATAAAGTCGTTTTCCTGGCAGATGAATATGCTGGAGTCTGTCCGTCGAACTTTGAAGCTGTAGAACGGGATGGTGTGATGATCTTCTCTGTGTATATCAAGGATAGCGTCAATAGGATGGATGCCGGACTTCATATCTCTTTCCAGTACTTGACGTTGTTTTCCAGATGATCTGTGCATCAGCATGTGAAGATGTCCGCCAGCCATTTTTCCTTTGAGGTGAGTCAAACCACGGATCTTTAGTTCATCTAGCTGTTTGAGCTTGTCTGCGGTTCTCCAAATTCCCTTTCTGATTTCCTCTTGGAAGGGGGCATTTATTCTGATGTTTTCCCAGAGCTCTTCTTTTGGGGGCAACTTGCTTGCCGTTTGTCTGATGACGGATTCTAGCTCCCTGGGTATCTTTTTGTAGTCCTCCCCTTCTTTGAGTTCCTCTTCATCAAGGCGTATGATGTCTTCTGCGCATTTGGCCAGTAACTCTCTCAGCCACCAGTTTCGCTGCATATCCTCTGTCTCAGCTTCGCATCTAAGATCATCCCACTCTGTCCACTTTCTCGGCCAAACGTCATGTACCACAGCATCCTCGAGTGCATCGTGAATATCTTTGCCTTGGGGAATGTAAGGGACTCTCAGCTGTGGTGATTTTTCTTGTGAAGCACAACCGGGTTCACTAGGATTGCCCGTTGTCATCAGATTAGAACTGAGTTCTGGCTGATGGCCTGACTTGACAGATGAATCAGAGATAGCATCATCAGGACTTCCATCCCCTCATCGGACGGTATCCTTTGGAGACACGCCTCGGGATGTTGTCATCGATTTCGAACTGTGTTCTGATCGATGGCCTGAGCTTTGTGGTGTACCAGAGGTAACCACTACAGGACTTCCATCCCCTCCTCGGACAGTATCTCTAGGAGATAAGCCTCGGGATGTTTCATCTAGCTCGACCAGGCTAGATAGTTGGGCTTGGTTGTGGCTCGAGGAAGGTGGTGGTTGGTTGGTGGGCTGGTTTGATGAGGTGTTTGGCTGGGGTTCATGGCTGGTAGAGGCTGCTTGCTCAAGTGTCCGAGGTCTCTTGTTCTCCCCCTCATGAGGTTCCGAATCATCGGGATCCTCATGGGAACGTTTGAGGCCTCGGGGACTGTCACGGCAAGTGCCATACTGAGGGCGGTCGTGTTTGAAGAAAACTTGGAGAAGGTCGCGCTTGAAGGGTGAAAGGTGGCAAGTGTCGACCTCCAGCAACCGAAGAAACAGGAGATCGGCAAGCTCAAGGCGGGATAGGTGGAAGGGATTGGTCGAGGTAGAGGGCGATACTAGTTCTGTATCGTGGGTTCCCCGAGAGAGTGAAGGGCTAAGGGGTTTGGTGGATGTGATAGGGATGACAGGAGTGGGTTGTGGAATTGATTGAGAGGGTGAAGAGTGAGGTTTGGGGTGGCTCTGTTCACTATGAACCGCTGGGGTTGTCTTGGAGTCCTGTGCCCAAGCGGTGAATGCTTGTTGCACCCATGGTTTGATGGTGGACTCCATGTAGCGGTTCATGAGAACGGTAACGTCTTCGGGTGTAAGGTGTCCAGTTACGGGGGTTGTAACTGTTGTCACAGCATCAGTGAAGAGAGCTGATGTGTGGCCTGCGTGCAAAGATGAAGTCATTTTTGGCACAGCAGGGCTTCCGACTGTCATTGTTTGCACTCCGGTCGTTGTATCCAGGGTGTGTGCACCTGTATGTGCTGTGAATGGTGTAGGTGTCCTAGAAAAATTGGAAAATGTGGGGAATGTGACACCTAGACTCGATGTGGAGAAAGAGGGGGTTGTGGCCTCGGGCGGTGGGCCACTAGAGCGCTCAACTGGTTCGGAGGGAACCAGTGAGGTGGGTGAGTCCCGTGATGTTGAAACGTTAGCCTTTTGGGAGGCTAACGAGTGGCTAGGAGAGGGCGGTGCATGCGCAGTTGAGCCTGATGCTGCGGCTTCTACTCGGGGACCAACAAGGTTGGCCCCTGTACTTACAGATTCGGCTCGGCTTATAGTGATGAAGGGAAGACAGTCGTCGAAGATGTGAAGGTCCTCTTCAGCAACCAAGCTCTTTCTGACAGGACGCTGCTTCTTTGCCTTTGCCTTAGGTGACCGGGGAGCAGCAATCTTAGCTGTAGCTGGCTCCTTCACGGGTCTGATGACGATGGTCTTGGGACGGACAGCTATAAATGGAGCTGCATCCTCAGGGGTGACTTTCTTTGGAGGAGAATCAATTGACAGCTTCCCCTTTCGGATCAGAGCAAAAGTGTGTTCCACGCCGTCACTATCGTCGTTGTCATCATCGCTGTCAGCATCGTCATCGTCTTTGGCCACGCTATTGGATGCCTCATCGTCAGCCTTTTTGTGGGCCGGGCTGAACGATTCATCGGCAGGTTCCGCAGCGTTTGTACGTGTGCCCTCAGCCGTCTGATTCCTCTCGAGAGAATCGTCAGACTTCCCTTCATGGGGCACACGTGCCACTGGTCTCTGTGGCTTACGGGCTCTCTTAGGACCCTTACTTGCTCTCGGCTTAGGCCCCGGGGTAGGTCCAGCTGGGTTTGGCTGAACCATGGGGCCATCTTTCGGTAAACTTTCTCTATATTGGACGATTGCAGAGTGTCGTGGATTCCCCAGGTCCAGCAGATAATCTGGTATGGTCATCCCCACAGTGTCATGCTTGAAGCGCTTGAAGTACTGGAGCTTGGGGGCTGTGAACTGGTCTTCATCTTTGCGCTGGGGAATCCCTGGGTGGGCGGTCATGTAGTCAGCAATGATGAGCGCCAACCATCTGGCGTAGGGGATCGTCATGTCCTTCTTTCCGTCCTCTTTGTCCTGGACTTGAGTCACCACCTCAATCCAGAATAGCTGCGCCATATCATAAATTTTTTGCGAAGACGATCCCATGGAAGATTTGGAAGATCTGCAGGTTGCACTTGTCATGGCCAGCGTGCTTTGGAGATAGACATTTGTTGACGAGGCCAAACAGTGTCTTCCATGGGTATGGCAGGTTCATCAGTTTGAAGTGAGACAGGAACGGCAGCGGTGCATCATATCCCAATTGCGCCAATCCTTGCATCAGTTCAGCTTTGGAGGGTAGCGGTTCATAGGTTTCGTGGGTAGGCAGCTCCAGTGTGGTGCGTAGAGTGGACGCTGTTAATGCCAGCCTTCTGTTGTGGAGCGTGGTAGTGATACCAGAAGCGTCCTTCTTGTTGGGCATGTGCATGGTCCCCCAGAGCTGTTGCAGGTAGATTTCGGGGACCGTTACAACTTTGGTGAGTGCCGGCCAGATGTAGTGCCCCTTCAGGATGATAGGAATGACTGGGTCAGGACACTTGAAGACAGCTAGGTCGAGCTGAAAGTTGTTGTCCTGTAGCCGAACCCACTTGTATTTAGGGAACAGCTGTGTGTAGAGTGCATCTTCCTGGGGGGTATCTTGTTGAGTGCCTGACATATTGAGCTGAAAGAATAGCACATGTTAGCAAAAAAAAATTTCCCTTTGGGGTTGAGGATTTCAGAGATGAGGAAACGAGTTCTGGCACCAAGTTATAAAACTCGAGGTCATGGGCACGAGTTTACAAACTCGAGCCCATGAGCACGAGTTTACAAACTCGAGCCATGGGTGCGAGTTTTCAAACTCGAGTCCTGACCACGAGTTTACAAACTCGAGCCCTGAGCGCGAGTTTGCAAACTCGATCCATGGGTGCGAGTTTACAAACTCGACCCCGGACCACGAGTTTACAAACTCGAGCCCTGAGCGCGAGTTTACAAACTCGAGCCATGGGTGCGAGTTTACAAACTCGAGCCCTGAGCGCGAGTTTACAAACTCGAGCCCTGAGCGCGAGTTTACAAACTCGAGCCCAGAGCGCGAGTTTACAAACTCGAGCCCAGAGCGCGAGTTTACAAACTCGCGGTCTGCTCGAATTTGAAACGTCAGTTTGGAACTCGAGTTCCAGAACTCGCGATGTGCTCAGGAAGACGATAACCACCTGAAAAACAATACAATTACAAGGATAACAGTCAATCAAGCCCCCCTTTCGTTTGAAAATTTATTTTGAGAAAAAACGCGTCGTTTTTTGTTTTTGATTTTGGTTAAGGGACAGTTCGAGATGTGTGAAGGTCTGTGAGAGGAGAGTGATGGGGAGGTACGAAGTGAAAATCTACCTTGGTGAGGAGTGTGTGGAGGTCTGTGAGAGGGAGGGAAGTTTGGAGGACGACGGAGAGTGATAGAGAGTATTCAAGCTCTGTGTGTTTTCTGCGAGAAGGTAGCATAGGCAATGGGAGGGAAAGGGATGAAAAATGGGTATATATACGCGAGAGTTTAGAAACGGGCCGGGGAAAAAAAATGGGCCTTAGGGGTGAAATGATCCATTTCTGATCAGTAAAAAGTACTCCCCCTCGCTGAAGTCAACACACGCACTGTTGTTTTTTTTTTGAGATTTTTCAAAATTTCTCCCCCTCGATGAATGCAATGCACACACACAATATGCAAATCACACACACTAATTTTTGATATTTTTGCCCTTTTTCTCCCCCTCGATGAATGCAAATGCACACACACTATTTTTGATCTTTTTGCTCTTTTTCTCCCCCTCGATGAATGCAAACACACACACACTATTTTTGTATTTTTCCCGGGTTTCTCCCCCTGGACACATGCAACACACACAATTTACAAACACACACACGCACACTTTGTACAGGTCCCACACACACACACCCATTTTTACAGACCAGTGGAAACAGAATTACAAAGGCTCGAGGTTCAACATGCCTAATTTGGAAACCAGGAACTGGAATCTCTTTTCATCCAGTGCCTTAGTAAACAAATCATCCAGTTGAAGCTCGGAGCTTACAAAGTACATGTCAATATCCCCTTTTTCCACGTGGTCTTTGATGAAATGATATCTCAGGTCGATGTGTTTGGTGCGGGAGTGATGAACCGGGTTGCTGGTGATGGCGATGGCACTCTGTGAGTCGCTGTAGATCGGGATATGGCAGAAAGTGTAACCGTAGTCTTTTAGCTAGGTCTTCATCCATAATATTTGTGAACAACAGCTAGCAGCCGCGACATATTCTGCCTCGGACGTAGATGTTGACACACAGTTCTGTTTCTTGGAAGACCAGCAGACTAACTTATCGCCCAAGAACTGGACAGCTCCCGATGTACTTTTGCGGTCCATCCGGCAACCAGCAAAATCTGCGTCAGAGTATCCGACTAGGTCAAAACCTGAGTGCTTGGGATACCAAAGGCCTAGGTTCACAGTGCCTTTGAGGTATCTCAGTATTCTTCGAACAACGGTCAGATGGGACTCCTTCGGATTCGCCTGAAAGCGTGCACATAAACATGTAGAGAAGACGATATCAGGCCTGCTAGACGTGAGATATAGCAAAGATCCAATGATGGCCCTATAGTTTGTGGCATCGACTGACTTCTCAGAGGGGTCTGAGTCCAGTTTATTGGTGGGGGACATAGGGGTCGTCATGGAAGATTTGCTATCGATGTTGAATCTCTTAAGCATTTCCAGAATATACTTGGACTGATTGATGAAAATGCCGTCAGAGAGTTGTCTTACTTGCAGGCCTAGGAAGAAATTCAGCTCTCCCATCATGCTCATTTCAAACTTAGTTTTCATTAGTTTCTCAAAATGTTTGCACAGACGTGGATTTGAGGAGGCGAAGATGATATCATCAACATAGATCTGAATCAGGATGATGTCAGACTTCTGTCGCTTGATGAAGAGTGTGGTATCAATCTTCCCTTTTGAGAAACCCGAGTCAACCAGAAATTCAGTTAAGGCATCGTACCAAGCTCTTGGAGCCTGTTTCAGCCCATACAGAGCTTTCTTCAGCTTGTACACATGGTTGGGATATCTGGGATCTACAAATCCTTCGGGCTGAGCGACATAGACTTCTTCTTCCAAGACTCCATTCAGAAAGGCAGTCTTGACGTCCATTTGAAAGACGGTAAAGTTCTTGTGGGCCGCGTACGCAAGAAAGAGGCGAATTGCTTCAATTCTTGCTACGGGTGCAAATGTTTCATCATAGTCTATGCCCTCTTGCTGATTGTATCCTTTAGCGACCAGCCGTGCCTTGTTGCGTATCACTATGCCTTCTTCGTCCTTCTTATTCTTGAACACCCATTTGGTGCCAATTATGGTTTTCTGAGGGGGTTTAGGCACGAGTGACCATACTTCTAGTCTGTCAAACTGATTGAGCTCATCTTGCATGGCAATCACCCAATCTGGATCAGCAAGTGCATCTGAGACTTTGGACGGTTCATTCTGGCTTAGAAAGCATGCATAGTGACATTCATTCATAGTAGCCGATCTCGTACGCACACCTTGACCTGGATCACCAATTATTTGTTCAGTGGGATGTGCTCTTGTCCATTTCCTCTCATGTGCCAGAGGATTATGAGAAATGATAGGTTGATCCGAGTCCTGGTAGGGGATTGGTGACTCTTGTGCAGCTGTGGTGTGCGGTGGAGATGACTCTGATGTGGTAGCAAAACCGTGATCATCCACTCCTCCGTGATTAGGTTGGGGAGTTGACGGAGTAGATGGTTCATTATCTGATCCGAGAAGGAGTGGAATTTCAGTGAAAGGAGTCGGTTGCTGGGGAGTATTTGACGATGAAGCTGGTGCGCATGGAGAAGATGAGGGTTGTGAATTCTCGTAGAAGTTCTGAAAGAGAGAATTGAGAATCACACCTTCAGGTACAGGATTTGGTTCAACTGTGTCAGAGTCCGTTGGTACAGCAAGTGACGGGTAAGCCTGTAAGTGTTCCGTTGCGAAGTCAGCCATCTCATAGAATGTCACATTCACACTCTCAATGACCGTTCGCTTGTCCCTAAGATAGACTCTGAAGGCTTTGGATTGCTGTGAGTAGCCAATGAACACCCCTTCTTGGGCTTTTGCGTCTAGCTTACTTCTATCAGTTCTGTCATTCAATACGAAGCACTTGCAGCCAAATATCTTGAAGAATGAGATATCCGGAGTTCGGTCGAAGAGGATTTCATATGGGGTCTTGTCGAAGCGTTTGTGGATAGATGTTCTGTTTTGGGTGTAGCATGCCGTATTAATGGCCTCTGCCCACATAAAGTGTGGCAATCTTGACTGGATGAGCATGGTGTGTGCCGCTTCGACAAGGGTCCTGTTCTTTCTTTCAACCACTTCATTCTGTTGGGGGGTTTTGGCTGCTGCGAATTGCTGTGTGATACCGAGAGATTCATAGAATCCAGTGAGAGTTTGATTCTTGAACTCGGTACCGTTGTCAGTTCTGATGATTCGAACACTTTGCTGCAGCAGTTTCTGGACTGTTCTGACAAATGTCATAATGATTTCTGCTGCCTCGTCCTTTTTACGAAGAAATTTTGTCCATGTGTACCGAGAGAAGTCATCAACGATCACCAGTGTATATTTGCGGCCGTTGATGCTTTGGACTCTCATAGGTCCACACAGATCCATGTGTATCAGTTGCAGCGGTAATGTAGATGATGGGACAGGCTTTGACTTGTGGGAGCTTCTCGTCATTTTGCCCATTTTGCAGGCACTACAACGATTCTCTGTGGAAGATTTCAACGGAGGAAGCCCCTTCACAAGTTTCTTCGATGACAGGATGGACAAATTCTTGAAATTAAGATGGGAAAGACGTCTGTGCCAGAGGTTGTTTTGTTCTGTTGAAGCTTTGGACAGAAGACAGATGGAAGTGGTGGATTGAACGCTTTTCAGATCAATAGTGCACAGGTTTGAGGTCCTGTAACACGTTAATAATGAGTTCCCTTTGCTGTCTAGAACACAACATTGTTTGGCAAAGAACCTCACTTCCATCCCACTGTCACAGAATTGTCCTATGCTCAGAAGATTGTGTTTGAGCCCTTTGACAAATGAAACATCCTTGATGGTGACACTGGCACAGATGACATCCCCATATCCAAGAATAGGAGATGAGGCGTCGTTCCCGAATCTAACATTGCCTCCATAGCAGGTGGTATAGTTGCTCAGTAGGTACTTTATTCCGGTCATGTGGGTTGAGCATCCAGAATCCAAGTGCCACACATGACCGTCCTGCAAAACAATTAAACAGGTTTAGGTACCCATCTTGGAATGGGTCCTTCCTCATCATTGAAAAACATCCTTTCCAGTTTTGCTTTGAGCTGTGATCCAAGGTCAGCAGCTCTTTCAACAAAAGATCTATCTCTTGTGGGCTTTCCGATAGCCAGATCTGCTTTTGCAGTGGGTCTGATTTTTGGAGTCCACTTAGCAGTTTCTATTTTAGTTCTGGTGGGTCTGAGATTGGGGGCCCATCTGTCCATTTTAGTTCTGGTTGGTCTGAATTTGGGGGCCCACCTTTCAGTTTTAGTTTGGATGGGTCTTCGTCTGTGGACCCATCTTTCAGTTTCAGGTCTGGTAGGTCTCATCTTAGGGACCCACCTTTCAATTTTAGTTTGGATGGGTCTTCGTCTGTGGACCCATCTTTCAGTTTCAGGTCTGGTAGGTCTCATCTTAGGGACCCACCTTTCAATTTCAGGTTTGGTAGGTCTCATCTTGGGGACCCACCTTGCTGTTTCAGTTTGTGTGGGTCTTATCTTGGGGACCCACCTTTCCA
Organism: Cuscuta europaea; assembly: GCA_945859875.1. Taxonomy (NCBI): domain Eukaryota; kingdom Viridiplantae; phylum Streptophyta; class Magnoliopsida; order Solanales; family Convolvulaceae; genus Cuscuta; species Cuscuta europaea. The sequence goes on along the minus strand of CAMAPE010000080.1, from coordinate 351,980 downwards.
TTTTAGGTTTAGGAGGAGAGTAGACAGGTGCTTTGTGATTGAACGGTTGTTTCTCCAGTTTAGTTTTGAAAATCTCCTCTTTAGAAAGCCGATTAAGATGTTTCCTTGAATGAACTCTGAGAGAGTATTTCATATCAGGAATGCAAAACGTTCCCTTAGAAGTTCCTTTCTTGGTTTCTCTTTCAGGTTTGAGCTTTCTAAAAGGCTTTGATTTAACAGCATTCACATCACATTCATAATTTTAGGGGTCTGGAACAGAATAACCATAAGCAATAGTAGAATTATACAAAGAGCCATGTTCAAAAGATGTCACAGAATTTTTCAGCTTGGGACTCAAGACTGAACTACTAGAAACTGAGTTTGCATGGACAGGTCTAGACTTAGTTTTAGAGTACAAAATGGAGCTGGATCTAGGACCAGGTTTATTCTCAAAAACTTTCTTCTTGCCAGCAGCTATTTCCTTTCTTTTTATCTCCCACTCTTTCTTCTCTTCTCCTCTTCGTTTCACTTCTTGTCCTGTGACAAAAGGAGAAGAGTGATGAGTGGCAGATTTTTCAGAAGATTTAGTTTTATCAGAAGAGGTTTGAGCAGTTTTTAAAACAGAATGATATTTTGCACTCAATTCATCAAATTTGCTTAATAGTTCTTGCCAATTGCTTTCAGAACTTTTCTTTTCAGTTTCAAAATGCTCTCTCTCATTGTCAAGGGTTTTCTGAAGATCTGCATATTTTTGGACCAATGGAGAGATGCATTTGTCCTGTCCGGACTTAAAAATTCCAGTTTTTGGAGTGGGACCCATTGGACTTTCGAAATAAGGAACCCCTTTTGGGACATTAAAAATGTCAAACCCCTCCTCGTTGTCGATTACCTTTTCTTTAGAAAGAGCTTTCTCAACCAGAGGAGTATAGTCAAGAGAGGTTTCAATTTTAGGATTGCTCCTTTTCTCTTCTTCTTCTTTAGTGGTTTCTTCTTCACTCCCAAATTTCATTTTCTTATCAATGTCTAGATTTAAGTAAGTTGCATCATACAACTGGCGGCAGTCAACTTTCTTTAAATGACGCGGGTTCGGCAGTCCAAGACCAGCTTTTGGGTTGTAATGCAGAACGTCGCTTATACGATTTAGAAAAACTGTATGTTCGGTTTGACCTCTTCTGACACATACATCCTCAAGTTCCTTTACTTTGCTTAAAAGGCTGCTTCTTTTATTTCTTAAAAATTCACAGTCAGCTTTGGCTGTGTTTTTCTCAACTTCACTGTCTTGCAGTTTCTTAGTCAGTTCAGCTATTTTAAGTTCAAAGCTTTCAAAGTCTGAGGAAACCCTTTTGATTTGATCTTTGGCATTTTCAAGTTGAACGCTTAAGGAAGATTTTTGGTCAAGGTTCTGTTTCAGTACCCTGTAATTATTGTCTAATCTCTCCTGCAGTTCTTTAATGAGGTTGTCCTTATTGTGTAAGGACTGAGTTTGTATAGTGTGAGAGGGATTAGAGGTACTTACAGTGCTTGTAGAGCATTCACTTCCGGGGATCGCAGCATCACCCTTTTTCTCTTCTTCATCCTCCAGCCTTGCCATCAAAGCGAAGTTCTCTTCCTCTTCTTCTTCTTCAGTATCATCTTCCGCCCACTGGACCAGCTCAGCATGTTTGCCAGAGGCTTCTACTTCCTCCTGTTGTGCTAAGAAGAGCTTTTGTTTATTCATTAGAATCTTTTGTTTGTAGAAGTTTGCATCTCTCCTCTTTGGAAGCCGGCAGTCTTTGCTGATATGTCCAGGCTTCCCGCAGTTATAGCACACAAGGGCATTAGCAGTTGATGTAGCCTTCCTGGCTGAGCTTTGGTCCTGGTTCTTCTGTTTGTAGTTGGAAGAAGAGGTTCGCAGCTTATTTGAAGAGCTGTTCCTCTTGGCAAACTTCTTGGCCAGCAGGGCCATCTTCTTCTGGAGATCTGCAAGCTCAGCTTCAAGATCAGTTCCTTCTTCATCACTCTCATCTTCATCAGATTCAACCTCCACTACTTTCTTCTTCTTCTTCTTCTGCAGAGGTTTCGCTGTTCTTTTGGGCTGAGCTTCCATTAGTAGAGCTAGAGGATTTGGGCTTGATTGTTCCTCAGTGCATACAACGTCATTGACGAACTCCTTTAGCAGCTCATTCAAGGTGAAGAGATCAATTTCATCCATGTCAATGCGTTGTCTCAAGTCCTTTACTGTTTTACTCCAAGATGGGTGCAGACTAGACAAAAATCTAGTATTCAGTTCCAGGTTGGTTCTGAATATTTTGATTTTCCTCATTTCATTCATCAGCTTCACAAGCCTGGCATGAGTCTCGTGAAGAGGTTCTCCAGGAGCAGCTTTGAACGAGTCATAAGCCATCAAAATAGCAGATTTCTTGGTTTTTAGGCTTATGCTCGTGCCTTGGAGTAATTTTTCAATCTCGTCCCACATTTCTTTTGCAGTTTGCATACTGTCAATCATCACGTACACTTCATTTGGGATGGCTTGGAGGAGGTATGTTTTGGCCATGAGGTCTCCTCTCAGCCTTAGCTTGTCTGCTTCAGTGTATTCAGACGGCCTCTTTCGTCTTGTATCCGGAGGAATGGGTGGATTATTAGTTGAGTCCCCTCCTACGTCAATCATTAGTACAGCTGGTCCTTCCAGGAGTGATTCCAGCATTGCGTCGGAGTTTTCTTTGTGTTCAAGGAAATTCAAGAAACGAGTTCTCCACATTTGGTACTCCCCTTTCCTCAGAGATGGAGGAGTACTGCTGTTTCCTTGCGCATTGGATTCAGAAGCCATTCTTGTAGCTGTAGAAAACTGACTGTTCGAGAAATAAGATCAGAAAATTTACTAAGTCAAGAACTCGAGTTCCTGAGTATTCAAAGCCTAAACTCGAGGTCTGGGGAACTCGAGGTGAGAGTTCGAGTTTATGAACTCGAGGTCAAGAGTTCGAGTTTCCAAAACTCGAGGTGTAAACTCGCAGGGTCAAAACTCGTGGTCAGACTGCGAGTTTGCAGGCTGTGAGTTTGTAGACTGCGAGTTGTAGAACGCGAGTTGTGGACTGCGAGTTCTTGAGCTCGAGTTTGTAGGCTGCGAGTTTCTCAACTCGAGTTTGCAGGCTGCGAGTTTATGCAATAACACCTTGGGCTGCGAATTCCTGAAAAAATAAAACTTCAGATTTTCAGAAAAACAAATATGGTAGGTTGTAGCCCTTGTTGTAGAGATCCTTTTACCCAAGTTTCAGGTCAAAAAGCTGCACAGAGCTTAGAGAAACGAGGGGTGCGAGTTCATGGGTGCGAGTTTACAGAGAATGAAAAAAATGCGGAAACGAAAAAGGAAGATATACTGCTTGATCGTCTTTGAAACGCGATTCTAACAGTATAACTTTTACAGTATTTGGTGCAGAAATAAGATTACAGATGATAAACTCGCTATTCTACAAAAACAGAGTCTTTCGCAGATAGTTCTTCTGATCAGCTCTCGATCGGCTCTGATACCATTTGTTAGTCCCTGTTTTCTATAACAACAGTATAATATGGCATACAGATGAAAGATTAACAACAAAGATGAACACAGAAAGATCAAGTGTAAACCTTCTCTGATATACCGTGAACCTTTCGTACAAGAATGATAAGCGCTAAGGCTGTTTTGAGCAGATACGAAAGTTTACCGCAAACCTGAGTCCTCCTCCCTCTTTTATAGGCGAGGCTCAGGTATGCGTAAAAAGGCTTCTCGCCTGAGTATGGGCCTAACACTTGGCCCATATTGAATACTATTCTAACAGATATATTTAATCAGTACAGAATAGAAATAGTAAACATCTAACTTATTACAGACAAAACAGACAAACTTGATTCACAATAAAATAGTCTTCAACACCCTTCATTGACCAAATGCTTGAGAGACTTGCCGGGCATAAGTTCTACTGTTTCCTTGACGGCTACTCCAGGTATTTTCAAGTACCCATAGCCCCTGAAGATCAAGAGAAAACCACATTCACTTGTCCATTTGGAACCTTTGCATACCAACACATGCCATTCGGACTATGCAATGCCCCGACCACATTCCAAAGATGCACGATGAGCATATTCTCTGAATATGTTGAACTATTTATGGAAGTTTTTATGGATGATTTCACAATCAATGGAGTCTCCTACTACCGTTAGGGAGATTCGATCATTTCATCGACATGCAGGTTTTTACCATAGATTTATCAAAGACTTCTCAAAGATTGCATCTCCTTTATGACACTCTTACAAAGGGGGTGTAATTTATCTTTTCCGAGGAATGCAAGAAGGCCTTCAACACTTTGAAGGAGAAGCTAGTTACCGCCCCTATCATTCAAGCACCTGATCGGTCTCTTCCTTTTGAGATCATGTGTGATGCTAGTGAATATGCGGTAGGGGCCGTCTTGGGGCAAAAAGTTGGAAGGGCAACTCATGTGATCTACTATGCATCAACAACTCTCAATGATGCCCAACGCAACTACGCCACCACTGAGAAGAAGATGCTAGTCATCATCTATGCACTTGAAAAATTCAGGTCATACTTACTTGGAACCAAAGTGATCAAATATACCGATCACGCAACTCTTAGGTTCTTGATGACGAAGGAGGCCAAGCCGAGGCTTATTCGATGGATACTCCTTCTAGGCGAGTTCGACGTTGAAATCAAAGACAAGAAAGGCATGGAGAACTTGATGGCCGACCACTTGAGCCGACTCATTCTTGATGAAGGGAATGATCATGCTAAGGATGATATCCGAGGGAAATTTCCCGATGAGACCCTTTTCTCTCTAAAGAAAATTCACGCTTGGTATGCTCACATTGTTAGTTTTCTTGTCTTAAATAGGTTCCCACCAAGCTTCTCTAAGTCTCAAAGAGAAAAGCTCCAACATGATGCCAAACAATATGTATGGGATGAACCATATCTATGGAAACATTTCAAGGATCAAGTCATTCGAAGATGCATTCCAGAAACGGAGATAGCATCCACACGCTTACGGAGGACACTTTGGAGGCAAGCGAACATCAATGAAGGTACTCGAATGCGGTTTTTGGTGGCCAGGCTTGTTTCGAGATGCTAATGTCTTTTTTCAATCTTGTGACAATTGTCAACGCATGGGTAACGTCTCTCGAAAGCATGAAATGCCTCAAGTCCCGATGCTCTATGTTGAAATCTTTGATGTATGGGGTAGAGATTTCATGGGACCTTTCCCTAATTCCCATGGTAATCTATACATCCTCTTGGCGGGTATCAAAATGGGTGGAAGCCAAACCCACCAAAACCGATGAAGCCAAAGTCGTGGCGGATTTCCTCAAATCTCACATATTCTCAAGGTTTGGAATCCCACGCATTTTGATAAGCGACAGGGGCACTCACTTCTACAACAAAACTGTGAGTGCCTTGTTGAAGAAATATGGCGTCACTCACAAACTCTCCACCGCATACCACCCACAAACCAATGACCAAGCAGAAGTATCAAACAGGGAGCTCAAATCCATACATCAAAAGACGGTAAATTCTAATCGGAAAGATTGAAGTCTTCGCATGGATGATGCCCTATGGGCATATAGAACCGCTTTCAAGACCCCAATTGGAATGTCCCCCTATAGACTTGTGTTCGGGAAGGCCTGTCACCTTTCGGTCGAAGTTGAACACAAATCCTATTGGGTGGTGAAAACATTCAATCTCGACATGGACAAAGCGGGGGTACAAAGAAAACTCCAACTTCAAGAGTTCAAGGAACTTCGCCATGAATCATATGAGAACGCTGCCATCTACAAGGAAAAAATGAAGGTATGGCACGATATGATGATAATAAGAAAGGATTTCCAAGTCAGAGACAAAGTCATTCTTTTTAGATCACACCTTCGTTTATTTCCGGGCAAGCTGAGATCAAGGTGCATGGGAAGGACCATTTGAGGTGGTCAAAATATACATGCACGGAGCAATTGAGATCAAGAGCCTTGACACCAACAAAATCTTCAAGGTCAATGGGCAACAACTCAAACCGTTCCTTGAAGGTTTCAAAATGGAAAGCATTGAATGCATAGATCTCACTAATCCAATCTATGAAGGATGATAAGCAACAACGAAATCGTCGTGCCACGACGTAAAATGAGGCGCTTCTTGGGAGGCAACCCATGTAAGGTACACTTTCTTTTATTGCTTTTGTTAAAAAATGAAACTGGGCTAAAACCCGACCGGGTATCCCATATACCCGGTCGGGTACAATGCACAAATTTAGAATACCCAGGCAATACACCCATCCGGGTAAAAAAACCCGACCGGGTAAACAGTTAAAAAGCCCACTGCCACGCTCTGAATCGAAAACCCATTCATGTATTTACAAAACCCGGCCGGGTTTACGGGTAATTTTTCCAAACTTAAGGCCAATTCACGTAAAATCGAGCCTACCTCCTTCCCCAAGCTCGAAAGTTCCAACCCCAACCTCCATTGTTGACGAATTCAAGCTTCAAAACAATCCCAATCCTTCATCAAAATTCCAAACAAACTCCATATTCTTGTCCTCCACATCACTAGATCCATTTCTACACCCACCACATCAACCAAATCCCCCAAAATCCCCAAATCCAAAAAATCCTACCCCCTCCCTCAAGGTCTGATTTTTATCTCGAAAAAACTTAAACAACAACCGATTTCTTACTGTACCCAACATCTTCTCCATTTCTACACCCCCCAAAACCCACAAAACCTAAAAAATCCAAAACTTCCAACCCCACCAAGCCCAAGTCCGAAAATCTCCAACCAAATTTCAAATAAAGAGACAACATGCCTCCAAAATGGGCTAGAGGCTCTTCCTCCTCCTCCAATGCTCCTATTCCACAAGTTCCCGACTATGAGGGCCTCGAATTCACGTCTTTGGCTCACCTCAAGAAGTTCCTCCAACAACTCGACAGACTGGTATATCCACCCCGATTTCTTTTCCATGTTACGTTGAAAGCATTGTTGTTGTTTGATATGATGTTTAAGTAGTGCAACAAAATAGGTTTAACAACTTTTTTCAACATGTCATACAATATCCGGAAAAAAATGGTGTATGAATTCTTAGGTTTTGTGGAATGTTTTGAAAATAAGGATGACACATATGAGGATAAACTCACGTTTCGGTACAACAACACACCAAGAACATTGACCAAACGTGAGTTTTCCGAATTATTTGGCTTACCGGTTTTAGGAGTGGAAGAGAGAAAGACAAGGAGTGATGGCACTATTGTCCATGATTTATGGCGTATAATGACAGGGGTTGGGGTTGTTAAGTCGTCACATATGCATGTTACACATGTCCAACACCCTGCCCTTCGAATGATGCTAAAATGGTTTAGATATCATGTCTTTGGAAGACCCAATAGCCATCAAACTAGGATAGGTGAGTTGGCTATGCTTGCTATGGGTATATTTATGGGAGCCCCAAGATTAGATGTTGCATCATACCTATGAACTCATCTAAACAAGGAATGTGAATCGTGGGGTGAGATCTTCATTAGGGGGCACATACACCACATTTGTACCAAATTTGGATATCATGATAACAGGGAAACACGAAAGGATTTCTTCCTCAACATCAAGTTCCTTCTCAATGCACATGATGTGAGTACTTCACACACTATTGGTGACACGAGGTACTTCAATTGGACCATTTTTCCTACCCCAACCCATGTTTATACCATCCCCGCCGAAGACCTCCCCAATATTTTTAATCATCAATTCGGGAATAGGAGACACATTTGCCTTCCTGGAACTACTTTCGATCACTACCTTGATGAAATCCCATAACTAAAGACTCCACCCACCCCGAGCAACCACAAGAACAACCACAACCTGAACCCTAACCTCCTCAATACACCCCCTTTGAGCAACAAATGCTAGCCTGTATACAACAACTCCACCTCAACTAAACGGCTATGAACACACACATCAACGATCTCTATAGTGCTTACCAAAGGGTGGAGGAAGATCAAAAAAGAGCGTTTGGCCCTATGTTAGCATATTTTGACCACCAAGGGTATTTCTCCCACATGCCTACTCCAGTCCAACATCCGACATGGTATGACCCCTCGTATTGGGGTAATTTTGGAGGATCTAGCTCCGGAGGCGATGGTCTTGGTGGAGATGGCAGATATGGAGCACCTAGCGGAGGCAATGATGGAGGCTATGGTGGAACGACCGACAACTATGGAGGAGCCTATGATGGAGGTAATGATGGAGATGAGCACTAGAGATAGTGCTCCAACTAGTCTGGGGGGAGAGATAATCATGGTATGCTCACATTCATGCTCTTCATTCTTGTTTTTACTTTTAGAAGCACAAAAAAATTAATAATAAGTTTGTTAAGTTGAAAACCCAAAAGGCAACTTAAGCAAACTAAAAGCAAAAAGAAGAGTGAGTTTGTGAGAATGCAAAGAAAAATGTGGGAAGCTGGGTTGAAACCCAAAAAAAGGCACCTAGGCAAAATGAGAGAATGAGAGAAAGTATCTCTTTTATTTTTGCAGGATCCTAAGGGTAGACACGAGGAAGAAAAAGAAGATGATCTCAATGAAGTGAAGACCTCATATTATTCTTGTGTTTTGATCATCAGAACATTTTATGTTGGTTTCCAAAAACACTTGTGGATGGTTATTATTATGTTGGGAACTTCATGAGAAGGTTTTGATTTACACGAGACGAGCAAAGGTCCAAGTACGGGGGTGTTTGATAGGCACTAGTTGTTAGTGCCTAAAGTATACATTTTTATTATTGTTTGTAATGTTTATTTACTTTTATTGTGAAAATTTGTAGTTGTTAGTTTGCATTTGTTTTTAATTGTATATCTAGCATTTTATTGTTTGTTGTTAGAAGTAGTTACTTTTGATTTAAGTTTGTGATAAGTTTGGGAGCAAAAAGGATGAAGGAACCTGAGTTTAGTGCAAAACCCGGCCAGGTATGGCATTCACCCGGTAGGGTATGAAGTGAAAAACGAAATTGCTAAGAAAATACATTAATACCCGGTCGGGTATCACAGATAACCGATCGGGTATGATATGATTTCGAAGCAAAAAGATGTGCAAAAAAACACTTCGACGTGGGGAAAAGAGTTGACAAATACCCGGTCGGGTATCCCATATACCCGGTTGGGTATCCGACATAGTTGATGCTAAACACCTATAAATAACACCATTTTCCTTCACATTTAATCATCCCTTCTTCCATATACTTAAGCTCAACTTAGAATATTATATTCTTTATAGTTTTCTAGTATGTTTAGTCTCTAAATGAGGAGCTAAACTCTGCCATCTTGGTTTTGCTACATTGAAACTTAATGACTTGTAAGTTGTGAGTTATTTTCTTTAATTATCTTTCTTGAATACTAATTACATTCCTATTCTTCTTTCATATTAATATTTTGAGCATTACTTTAAGGATCAACTAGCTAGTTTTGTTTCATATATTAATTATTACTAGAATTGGTCGACGAATACGCTTGTTAATCGTTCGGTCCTTTCACGGTAGTAAACTTGGATTATTAATGCATGCATCTCATTATTAATAAATCGCTTGTGTTGAGGTTATCAATCTCAATCGTTTTCATCTTAAGTTTATTGCTATTATCGGGTCAATATATGGCACGTGTTCTATATTGACTCGATAGTAAGTTTTATTATTGAACACGTCTCGTTATTAATAACTACCCTCGATGAATTGGAGATACTCCTCGATTGAGTATTCGAGAGGAAGATGGTTAAAGATATAATCGAGATCGACAATCATTTCATTAAGTGGATATAAGCAAAGCCAAGTCTTCATCTTATTTTAGTAAAACACATAAGTCGTTCATCTTAGTGTTTAAATATTCTTAAGTTCCAACAACAATCATCAAACCTCCCTTTGTTACTATTTAATTAAAAGAAAGATATTCCTTTCCCTGTGGATACGAACCTTACTTCTTTATACTAAATATAATTGTTGTATTGATATTTATTTTGAGTGCACATCACGATAAAGTGCAAGTCAATCCCAAAACCCCCATTTTAATTACTAGTTTCGTAAAAGAATAGTATTCCTTTCCATGTGGATACGAATTCTACTACACTATACTACGTATTAGTGTCAGTATTGAATTTATTGTGAGACATACAACGACTTTATTGCCGTTAATAGGGTCAGGTGTGATGGAGACTTAGGATGTTTTTACTTGGACTATTTCCAGTCCTAGACCAGACCAAACTTGAACAGACCAGACCCGACAGACTTAAACATACCAGACCAAACCAGATTTAAACAGACCAGACCAAACCAGACTTAAACATACTACCAAACCAGATATAAACATATCAGACCATACTTCACTTCCATAGTTATAAAATACATAGAGATCGGACGTTTACCAGACCAGACCAGACAAGACTTAAACAGACCAGATTAGATCAGACCAGACTTAAACATGCGAGACCAGATCAGACCAATAAATTACAGTCCAACTAAAAACATCCTTACCATTGGGGCTAGAGAGAGTCTCTGATCAGACTGGGACGGTTCAGGTGGTGGTGTGGGGTGGGCGGTGATTTCACTAAGGCGGTGTCACTGTGGCCAGCAGTGGCCGGCAGCGGCCGGCGGGTGGCCAGTGGCTGAGATGTCACTACGAAGATGTCATTGTGGTCAGAGGTTGGGGCGAAAATGTCAGTACCAAAAGGTCACTTCAGAGGTGTCGCTGAGGCTGGTGGTGGTGACCGGTGGCGGCGGTGACCGGTGAAGGTAGTGGTGGCAGTGACACGGACAATGGCGGCTGCAGTGATATAAGATCGACAGTATCATGAAAAATTGAATATGACATGAAAGCTTTTTTGGAAATTAGCTTTAGTTTAGTAATATTGAGGGGAAAACCCCTTAACAAATTGATATTATTGATTTATTAGGTCGGTAACGTTTTATTTAAGATGTATTGAAAAGGTCTAATATTTATTGTTGCGCGCATGGCTATATTTTCTTAGGACGGGCTTGTAATGTCAATATTACAAATAACACTTTCTTTTTTGCAAAAAAAAAAGAAACTTATTTATTAAATTAATGATAAAAGTAATAAGAGAAAAAACAATACAATAGCACGAGGCTACACTATGATGAGACATAGAATCGGATGGCCTCCAGGGATCAAACATATTTGCTAAACCCGCAACTTTGTAGACTAATCTAACAACACTGCTGAACTTGCTACTCAAAAGGCAATTAAAAGAAAATAAATTGTCCAATTAAAAAGGAAACAAATTAAATCAAGAATCTCGGCTTAAAGAGAGAATTGATTTGAGTAACAACTAACAGGTTCCAGGTTCCACAACAATCAGGCCTTACCTTAAAAGGGCCATCAGGTTCCACAACAAATATAACAGATCGCTCTCGGCTTCAATTGGGATCCCTCAAAATAATTTCAATTGTTGATGTACCATTTTCTATTTCTTCTTCTGTATTGTTCTTATTGTTCACCATTTGGATTCTCAACCCTTTGTACTCAAACTTTAATTTAATAAATTAGGGAGGTGTTCCCCGGCCCTCCCCCACATCGTGTGGCTTTAACCGGGGAAAAAAAAGAGTAACAACTAACAAAGGAAATTAAGTCGAGCAAAACGAGATTCTGAATCATTGATTTGACCAATCAACGAAAATGAGATTCAATTAAGCGTTTTCTTCTCCCCAATGCGAGATGGTGGTTCAGGTGAAGGGTGAGTACTTGAAGCCTTAGAACAACAGGGTTGAATTTTTTTTACCAACCATGAACAATGAATATTCATCATATTGATTACACCGATGAGAAATACACAACATCTAGACATTGTTAGGAGAATAACATATACACACTTACCTGAACCGGACAAAACCCTCGATCAACGAAGAAGCCACACAAAACCCTCGAAAGTAGACATTAAAAAGGAGCGAAAACTTAGGACATGTTTTACTTCACGGGTTAGTAAACGGTGCTTATTAAGACTCGCGTTAATAAGCGGCGCATAAAATAAGCGGTGTTGTAAACTCATGTTTACTTCAAAGGATTTAAAACACTGTTTAACATTAAAATGTCTAAAATAACCCTATAGATATATACAAACACACATTCATGAACACAAGTATATAATATAATATGTGGGGTCACCTCGTACGCTTAGTAGCTTACCCACACCCCTAACCCCTACCCCTCCATGTACCCCCACCCCTCATCCTACCCCCAATTCCACACCCTTGACCCCATCCCTACCCCCTACCCTTACCACGACCTTACCCTCCACCCCTATTCCCACCCATACCAACCCCGCAACTCGTAGGGGTAGGGGTAAGGTGGGGGTGGGGTATGGTCGGGTTAAGGGTGGGGGTGGGGGTAGAGGTGGGTCATGGTAGGAGCATGGGGTAGAGGTAAAGGGGTAGGGGTGGGGTCAGGGTCAAGTCAATGTAGGGGTAGAGATGTTTTATTGGATCTATCATTGTCCGGAAAATGCCACTATCTTCCAAGACTTGGATTAAAAAAGAGAACTAAAAAAGCACATTTTGGAATTTGTACTTGCACCAAATCCACAATTACAATTTACAATGCTCATAAATACAAATAAATATGATGTACAACGTATTTGCCTATGATTCATACGAACGAGTGAGTATCCAAGTTTGAAAAGTGCTAGTGAATTGATGCATGGTTAAAGTCTGCATCATCTAACTGTTGAAATCTTCATCTACTCCACGATTATTACTGGTCCACTGTTTGATGGGTTTTGGTTGACATGATTTATAATTTACGGGATATTTGAGTATTTCATAGTGTTAACGGTCGATCCGCACGGGTAGTTCAGTTAGTCGAGTAGTGAGAAAATTGGATCAAGTGACCAAGGTTCGAAACTCACAACGACCGTGTGACGGTTACAGAACCTGAAATAAAGCTGGACCTCTGGTCCGCAGGTGTATAAGACCTACCGCCGCTTTGCTAACTGAGTCACCGTGATTAGGCTCCCCACCATCCTCTCGTGTCAGGGTGGGGGCCTTGGAGTTGGGCATTCAACCTTTTGGACCAATTGGACCTAGTGTTAACGGTCAACATATTTGAAACATTCAAATACTTTAGACATTTTTATGATTACATTTTATTACGTATAATCCAATATACTACATCCGTTCTTAAACAAATACAACACTTTGACTTTTACATTGTTCACATGTTCTACTTTGACTACGTTTTATTTATTAATGTAATAATATTATTTTATGAAAAAAATATTGTTAAACTTGTCTCATTGTAAATTTTCATAATCTAATTTTTTTAATTTTTTACTAATACAAAATCATTTATATTAATGGTCAAAGTTGTGTCTCGACAAGTGTGAAATGTTGACCGTTGCATTTATTTAAGAACGGAGGAAGTATATATATATATATTTGAAACATTTTTGGACCAATTGGACCTAGTGTTAACAGTCAACATATTTGAAACATTCAAATACTTTAGACATTATTTATGAATACATTTTACTACGTATAATATATATATATATATATATATATATATATATATATATATATATATATATATAGAATAAAGATCAAATGAGAACAATGCTTAACGTGAGAACGTGAGAACACCACATTTACCCCAACGTGTTGCACAACGAAGCTTGTATATTGCACTTTTTCACATTTTCACAATATTTACCAAAATATCACCGTGTTATTTATAGGCTTAATTCGAGCAAATTGAAAATGTGCAATAGAATAGCTCTATTGTGCATCACGTTGATTTAAATGTGACCGTTCTCACGTTCTCACGTTGATTTATATATAGGGATTGATTCCACTACAAAGAGGCTCCCACGTACAAAATAAGAAAGCATCATAACCGTCCAAAACAAAAAACGGATGGCTTGGATTGTGCAGTCCATGATGGTTAAAGTGGGGATGCAAACACGCAAGTAATTTTAAATGGAGGGAAACACGCGTGCGAAATTAAACAAGGCCTGTATCGTCATTCAAGTTGGCCAACGTGCAGTTCATTTCGCTGCACGATGTTCATTAAACCGAGAAATCAGCCATCTGCAATTATGATAATTTCAGTTTTTGAATGCGGAGAAGTAGTTAATCGAATCAAGTGTTTCCATTTACGAATGCACTTTCACTTTTTTAACGAAGAATAGTAGTTTAGCGTTGAGGATTGCGACACTTAGAGAAGAAGGACGAAGAGCATAGGAAAAAGTGGAAGACATGGCAGACAACCCAACTGCGGAAAACGTTAGCGCATCGACTGGTAAGAATTAAAATGCTATACACTTATGCAAAACAAGTTAACTTGAAGTACGATTGTGGGGTATGGTTTGATTTGAATTTGTTGATCATTATATATACTTCGTATATTCATCTATGTGGTGATGTATTTTGCATCCTGTAGCGTGGATAAGAAAAAGTGCATGTACTGTAATTACTTGTAACGATGGTTTAGTGGGAGAATAGGGTGGTATTACAAGTGAGAGGTGTAATACAAAAAGTGAAAAGAGTTCGGAGCAAAATGTAAGGCAGGTGGTAGAAGGTTGCATGTGGTTTAAAAATTTAAAATGGATAGAGATCAGATTTAATGGTATGGTGTACTACAAGAAGTAGTTATGGTGTAATAGAAATGGAGAGAAGTGATTTCTATCACTGGATAGTACAAGGTAGAGCATCTAAGTGGAAAGTAGAAGGTAATGGGTGCTGTATAGTGTAAGGTCTGATACAAATTTTAAAAAGTGATTTTTAAGAATGGCTAGTAGCACTTATGTGTGTTAGGAAGGATATAAGGATAAATGTGTGTCTTGATAGTTTCTGTAAAAGTATATGTTGCATACTAAGTGTGGGGGTTTGGTAAAGGTGAGATATGAATTGAAAAAAGTGAGAAGAAATCAGATGAAAACGTAATGTAGTTACGAGAACTATTAATGTATTATTTGGAGTGTGATCTAAAGTAAAAAAAGTGATTGTTATGAATTTATAGTAGCGGGTAGGGGGGCGATATATTCAGTTAATGTTTGTGTGAAATCATTACTGTAGCATTTAGAGTGTAATCTAAAGTAACAAAAGTGCTGGTAGGGAGTGTTTGTGTGAGTTCATTACTATATTAATTTTTGTATTTATAGTAGCTGTTAGGGAGTGTTTGTGTGAGTTCATTTATGTATTATTCGGTTAATGCTTGTGTGAGTTAAATGTAAAGAAGTGACAATAAATGGGATGACAATCTAATGGAATTGCAAGAAAAAGCGATAGAAATCAACAAAAGTCACTTAAGTGATTGCAAAGTAGCATCCAAGATGCGTATACAGATGGATCACTGTTGTTGTAACAGTGAATGTTGCAAGTTGAATGGTGGGATGCAAATGAGAAGAAATAAGACTAAAATGTAAAGTAGTTCAGAGAACCTTATGTGAATTAGTTAGGGTGTATTAGAAAGTTTTAAAAATGAGGATATGAATGTAAATTAGCAGGTGGGTTATGAGCATTATTTCTAATCAATGGTTGAGTGTGTTAGTTGATTAAAGAATGTGTATGTGTAGGGATTGATGCAGCAAGAACTGCACTCAAAGGTGAACATAGCAAAAGGAAAGGTGTAGGACAAGCTAGGAGTGGAAAGAGACAGAAGGGTAAAATTGCAGCATGCACACACAACACAGAAGCTGCAAGTTCAAGCATGATGCCAAAGCAATGCAATTTCACTGAAGTAGGACTAAGTAATGATAGCAGTGATGAGGATTTTGTGGTAACCCCAAGGCATCCAGTGAAACAGAGTGAGGGAGCAAAGGCAGATGCAAATGGAAAGAAAAAAGGAAAGATAAGAACATTAAAAGAACCATATAGAGCAATAAAAACAAGGTCCACACCGCAGCTTTTGGTGAAGGAATTAGGAGACTTGAATGATGTTCAAATAGGACAGGTGATTGACATGGGATTTGTCAACACCGGTGAAAGGAGTAAAAACCATATTGTACGTACACAAGCATAACTAGTATTAGTGCCCTGCAGCTAAATGACACCGAAACTGAAATTAGTGCTAAATAGAATCAAAAAATAGCTACAGCTTGCAAAATTAATGATATTATAACTACAAATGATCAATTTTTAAATAAATGCTACAGATTGTGCAATTAGTGACACGAGTTGTTGAAAAAAACAGAATCATCAAATATCAAATAAAAAAAATACCTATTCGTCCCATATGTGGCATCAAATGAAATGACGTCTCCAAAATATGAATAGTTTTTCCTCGCTATAGGATCACACCAGAACAATCGGGTCAACTGATCTGTTTCGTCAACATCGTAATCGAAGATGAATGCGGAGCACAACTCTTGCTTCCTAAATAATTTATCAATAAGCATTTGAGCATCTACTCCTTCAATATACGCTTTGAGGTCTCTTTTGAAATTTTTGAAGTCAACCGCAGTTGCACCGATGTTTGAATAGCCACCAACGAATTCCTTAAACAATCTGTATGACTTACTTGTGCCAATGTTGGCTTTAGCACAATTAATAACGAACTTCTGATGGCCAATGTCTAAGTTTCTATTAACTTTAAGAAACTTTTTTGAAGACTCGGATGTCATACAATGGTTATGGCATTCTTCAAATGAGTAAACAACATAGCCACGTAACCCACAATACTTAAAACATACACGAGCATCACAACCAATCCGGCTAGACACTCGACGTGGTATAATTTTTTCACCTTCATCACCATTAGTTGTGGACGCATCTCCAATTTCTGAAGATTTACAATTAGTGCTTACGGTGGGTGCAGAGCAAACAAAATTAGAATGGTCATTTGACGGCTGAATAAAAGAAGCACTGCAGTCATTCTTCGAAGAATTGGAGTCATTCTTAAATCCTTGCCTATTACACACAACATATTTCAACAAAATCGTGTCGTCTCTAGCCTTTGATTGTGAACCAAGACGAATAGCAAATCCACACACAGATGCATATTTCTTATAGAATGCAATTGCTTCTTCAAGGTTCGTGAAAACCTTACCAATTACAGGCTTTGTTTCTAGGTCACATTCTGGGATCCAATATTTTGTCTTCCCAGGGGATATCTGCAAATGACAAGCACTCCCTACAAGAAAAGAATAATAAAAAATGCATAGAAGTTTAACATTATTTAATGTGTAGACAATGATAAAGATAAAGCAATAAATTCAGTAATTGTAGCATCAACGACGCAAAACATATCAAAAGTAATTGTAGCATTAACACATCAAAACATATCAAAAGTAATTGTACCATCATCTTTGTAGCATTAACGACGCAAAACATATCAAAAAATATCAACGACGCATAACAGATACAAAACATATATTACTCCGAAAAATATAATATCAAGTTTCATGCTTTAAACTGTGCATTTCAAAAGTAAAACAAAAATATAATATAAGAAAACTTCAACACACAAATCAGAAGGAATTCACGAAAAGATACATACAAAAAACTTACCAGGCTCCATGGTATTACGGTTGTGGGAAGACAACGAAAACAACAAATCCTTTTACTTCGATTAGCCGCTGAATTGCCTTTGTCAAAGAACGGAATTTCGATATTCAAAGCAGCGGTTACCATTTTCGGATGTTTTGGGTGAAGAGTTAACGCAGACTAGCGACGTGATGAGCGGACAATGCGGAAGACTCGTAAGCGAAAAGGCGGTAGACTTAACTGAAATGGTAAGATGTCTAAAAAGTCCTTTTCATTTAATCTAGCAAAGGAGATCCGTGGGTTGAGATGAGAGGCTGAGATAAATTCTCACTTTGCATATATATATATATATATATATATATATATATATATATGGGTAAGATCACATACAAACCATGCTTAACTTACTAACCTACAAACTCAATAATATGCAACACTTTGAGCTTCAATATGCAGTAAAATAATGTAAAGATGCACTCTTTGAATTTCAATATGCAATACAAATAATGTAAATACGAAACTGCTATTTTATGGCGTGAATATTATGTAACACTTTGAACTTCAATGTGCAATACAAATAATGTAAAGATGATTTGAATGGGAGGACCAGTTTGAATTGTATGTGATCCCGTCCCTGCATCTTTACATTATTTTTACTGCATATTGAAGTTCAAAGTGATGCATATTAATGAGTTTGTAGGTTAGTATTTTAAGCATGGTTTGTATTTGATCTCTTATATATATATATATATATATATATATATATATATATATATATATATATATACATACATATATATATAGATATATATATATATACAAATATATATATATACATATATATATATACATATATATATATATATGTTAGTACCCAATTTTGATAGATTTTGATGATGCCACTATACTTAACACGTGTACATTGTGTCTCAGTTTTATTCTTGTATTAACACTCAAAAGTGTGACAAAAATAAATGTACAATTTTTGAGACTAATGAAATACTACCGGAAAAATAAAAATGCAATAAGGTAATTTTTCTTTACCTTAATAGGATATTTTGATCCTACCGGTATGTATTATTCAGTCCAAAGATTAATTAAATGTCACATTTTAAGATACCTGAATATTACATACATTGAATATGCATGATTGAAGACAAATTTGACCGGCATTTAATGCCAAATACGTACTGGGGTCCGGAGCAGTGTAAGCATACATGGGACTGACTCCTGAACTGAAGTTTAAGCGGCCAAATAATGCAAGACAAAGGAATCACCCGAAATCAGCTCCAGCACAAGAAGACCAATGCACAAGTCTTCCTTGTCAACTTTCAACGCCAGAAATTAATTCATCCTAACCAACGGATTAGATTAATCCAAAGGAGAAGCCTATAAATATAGGCTGAAACGAAAGTTTCTAACCAAGCTTTGAGCATCCAAATTAGAGAAAAATATCCTTCGAGCATTCAAGAGTTATCTAGCAAAAGAGAAAGTGCAAACTTAACTTTGCTCTCTGCTTGGACTCATGCTTCACTAAACTTCCAGTTCATAAGCTATTTATTGCTAAATCATAGAAGCTTAGTTCCTAGTTGGAGGTTAGAATTTTCTTGTAACATTTCACAAATTGTTGTAAACACTTAGGAGAACTGTTGTTCGGATCCTAAGGCGTGGATAGATAGATAGAGTACCCTTTAATCCCCACTGGATTAATTGAGAAAAATCTAAGGACTGAGTAACTTTGTGTGGTGCTGTACTCACTGTGAAAAATCTTCAATCTAGGCCTAAGTATTGTAAAGGCTAGATTGACACTAAGTGTATTAGGCTTAATACTTTAGTGAAATCCATCTGAAAGAGGGTGGGACTAGACGTAGAAGGATTACACCACCTATGAACCAGGATACACTGTGTGTTGATTTACATTTATTCAACAAAGCACACACTTAGCACTTCTCACAAAAAGATTGAAGTTTGCCAGCAGAATCCTAAGCAGTTGTCTTAACTGACCCAACTGCTTATCCTACTGCTTAATTAATTACTTTCTTTGAGACCATTTTCACACAAGAGACGTGCATCAATATCACTAAAAGGTCAGTTCTATCAGATTCCAGAAATTCATTTTCTAAGTATAGCAGGTGTCTCAGTAATTCCCTGGTGACCACCCAACTGCTGAGCCCTCTGCTCATATACACTTGTTTCCCTTGAACATCTCAACATCACCAGACTCTCATAACATCATCAATATGAAGTTTTGCTTATACTGATTTCTGAAAATCTTCTTATAACCTAAGCAGGTGGCTCAACAGTTCCCTCATTACCACCCAACTGCTTAAATCACTGCTCAAGTAAAACTTCGATTTACTCCTACTAAAGCACCTTTTCAGACAACCCTCATCATTCTAAACAATATTCCATAATCTCTTTCATCATAAAATCAATATCTATCTAGCAGTTGCCTCAGCAGTTCCCTGCTACCTAGCCAACTGATAGCTATCTAAGTCAACCCTTCTCCAAGTTAGAAAGTAGTTATACACTAATTACATAAAGGGTAAAGACTTCCGTTGTGCATCTATAAATCTTTCAAAAGATTATAGATTAACTCTTTTAGAGGGAAAAACGTTTCAAAGTTGAAAAAGTTTTAAAAGTCTATTCACCCCCCCCCCCCTCTAGACTTTTACCCTATCCGGGACCATCAAGTGGTATCAGAGCAGAGTGTTCTTAGAGTCAGTCTTTGACTAATTTGAACTAAAGATCCAAAACCACTTCACTTTCCAAACACTTTCTAAATATGGACAGTCAGCTAGCAAAGAATCTTTTGTTCAACCTGAACAAATTTGATGACTGGAAGATAAGGATGAAGGCACATCTAAGTGCTTTACATGATGAAATGCTTGAAGTAATTACTGCTGGACCTATCAGAATAATGAAGGTCAGCACATCTAAAGCTGATGACCAGGAGGATGTGTACATTCCTAAACCAAAATTGGAATGGACAACTGAGGACAAGAAGAGGAATAATCTTGATAACATTGCCAAAGATATTCTCTTTAAATCTGTTGATGAATCCATATTTCCCAGGATCAGGAAATGTGAAATTGAAAATGATGTGTGGGATGAGCTCACAAAGATCGGAGCAGGAGATGAACAGGAGAAGGACAATAAGCTGACCATAGCCCTCAAGAAATTTGAGGACTTCAAAATGCTGTCTAATGAGTCTATTCATGAGATGGAGTCCAGGTTCCTAAAGATCATAACAGAGATCTCAGACCTAGGGAAAGATCTATCCCAAAAGGAGACTTCCCTCAAGGTCTTGAGAGGCCTGCCCTCAAAATGGGACTTGAAAGTGGCTGCTGTGAGAGATAGCAGAGATCTAAGAACCTTGTCAACTGACAAGCTATTCAGTGATCTCAAAGCTTATGAATTTGAGATGAAGGAAATCAAGGATGAAAGGGAAGATGAATCAAAGACACTAGCCTTAGTATCGGAGCCAAGCACGTCAAGATCTAATGAGAAATCCCTCAACAATCTCCTCACTGACAAGCAGTTTGCTATGTTTGTGAGGAAGTTCAAGAAATTCATGAAAAAGGAGGGATCTGCTCCAAAGAAGCCGTACAACATGCCACCTAGGAGACAAGGGAGATCTCAATCCAGTGAGGAAACTGTCCTATGCTACAACTGTAGACAGCCAGGACATTACAAAAATGAGTGCCCTCTGCCCTTAGCCCAAAAGTATCAAGGGCAGTAGGGGACTAGTCAAAAAGCTGGTTACAAGAAGGATTTCAAAGACAAAAGACAGGCCTTTGTAAGTGAAAAGAAAAAGGAGGAACCCCAAACTGATGATGAAAGCAGCTCGAGTGATGAGAGCTCCTCTTTAGATAGCTCATAAGAAGCACTTCTTTGCTTAGGATCCTGGCAGGTGGCTGAAGAAGGCAGCAGGTGCCTCACTGAAGAAAGCAGCAGGTGGCTCAATGAGCCTTCCACCAGTGGAAGAAAAGATGACGAATGCAGCTCCCCTAAATGCCTAATGGCCAAAGACCACTACAATGATATTGAGGTAACATCCTGCTCTTCCTATAGCTCCAGTGATTCTGGACCAAACAATATAACACTGCAATCTTTGTTACAAGACTTCCAAAAAGTCCAAAATCAGCATGTTCTCTTAAAAGCTGAAAATGATAGACTGAAACAAGACATTAAGGTCATTCATGCTAAGTTACTAGATGCCTTAAGAAAAAATGATGTCTTAGAAAAGGAGAACAAAGAGCTGAAAAACTCCAGCACGGATAGTAAAAACTTTCACCCTACTGCTGAAGTTATTCTAAATAGGAAGAAAAGAGGTCTTGGTTACTCATCCCCCACTAGACCCACTCAAAACTGTACATCTACAAGGCATCAACCAAACACAAGAAAGCTAATCTACCAAAAAATCCATTCCCCAAATATTCCCACAAGAAGGAACCAACCCACTCCCAAACCAAAATCCAAACTCCTGTATAAATCAACACCTCCTAACCATCAAAACACAGTAACATCCTGCTATTCCTATATGACGGGCAGCAAGCGGTTCCTGTTAAACTATACAGCAAGGGAAGGACCCAAAGTGACATTTGGGAATGTGGAAAAACAAGGAGAAACCAAAGGAGCTGGAGATCTATCAATCATTGGACTTACAATCCAAAACATATCCTATGTTAAGGGTTTGAAGTTCAATCTCATAAGCACAAGCCAGCTCTGTGACAATGGCTATAATGTTACATTCTCCAAAGACATCTGCTTGATTAGAGATGTCAAAAATGACAAAATTGTGCTCTCTGGAAGAAGAAGGAAGTACATGTATGTGGTTATTTGGAGCTCAGCTAAGGAAGGAATCTGCTTGGTGACAAAGGAAGATTCAAATTTGAGTTGGGAATGGCACAACAAACTAAGCCATCTCAACTTCAAAACAATCAACAAACTGTCCAGAAAAGGACTGGTGAAAGGACTCCCTGAAATTAACTTCAAAAAGGACCATCTCTGTAATGCTTGTCAAAAAGGAAAACAAGCCAAGGTATCATTCAAATCAAAGGAAGTGGAATCATCAACTAGACCTTTAAACCTACTACACCTTGACTTGTTTGGACCAGTTGAACCAACAAGCTTAAGTGGTAGAAGGTACACCCTGGTTGTAGTTGATGATTATTCTAGATACAATTGGACCATATTCTTAAAGAAGAAGAATGAAACAGAAAAGAAACTCCCTGAATTGATGAAACTAATTCAAAATGAGAAAAGTCTCTCAATCCAGAAGATCCGGTCAGATAGAGGTATTGAATTCCTCAACTCTATCATAATTCAGTACTGTGAAGAAAATGGAATCCATCATCAAACCTCAGCAGCAAGAACACCTCAACAAAATGGTGTTGCTGAAAGAAGGAATAGGACACTCAAGGAGGTTGGAAGGACAATTCTAGAAGCAGTTGGATTACCCAAAAGATTTTGGGCAGAAGCAATCAACACGACTTGCTACACTCAAAATAGAAGTCTTATTCATAAGAGACTCACAAAAAGATACCATATGAGTTATGGAAAGAAAGGAAGCCAAATGTTAGTCACTTCCATGTGTTTGGATCCAAATGCTTTATTCTAAACAATGGAAAGGACTATCTCAAGCCATTTGATCCCAAATCTGATGAAGGGATATTCCTGGGCTACTCAGCAACAAGCAAGGCCTTCCGGATCCTCAACAAAAGAACTCTGGTGGTAGAAGAATCAATCCATGTGGTATTTGAAAACCACCCCATTGCTCAATTAAAAGATGAAGGTGAGTCATCCAAATCAAAGGACACTGAAAGGCTCCAAGCTGCCTTCCAAATAATAATGTTCAAAAAGATGGAAGGATATTTGACACAAACGGAATCCCACTGCCAGTAGTTGACTCAAACGGCAGCCCACTGCCAGCAGTTGACTCAAATTGCAGCCCACTGCCAGCAGTTGACTCAACTGTCAGCCCACTGCCAGCAAGTGACTCGCCAACAGACAACCTTCCAGGCACTTATGACATTCCCAATCATACCATTCTACCAGAGGATAATGAAGAAGAAGGAGAAGAAGAGGATGATCAACAAATTCAATCCAAAACAACCACATCTGATGTTAGATGGTTGAGCAAACATCCTCCTCACCAAATCATTGGAAATATCCATGCAGGGGTTCGTACTAGATCAACAATTCAGAGAGAAGCACTATTCTCATGCTTCATCTCACAAATTGAACCTAAGAAAATTGAAGAAGCCCTATTTGACTCTGACTGGATACAAGCCATGCAAGAGGAACTCAACCAGTTTGAGAGAAACAATGTTTAGGAGCTTGTGCCCAGACCCTATCATCAACATGTGATAGGAACTAAATGGGTATTCAGAAACAAAATGGATGAGAAAGACACCATAGTCAAGAATAAGGCAAGGTTGGTAGCCAAAGGCTACTGCCAGGAAGAAGGTATAGATTTTGATGAAACCTTTGCTCCTGTTGCTATATTGGAAGCAATAAGAATCTTCTTGGCTTATGCTGCTCATAAGCAATTCACAGTCTATCAAATGGATGTGAAAAGTGTCTTTCTAAATGGTCTACTAGAAGAGGAGGTCTACGTGGAGCAGCCTCCTGGTTTTGAAATCAATAGAGAGAAAGACCAAGTCTACAAACTGCATAAAGCCCTCTATGGACTCAAGCAAGCCCCAAGAGCATAATATGACACTCTCTCTGAATATTTAATGAATAATGGGTTCACTAAAGGAAAATTAGACAAGACACTATTTAAAATAGAAGAAGGTCCCCACATACTACTTGTTCAAATCTATGTTGATGACATAATTTTTGGAAGCTCAAATCAAGCATTATGTGAAAAAGTTTCAACTCTCATGCAAAGCAAATTTGAAATGAGCATGATGGGAGAGTTGAACTATTTTCTGGGACTACAAGTGAAATATACAAGAGATCTCATGAAAAAAGTTCAAGGTTGAGAACAAGTCTACGGTCAAGATACCCATGAATACATCACAAGGTCTAAGTCAAGATGAAGATGGCAAAGATGTTGATCCTACACTTTATAGAGGTTTGATTGGTTCCTTATTATATCTCACCACGAGTAGGCTAGATATATCCTACTCAGTTGGTGTATGTGCAAGATTTCAATCTAAACCTAAGGAAAGCCATCTTCTAGCTGCAAAGAAAAAATTGAGGTATCTAAAAGGTAATCCTAACTCTGGATTATGGTACCCAACAAACGGAGGTTTTGAACTCTATGGCTATTCAGACTCAGACTTTGCCGGATGCAAAATTGATAGAAAAAGTACCTCAGGTACTTGTCAATTGATTGGTGGAAGACTTGTCTCTTGGTTCAGCAAGAAACAAAACTCAATTGTTACTAGCACTGCCGAAGCTGAATACATAGCAGCAGGCAGCTGCTGTGCTCAAATACTATGGATGAAACAACAATTGAAGGATTATGGAGAAGAAACAAAGGAGATTAGCATACTGTGTGATAACACAAGTGCTATAGCTATCACTCATAATCCAGTTTTTCACTCAAGAACCAAGCATATTGAGATCAAGCATCACTTTATTAGAGAACATGTTGAGAAGAAAACCATTAAGCTTGAGTACATCCCCACGGAAAAGTAGTTGGCTGACATCTTCACCAAGCCATTGAATGAAGCTAGATTCAACCAACTAAGGCAAGAGCTTGGAATGCTAGATGACCTATATCAAGTGAAGGAATAACCCTGCACCTATTCAGGGGGAACTTGATTACAAAATCGGGGGGAATTCCTAGCCACCTACTGAGGGGGGACTTCTATGAAGTACTGGGGAGTAGCCACCTGCTAAAGGTTAGCTACTCAAAACCACAAGGAATGAAGCTTAAAGGTCTAAGAAAGTCACTATCAGGATTTCAAATTTAAAATGAGTCATAAATCGAACAATTGGCTCAGCAGTTGACTGCATCCTAGCAAGCAGTGGGCTCAGCAGGCGACTGGCTACTAGCCCACTGCTACTTGTATAATGGAAGGAATTGCATATGTATACTTTCTCAAAAAAAGAGGAAAAGCCTAGAATAAGGAAAGAACGATGGAGGCAAAAACACTGGTTCACAAGTTCAAGCAGGTCCCTGCCAGCAGGTGACTACCTCAGGAGCAATTCACTGCTTAGGGTCAGCAGTTGGCTCAAATTCTTACAAATATACATGGAATCTCAACAAGTGACATACATCACCTTGATCCCCTCATATCAAGGATTCCAAAAAGCCAACTCTTGTTCTCAGAAACCATCAAAAATCTACCCACAATTGAGCCCCCTGCTACCTATATGAACACATTTAATGCTGAAAAGGCCAGCCGTATTCTACAATGGCTATATTGTAATGGCTAGTTCCCGATAGCCTATAAATACTCCCTCCGTACAAATCCTTCACACTTTTCACTTTGCAATCTCTCTCTTGTTAATTCTAAAGCTCCCAAACTCTTTCTCAATACTCTCAAAAGCCTTCTTCCGCACCACCATCACAATTCCCTTACCTCCTCATATACACACAATGACTTCCCTCATCCAAATCTCCAAATCTATTTTCACCGGCTCCATTCTAAATACCTCCAAAGTCCTTGAAAGAGCTGAAAACAAAGATCTAATGAAGGAACTGCTAAGAAAACTTGAGACCACGGGACTAATAAAGATGGCAACCTACCCATATTCTTGCTTCTACCCCGAGGTAGTAGCAGAGTTCTACATACAGTCCACTCCTGGGACACTGAAGTCTATGGTAATAGGGGTCGAGGTCGAAAGAAAGGAAGATGACATAAGGGAACTACTCTCCCTACCTGGAGATGAGGCTCCAACTGTAGAGGACCTCAACCTGAATGAAGAGAACT
Organism: Cuscuta europaea; assembly: GCA_945859875.1. Classification (NCBI taxonomy): domain Eukaryota; kingdom Viridiplantae; phylum Streptophyta; class Magnoliopsida; order Solanales; family Convolvulaceae; genus Cuscuta; species Cuscuta europaea. Next base: position 325,640 of record CAMAPE010000080.1, on the reverse strand, counting down.
TCAAAGAAACAGTATTCATCCCAAGGGCTCAACACCTAAACACATTGAAAGTCAGGAAGAAGCTGATGGTTCCAGAATACGCCATCCTCCTGGACATTCTCTACAAGTGTGTTGACACAAGAACTACAGCCTTGGATGAAATCAATGCACTAAGAGCAAAGCCATTGACCGCAATCAGCTCAGGGATCCCGTTCAACTGGTCAAGGTACGTCTACAACGAGCTTCTAAAGTACGTAAAGAAAGCCCACACAGGAAGAGGAAAAGATGTTACCCTACCACTACTAGGATACGGATTTTTGATAGGGGAACTGCTCAAGAAGAAAGGAATAGTGGGGTCCATTAAAGAAGAAACAACTTGGAGGAAGTTTCTCTATCAAACTTCCAAGGCAGGGGCCCCACAAGTTCAAAAAACAGAGGACTCCTTCATCTCCAATGAGCCTCTCCAAATTACCCTTGACAAGATCAAAACAAAGACTGTCAAGAGACTCAGGTCTGGATGTAAAGAAGCTCAAGCAAAAAGGCAAAGAACAGACACCAGAAATCTCCAAGAGGAAATGGAGGAGGCAACCTCCTCTATACAAGCAGCAGTTGCCTCTCCCTTAGCAATGATCCAAGAGGAAGCAGAGGTCTCTTCAAACTCCTCAAACGCAAGCAACACCTCAGAGGTTCCCCTCTCAATTCTTATTCCTAGAATTACTCAACATGGCGAGCAGGGACCTCAACTAGGAGAGCAGGTGGCTCCCCTAGAACAAGAGCAAATGCCTCCTCTAGAAATAGAACAGGCCCCTCAAATTAGCGAGCAGGTGGCTCATCAAGACAAGCAGGGGACTCAATCTCCAGCAGCTGTATCACCTCATCTAACTTCATTAGAACAACTGGATGCAGACTTTTCAAGAGTCAAAGCTTGAGGAGCCTGGAAGCTATCCAGGAGCCGTCTTCAAGCTGAAGCCTTCGCGCACTTCACCGAGGAAGAAGATTTTGTAATGGAGTGGCTTGGCACTGAAGATATGGCAGAAGCAACCAATATACTAAAAATCAACCAAGTCTATGCAATCAAAAGGAAGCAGCTCACTGCCAAGGATGCAATTGAAGATTCAAGTGATGATGATTTGGATGATGATGATGATGATACTCCTGATAATGCTCCTAAGGGACCACCTCGCTCAACAGGTAAACAAATCATTTACTCCTCCTCCACTAGTGATAAAGAAACCAGGAGGGTCATGGAGAAATCAAGAATGGAAACCCAAGGAGGAGGAGAGTCCTCTAAGGCTCCTCAAGGGTAGTTGGCTGCCACCTTAGAGCAGGGGACTCAATTGCTAGATCTCAACTTGGAGCCTCACCAAGAAGAAGTCGCAGAGCTACAAGCTACAACTTCAAATGAGATCAAGGAGCAAATTCTCAATGATGGAGCCGAGGACACTCCTACACTGGGAAAGGTCTTCATCGATGAAAGAAGAGCTATAATCAAATTCATCAGCAATGCTAAAGTCAGGCTGCACAAGAGACTGATCAAAATGCAAAGGCATTTTGACAAGCTACTGGAGGCAAAATTTGCAAAGGTTCACTGCCACATCAAAAGCAACCTCATGATCCAGCAGGTGTTCAACTTAGAACAAAAAGGCCCAGCTGAAGATGCAACTTTCCTAGCAGCCCGCTCAAATTGATGACATTCACAAAGAACTAGCAGCTCAAAGAGCAAAGGACAGAGAGCTTGAACTTCAGATTCAAACTTACATCAAGCAATTGCATGATCAAGAACAAATAGGTGCATCTCTGCCTTCTCTGCCACCCAACCTTGAGGAGGCTCTCCAGAAAATTCAAGAACATGAGGCCTACATCAAGACTCAGCAAGGACAGTCAGAAGCAATTCAAAAGGGCCTTAAGGAACTTCAAGCTCTATATGTAGAGCTCCAAAATCAACTTCAAGCAGACCAGCAACCACAAGCTACAGCAGAGCCCTCTGCCCAACCAGAAGCAGAGCCCTCTGCCCAGGTACTCTCCAACCCTGCTTTACAAACTAACCTTGAGCAGGCCCTTCACCTGATTCATGATCATGAAACATTCATCCAACACCTCAAGACCAAAGAGCTTCCAGGCTTCCTTCAACTCTCCCAAAAGGTGGTTACAAAACAGGTAGAGCATTCTGAAGCCATTGCAAAAACTAGAGAAGATGTTGCTAAGCACCTAACCAGGATGCACACTGCTACTCAAGAAGCATTTCTCAAGCAAGGAGGTGAACTACAGAAACTTGGCCAACACATCCAAGCAACAAATCAAAGTCTACAGAACTTGGACAGAGTGGTCAAAGAAGATGTCTAAGTAGATGTCATGGATCTTCGCAATATGATCAATGCAGTAGCAATCGAAGTCGGTGACATGCGACCAACAAGGAGAAGACAAGTGGAGGTTGACTCTGACCCAGAGATAGAAGCTCTATTTCAAGAAAACCTGACCCCTGGTGATGCCAAAAAGGGGGAAGGCTCAACACAAGCAGGCCCCTCCTCTAAGAGACCAATAGCAGCAAAGAAAGCAGCAGAAACAAGAAGAAAGAACCAGCTCTACAAAGAGGAAAGCGAGATCAGAAGAAGAAAAGCAGAAGAAGCAAAAGCCAAAGAAGAGGCAAAGAAGAAAGAAGAAGACAAGTAGATTAGATCTAAAGTCCGAAAATGACTAAAAACTATTGTACCTTATAAGCTAGAACAATGTACAAAAATTCAATGAAAATCAATAAAAATATTTGTTTCTTGTGTTGTATAGTTTTGGCATCATCAAAAAGGGGGAAATTGTTAGTACCCAATTTTGATAGATTTTGATGATGCCACTATAGTTAACACGTGTACATTGTGTCTCAATTTTATTCTTGTATTAACACTCAAAAGTGTGACAAAAATAAATGTACAATTTTTGAGACTAATGAAATACTACCGGAAAAATAAAAATTCAATAAGGTAATTTTTATTTACCTTAATATGATATTTTTATCCTACCGGTATATATTATTCAGTCCAAAGATTAATTAAATGTCACATTTTAAGATACCTGAATATTAAATACATTGAATATGCATGATTGAAGACAAATTTGACCGGCATTTAATGCCAAATATATACTGGGGTCCGGAGCAGTGTACGCATACATGAGACTGACTCCTAAAGTGAAGTTTAAGCGGCCAAATAATGCAAGACAAAGGAATCACCCGAAATCAGCTCCAGCACAAGAAGACGAATGTACAAGTCGTCCTTGTCAACTTTCAACGCCAAAGATTAATTCATCCTAACCAACGGATGAGATTAATCCAAAGGAGAAGCCTATAAATATAGGCTGAAACGAAAGTTTCTAACCAAGCTTTGAGCATCCAAAGTAGAGAAAAATATCCTTCGAGCATTCAAGAGCTATCTAGCAAAAGAGAAAGTGCAAACTTAACTTTGCTCTCTGCTTGGACTCATGCTTCACTAAACTTCCAGTTCATAAGCTATTTATTGCTAAATCATAGAAGTTTAGTTCCTAGTTGGAGGTTAGAACTTTTTTGTGACATTTCACAAATTGTTGTAAACACTTAGGAGAACTGTTGTTCGGATCCTAAGGTGTGGATAGATAGATAGAGTACCCTTTAATCCCCACTGGATTAATTGAGAAAAATATAAGGACTGAGTAACTTTGAGTGGTGCTATACTCAATGTGAAAAACCTTCAATCTAGGCCTAAGTGTTGTAAAGGCTAGATTGGCACTAAGTGTATTGGGCTTAATAGTTTGGTGAAGTCCATCTGAAAGAGGGTAGGACTGGACGTAGGAGGATTACACCAACTTCTAACCAGGATACACTGTGTGTTGATTTACATTTATTCAACAAAGCACACACTTAGCACTTCTCACAAAAAGATTTAAGTTTGCCAGCAGAATCCTAATCAGTTATCTTAACTGACCCAACTGCTTATCCTACTGCTTAATTACATACTTTCTTGTAGACCATTTTCACACAAGAGACGTGCATCAATATCACTAAAAGGCCAGTTCTATCAGATTCCAGAAATTTATTTTCTAAGTATAGCAGGTGCCTCAGCAGTTCCCTGGTGACCACCCAACTGCTAAGCCCTCTGCTCATATACACTTGTTTCCTTTGAACATCTCAACATCACCAGACTCTCATAACATCATCAATAAGAAGTTTTGCTTAAACTGATTTCTGAAAATCTTCTTATAACCTAAGCAGGTGGCTCAGCAGTTCCCTCATTACCACCCAACTGCTAAAATCACTGCTCCAGTAAAACTTCGCTTTACTCCTACTAAAGCACCTTTTCAGACAACCCTCATCATTCTAAACAATATTCCATAATCTCTTTCATCATAAAATCAATATCTATCTAGCAGTTGCCTCAGCAGTTCCCTGCTACCTAGCCAACTGTTAAGCCAACTGCCAAGCTAAGTGATAGCTATCTAAGTCAAACCTTCTCCAAGTTAGAAAGTGGTTATACACTAATTACATAAAAGGTAAAGACTTCCGATGTGCATCTATAAATCTCTCAAAAGATTATAGATTAACTCTTTTAGAGGGAAAAACGTTTCAAAGTTGAAAAAGTTTTAAAAATCTATTCAACCCCCCTCTAGACTTTTACCCTATCCGGGACCATCAATATATATATATATATATATATATATATATATATATATATATATATATATATATATATATATATATATATATATATATGGGAGAGTTCTAGTGAGAACCCCTCTTAAAATGAGAACCCGTGAGAACCCCTGAGAACCGGTGGTATCTGACGAGCACTTTGTCACGGTGCGTCAAAATAAATTCAATACTAAACACTTATACGTAGTATAGCGTAGTAGAGTTCGTATCCACAGGGAAAGGAATATTTCTCTTTGTATGATACTTAGTAAATAAAAGGGGGGATTTGGATTGAGTGATTTAATTTAATTAAGAACTAAGATGAACAACCTATATGTGTTTAATTCAAAGATAAAAAGGACTTGGCATTGCTATTTTCCACTTGTTGATATATTTTAGTCGATCATTGTTATATCTATAACTTATTCCCTCTCGAATACTCAATCGGGGAGTATATCCACTTCATCGAGGGTAGTTATTAACAACAACCGTTCATTAATAACCCTTACTATTAATCAAATATAGAACAACGCCTTATACCGATTTAATAGTAGCATTTAATCTTTCTAACTCCTTGATGAAATCAATTGAGATTGATAGCCTCAACACAATGGTTTCGGTTTAACCAACAAAATTAATCCCTCTTAAGTTTATTAACCACGACCGTGCATTAATAAACCGAAGTTACTTACTTGTGAAACCATCAACGATTAACCATCGGTTCGTTGATCGTTTCTAGTAATAATTAATATATGAAACAAAACTAGTTGATCCTTTAAGTAATGTTCAAAATATTAATATGAAATATGAGTAGGAATTTATTAATATTCAAGGAAGAATATTATTAAAGAAGATGAATCCTACTATAATTAATATCAAGATGTTAACTAATTATCATCTTAGCAACACTCCCCAACATTAATATAGAGGAAGAAAATATCATTCTAACTAATGTCGAGATGTTAACTAATTTTCATTTTAGCAACACTCCCCAACATTAATATAGATATGATATTAAGGAAAGAACTATTAATTAATATTCAAGGAAAGAAGTTAAGAAAATAACTCACATCTTTAATAATCAACAAGCTTCAAGAGCAACACCATGAATGGAAGTTTAGCTCCTCATTTGGAGACTAAACATAGCTAGAAAAATATAAAGAAATGCTATTCTAAACTGAGCTTAAGAGTATGGAAGAAGTGATGATGAAATGTGAAGGAAAATGGGGCTATTTATAGGTGTTTTCAACACCTAATGCCGGATACCCGGCCGGGTATTTTGACATACCCGACCGTGTATTTACCAAATCAAATATTTTCCCATGTTTTTGTGTCTTCTGCACTTTCTTTGGTCCGAAATCACAGAATACCCGACCGGGTATATGGAATACCCGACCGGGTATTTGCTAGTTTTGCAGCAGTTTCCTTTGTCACTTCATACCCGGCCGGGTAAAGTCCATACCCGACCGGGTTTTGCACAAAACTCAGGTTTCTTCATCCTTTTTGCTTCCAAACCTATCCTAAACTTATAGCCAAACTAACTACAACTTACAACAAACAATAAAATGCTAGAAATACGATTACAATCAAATGCAAACTAACAACTATAAACTTGCACAAAACTAGTAAATAAACATTACAAACAATAATAAAAATGTATACTTAGGCACTAACAACTAGTGCCTGTCAGTATTTTTGGCTGAAATGTTTTGTGTGTGTTCCTCATCAAGTCTAGATCATCCATGCCAAATTTGAGCAAAAAATTCAATCGGGAAGGTCGTCAAATGATTTTTGAAAGAAAACTGCGTATGGATCATAAATCAGACCAGTTTTCTTTCAAAAATCATTCGACGACCTTCCCGATTGAATTTTTTACTCAAATTTTGTATGGATCAATTAGACATGATGAGGAACTTACAAAAAAAAATTCAGCCAAAAATACTACCGGTTCCTTGGGGTTCTCACGGGTTCTCATTTTAAGAGAGTTCTCACTAGAACCCCCCCCCCCCCCCCCCCCCCATATATATATATAGTCATTCTCCTGTCCAGTAGCTTTCTGTCCGAACGCAATCCGAACACCGCCGTTCGGAGCCGTTTCCGGTTGAACTGTTTGATGAAATTTTTTGAGCATGTTCCTCATCAAGTCTAGTTTATCCATACCAAATTGCAGCTTTAAATTTGATTGGAAAAGCAGTTAAATAATTCGTTGAAGTTAACTGCGTTTTTCTATGTATAATGTTGCGCAGTTAACTTCATCAAACTATTTGACGGTCTTCCCCATCGAATTTTGAGCCAAAATTTTGTATGGATAAACAAGACTTGATGTGGGACATGCTCCAAAACTTTCATCAAAACATTCCATCGGGAACCGCCCCAAATGGCGGTGTTCGGACGGTGTTAGGACCGGGGGATGTTGGACCTGAGAATTTCTACATATATATATATGTGTGTGTGTATGTATGTATGTGTGTGTGTATATATATATATATATATATATATATATATATATATATATATATATATATATATATATAGGTTTTGGTTCAAATAAGAACATGATCTTAGGAGAGAAATGAGAATGAATCTTGACCGTTAGATTTGTTTCAAGTGAAATTCAATGTGCATTAGATGAAACTGTAATGTGCATTAGGTGAAATTGAAATGTGCAGCACAAATGGTACAATACAGTGACATTATGTGAAAGTGAATTGTGCATTAGATGAAATTGAAATGTGCACTAGGTGAAACTGAAATGTGCAGAATAAAAGGTACGATGTGATGTTATTTTTGTATCATTTATTCCGCACATTTCAGTTTCACCTAATGCACAATCCAGTTTCATATAATACAACCCAACGGTCCAGATTCGTTCTCATTTCTCTCCTGAAAGTCCATTCTTACCGGAACTGCTCCATATATATATATATATATATATATATATATATATATATATATATATATATATATATATATATGTGTGTGTGTGTGTGTGTGTGTGTGTGTGTGTGTGTGTGTGTGTGTGTGTGTGTGTGTGTGTGTGTGTGTGTGTGTGTGTGTGTGTGTGTGCGCGCGCGTGTGTGTGTGTGTGTATCACGTTTTTCCCAAAATAGCACAACATGTGTGTTTTTCCCTAAATAGACTAACCTTACCTTTTTTACCCCTAATTCTATTTAGATAATTAATTGATCTAAATAATTGTCCCTCTGATTTCCTTGCACTAATGCACAATCAAGGCGGTCCGTCGGTGGCGAGGCAGTTCGTGGTGGCGGCAGCACTGTGGCAGCGGTCGGCGATGGATTCTGGCGGCGGCGGCGGCGAACTCTGGCAAGGCAATTGATTAATTGCCCCCCCCCCCCCCCCCCCGTTCTCTTGCACAACCAAGGCAGTCCGGTGGTAGTGGCAGCGGCGGCGGCGAATTCTGGCGGCAAATCTGGCAGACTGCCGGGAAAAAATTGGAATTTTCTAGCGGTGCTCCGGCAGCGGCGGGCGGCAGTGGCTGGAGGTCCGGCGGCAGGTGGCGTCCGGCAGTCCTACGGCAGTAGTGGAAAAGGCTGTGAGGGGTATTTTGGTCCAATCACAAAATAAAAACTCCTATTTAAGGATGTTTATACTAGGTGCTCCTATTTTGGAAAAAAAGTCATGTTTTGCTCCTATCAAGGCAAATCTCCCTTGCGTATATAAGCTATAATAGGCTGAAGTCCAAGGCAACTTATTTTTTCTCCAATTTTTTTAGTTTAATTTAATTTCATTTTTCATATTTAGTCTAACTTTCTAATGTTTAAGTGTTGTATAATTACTCTGTAGCTCAGTCTAACCCAAATTCTTGGATCCTCCCCTGATGCTCATAGAATACGTCTTAAAATCTATGAATTAGATTCCATATACACATCTAAATTAAGATTTCATGACAACCAAGTATTCTAGTCCAGTTGGTTGTGAGCTTAGTGTACCTAGTGGGAGGTCTCGAGTTCGAAACCCGCTAGGCACATAACGGTTTGGAACTCAATGGAGTGAGTCTCAACCTTATAATTTTTAAGGCCTAGAATTTTTTTCATGGCCTAATTCTCATAATAATTACAAATTGCTTATTTTTAAAAAAGACAATGATTAGTATAAAGTAAAGAAAAAATCCACTTTTAGTTTCATTACTATTATATCACTTCCACATTTAGTCCCTTACTTTCAGATTGTCCACATTTAGTCCGTGACCATTATCCCCTCACCACCCCTTGTCCTTCTGGCCAAAATTCCGGCAAATTTAGTCCACTTATCAGCCTCAGAATCAGTCTTTGCATTAAATTTTACATAAGATTGAGTTTTTCATATCAGTCGTTGCATTAAATTAGGGTTTTCATACCTAAAATCTGCATTAAATTTGCCGGAATTTTGGTCGGAATGATGAGGGGTGGTAAGGGGATAATGGTCACGGACTAAATGTGGACAATCTGAAAGTAAGGGACTAAATGTGGAAGTGGTATAATAGTCACGGGATCAAAAGTGGAATTTTTTCTAAAGTAAATATATTGGACAAAAATGTGATTTTTATACTTTTGCGACTATAATATTAAATTTAGGGTCGTTGATGAAGTTCAAATTTATACCATATTGACTATGTAGATATACTCATAGTAGCTTTACTGATATTTTATCCACTATTTACGTTTTAGTACGGTGCTCCTATTTTGGAAAAAAAGTCATGTTTTGCTCCTATCAAGGCAAATCTCCCTTGCGTATATAAGCTATAATAGGCTGAAGTCCAAGGCAACTTACTTTTTCTCCAATTTTTTTAGTTTAATTTAATTTCATTTTTCATATTTAGTCTAACTTTCTAATGTTTAAGTGTTGTATAATTACTCTGTAGCTCAGTCTAACCCAAATTCTTGGATCCTCCCCTGATGCTCATAGAGTACGTCTTAAAATCTATGAATTAGATTCCATATACACATCTAAATTAAGATTTCATGACAACCAAGTATTCTAGTCCAGTTGGTTGTGAGCTTAGTGTACCTAGTGGGAGGTCTCGAGTTCGAAACCCGCTAGGCACATAACGGTTTGGAACTCAATGGAGTGAGTCTCAACCTTATAATTTTTAAGGCCTAGAATTTTTTTCATGGCCTAATTCTCATAATAATTACAAATTGCTTATTTTTAAAAAAGACAATGATTAGTATAAAGTAAAGAAAAAATCCACTTTTAGTTTCATTACTATTATATCACTTCCACATTTAGTCCCTTACTTTCAGATTGTCCACATTTAGTCCGTGACCATTATCCCCTCACCACCCCTTGTCCTTCTGGCCAAAATTCCGGCAAATTTAGTCCACTTATCAGCCTCAGAATCAGTCTTTGCATTAAATTTTACATAAGATTGAGTTTTTCATATCAGTCGTTGCATTAAATTAGGGTTTTCATACCTAAAATCTGCATTAAATTTGCCGGAATTTTGGTCGGAAGGATGAGGGGTGGTAAGGGGATAATGGTCACGGACTAAATGTGGACAATCTGAAAGTAAGGGACTAAATGTGGAAGTGGTATAATAGTCACGGGATCAAAAGTGGAATTTTTTCTAAAGTAAATATATTGGACAAAAATGTGATTTTTATACTTTTGCGACTATAATATTAAATTTAGGGTCGTTGATGAAGTTCAAATTTATACCATATTGACTATGTAGATATACTCATAGTAGCTTTACTGATATTTTATCCACTATTTACGTTTTAGTACGGTGTAATATTTTAAAAAAGTAAACATTCAAAATAACACATGCTTATATCATTTGATAGGGGTGAGCGCGGTCCGGAATCGTCCGATAAACTAGCACTTGCGACATTTGTATAAAGATTTCAAGATAAATGAATGCACACTCGCTCTAAAGGAGTAGAAGGACTACTTGAACTTAATCCTGAACTTGAACGAACTTTGTGGAAAAATCTTTTAATCCACAAGAAGCCAATCATGATGGACCAAAAGACGGCGCTGCAAAACCTCACGCCAAGCTTCATCGAGGATGAAAGCATAAGCGCACCAACAATCGAGACAGCCAACTTCAAGATTAAACCCGCCATTATCAACATGATGTCTAATCATCAATTTGGCGGGTCCAAGCAAGACGACCCCAGGGTCCACATGTTGTGGTTCACTTGAGCATGCCAAACATTCCGCTTCAACGGAGTGACTCCTGACGCCGTAAAATTACCCATATTCCCATTCTGACTACGAGATAGGGCATCTTTATGGTTGGATATCTTTCCAACGGGTCATTTCACAACATGGGCAATACTACAGCAGGCGTTCATGCAAGAGTACTTTCCTCCGTCGGCGGTTGCTAAAATTAAAACAACAATCCAAACTTTTAGGCAATTCCCGACGGAATCATTAAATGAAGCATGGGAGCGCTTCAAGGATATGAGAAACAAGTGTCCACTCACACTGATTGACCCTAGCAGCTTGATGTCCCATTTCTATAATGGACTTCAAGTTGGAAGCAAAAAAGAGCTTGATTTCTCTTCTGAGGTGGGATCATTCCTTGATATGGCGCCCAACGCCAATGAAGCTCTGGTGGAGAAGGTCACTTCCAACGCAAGATACTGGTACGATGAAAGAACTCCAGTGGCAACAAAACCAGGCTATCTTGAAGTTGACCAACTCACGGCTTTAACCGCAAAGATTGAAGGGTTGGTGGTGGAAGTGAAAAATCTGAAAGGCGAAAACAATCACACCAACCAGGTCAACTACATTGGCACTGCCCCGAATCAGCAACCATCCTGATACTTCGGGAACTCAAACTCTGCCCCACAGTCATCACAATTTAATGTTTATTCACCTGTTTCTAATTCAACTGAACTTGTACTCTCATGTGAGATATGTTTTGGTCCGCATTTGACCAATTCATGTCAATTAGTTGATGATTGTAATCTAAGTAACAAGAGGGAGGTAAACATGCTGGAATATGGCTGAACGAAACCAGAACGGCCATGGGCAAATCAAGGCAACAAGTGGCGTAACACAAATTACCCTCCCCAAAATTACCAAGGGAGAAACTATCAGGGTAACCAATGGCGGGGGGATTACAACAATGGTCCTCCTCACGGCGGTTACCAAGGTAACCAGAACTACCCCACAAACAACAATCAAGGGCACAACTTCCAAGGTTGGAACCAGGGAGGGGCACTAAACCAGTCAAACCAGAACAATCAGGTTTATGTGCCTCCACATATACGACAAACAGAGGCGGCCCAAACCTCGGAGATAGGCTTGTTGGTAGCTGAACTAGCAAGGACACGGGAAGAGATGGAAAAATATAAGGTTAGCACTGACAATCAGATCAAAACTCTGATGATGCAAATTACTCAGAATAATGTTCCCGGTCGTCAGCCTGGGAACTTGCCTCGCACTACAGAACCAAATCCCCGTGAACATGTGCAAGCTATCATTCTCCGAAGTGGGAGACAAAAAGACAAGGTCAAGCAGAAGAGCAGTGAAGAAGAGGAGACTCCTGAGAACCATACTGATGCTCCAACTGAGAAGAGCATGGAGTCAATACGCCCTAACGCAAAGGTCACTATCGTCAAACCTTCTCTCCCATTTCCTTCACGGGTTAGAAATCATGACGATGGCAGGAAACACAACAAATTCCTGGACCTAGTCAAACAACTGCACGTCAACCTGCCGCTAATGGATGCCTTGGCAGAGATGCCCAAATATGCCAAGTTCTTCAAGGACTTGCTGACAAACAAGAGGCAGTTGTAGGAGCTCTCAGTCGTGGACCTAAATGAATCCAGGTAGTTTCACTATCCCTTATTCAATTGACAATTTCAATTTCAATAATGCTCTAGCTAACTTAGGGGCGAGTATCAACCTGATGCCTTCCTCTATAGTCGAGAAGCCAGGACTTGGGGAAATGAAACCCACCAGGATGTGTCTTCAAGTGGCTGATCGCTTAGTCAAATATCCGAAAGGAATTGTTGAAGACGTCTTGGTCAAGGTTGACAAATTCATTTTCCTAGTCGACTTTGTAGTAATGGACATGGAAGAGGATAGGGAAACACCTCTTATTCTGGGAAGGCCCTTTCTGGCTACCGCCAGGGCCTTGATTGATGTCATTGATGGCTCACTAACTCTAAGAGTTAGAGATGATTTATGCACCTTCCAACTCTCAGATGTTATGAAACACCCCACAGATTCCTTTCAAGGATGTCATTTTCTTGATACTTTCGAATCAATCGAAGGGTATCTTTTGGGGGAAGAGAATGGACATGTAAGTGATGAAGCATGTCTGTTAAAAGAAGCCGACGGTGACATGAGTGATGCATGTGAGAGTTGTGAGGATGCGCTAATTGAGCAAGCTTCTCATGAAGTATTGACTGAGTTCGAGGGGGAGAAAAATGAACAAAACTTAAGAAATGACCCCCCCCCCCCCTCGAACTAAAGAAACTCCCTGAACATTTAGAATATGCATTCTTGGATGACGAAGGCAAATGCCCTGTCGTCATTGCCGCACACTTAAGTGAGGAACAAAGGGACAAATTACTTCGAGTCCTTAAGACACACAAGCAAGCAATTGCTTGGAAACTTGAGGACATCAATAGAATAAGTCCCACCTTTTGTACTCACACCATCAAGATCGAGGAAGGGTTTAAACCCGTCATCCAACCACAACGACGTTTGAACCCAAACATGATGCAAGTAATGCGTGCCGAAATTGTCAAACTGCTAGATGCTGGTATCATTTACCCCATTTCTGATAGTCAGTGGGTAAGCCCGATTCATGTTGTCCCTAAAAAGGGGGGAATGACTATCACGAAAAATGAAAAGGGCGAACTTCAGCCCAGTCGAACTGTTATCAGGTGGCGAATGGTAATTGATTACCGCAAACTGAATGAAGCCACCCGGAAGGACCAGTTTCCCCTCCCCATCATCGATCAATTAATAGAGAGGTTGGCAGGCCATAGTCATTATTGTTTCCTGGATGGCATGAGTGGATACTTCCAAATCCATGTAACCCGGAAGACCAAGACAAAACTAGATTCACATGCCCTTTTGGGACCTTTGCTTTTCGTAGGATGTTTTTTGGTCTCTGTAATGCCCCTGCCACCTTCATGAGGTGCATGATTGCCATATTTGAAAAATATATTGGCCACTTCATGGAGGTATTCATGGATGATTTCTATATTTTTGGAGAATCCTTTAAAAAATGCCTTGAAAATCTGGAAAAAGTACTTATCCGCTGCAGGGAAACCCACTTAGCCTTAAGTTGGGGAACATGTCACTTCCTTGTGAAAGAGGGTATAGTACTTGGACACAAAGTGTCAAGTAACGGGGTCGAGGTTGACCGTGCGAAAATTGAAACGATAGAGAAACTTCCTCCACAAACCACGGTAAATGTCATCCACAGTTTCTTGGGACATGCGGACTTTTATCGGCGTTTTATAAAGGACGCGGTTTTTATATTCTCTGATGAATGTCACCAAGCTTTCCAAACACTTAAAACACAATTGATCAATGTTGCAATACTTGTGGCCCCGGATTGGAGTGTACCTTTTGAACTCATGTGTGACGCTAGTGACTTAGTAGTGGGGGTCATTCTTGACCAAAGGAAGGATAAGAACTTCCACCCAATCTACTACGCTAGCAAAACTCTGTCAGGGCCACAACTGAACTACACCACCACTGAAAAAGAATTCCTTGCTATTGTTTGTGCTTTAGAGAAGTTTAGGACCTACATCATTCTTTCGAAGGTTATTATCTATACCGATCATTCGGCCATTAGATATCTCCTCCAAAAGCATGATGCTAAGTCTAGACTATTACGCTGGGTTCTTTTGTTGCAGTAATTTGATATTGAAATCAGGGAGCGGAAAGGGTATGCTAATCAGGCAGCTGATCACCTTTCGAGGTTAGATGTCGAATTAGCAAAAACCTTTGGAAAATGTGAAGTGGAGGAACTTTTTCTTGCGGAGAGGTTGATGGCATAATCCTCCAATGAACAAACACCATTGTTAGGAATATTTTATGGTGTCCAATCTAATTAAATATCTTTGTATTTGTGTAGTTATTAATTAAACGTGTAATACGGGCCACAAATGTGTATCAGCCCGGGGGCTTCCTTGTAACCCGTAAGTTAGCTAACTTCTCCTATAAAAGGAGGCTAACTTACGGGAACCCAAACAATCGAAAAGAGGCTTAGAGGCGCAGAGGCGAGATAGAGAGAGTAGGGTTTTCGCTGCTCTCCTTCTCCAGGGAGAGCAGCGGGATTCACACGGTATACCAGATTTGGTTTTAATCTTGTCGATATCTTTCTATCTGCTTCTTCTTAACTGCTATGGTTGTATGATTGTTTAGTATTCTGGGTTTATCAATTGGTATCAGAGCCAAGACTGACTATAGTGGCCTCAGCCCCATGCCACTGAACTTTCATTGATCACGTTGTGTCTAGTTACTCACTCATAAATGTTTTGAAATTTTCTAGGACATAGACGCACTTTTAGAGTCAGTTGCAGGTCTACATGACCCGCGAGAACTTCCATAGGGCTCATCTATTACAGATGTAGACCAATAATTGGAAGGAAGTCCTGCTGTTGCAACATAAGAATAACCAACATTTTCAGGCCATTGCTTTAGAGTTTATCTCTATAGTGATGAAAACGGGTGTCTACACGACCCCGGGGGGCTTTTATCATTTACTCTTTCTGTTTGTTTCCTGTTTTATTTCCGCAGTATAAAAGAATAAAAGCATGATGTCCCGATTCATCGGATCGTCATGAGGGGGAGAGTGGTCCACATGCTGTTAACACTGAACAAATCATTCTGGGACACTTCACTCCTCCATCACAAAAATCAACACCTTCTCTGCTATCTCTTCAACTCAAATCAAATGGTCAGCTACACTCATAAATCAACAATCATTATGTTCCGCTGTGCCACCGACAAGTTCTCCTCAAATGCATTCATTCCACATAGTCAAAAAGACTACATTGTGGAGGAGACAGAGGTCAAATACTCGTGTCCTGAAGATGAATTCCATGGGCGTCTCCTATTCTCCAAATAATATTCATTGTAGAGGTGTCACCGGACTTCATCCAAGCTGATCAAGAGCAACTTCTGGAAGGCATGGACTACATGCAAGATATTGAAGATTCATCAACCCCCGACATCAAAGATCAAATTTTTCAAGAAGACATCAAAGGGGAGATTGCAAGGATTTCTTCAGATAGCCTTCCTCAGAAGTCAAGTTCAAAGACAAAGGAAGCTCAATAACAACAAAGACAAAGATATCTGCGCTGCAATGCTGATTCAACACGATTGAACACCAAGGGGGAGATTGTTAAGAATATTTTATGGTGTCCAATCTAATTAAATATATTTGTATTTGTGTAGTTATTAATTAAACGTGTAATACGGGCCACAAATGTGTATCAGCCCGAGGGCTTCCTTGTAACCCATAAGTTAGCTAACTTCTCCTATAAAAGGAGGCTAACTTACGGGAACCCAAACAATCGAAAAGAGGTTTAGAGGTGCAGAAGCGAGATAGAGAGAGTAGGGTTTCCGCTGCTCTCCTTCTCCAAGGAGAGCAGCGGGATTCACACGGTATACCAGATTTGGTTTTAATCTTGTCGATATCTTTCTATCTGCTTCTTCTTAACTGCTATGGTTGTATGATTGTTTAGTATTCTGGGTTTATCAACCATGGTATGCTGACATTGCCAACTACCTTGTTGGTAACGTCGAGCCTACAGACCTAACAAGGCACATGAAGAGGCGGTTCCTGTCAGAAGCAAAGCACTATTTTTGGGATGATCCATATGTATTCCGAATTTGTGCTGACCAGGTGGTGAGAAGATGTGTTGTTGAAGCTGAGGGAAGAGACATACTAAAGCATTGTCACAGCGGCCCTACTGGGGGCCACTTTTCAGGGAATAGAACTGCCAGACGGGTTCTGGACTGTGGGTACTTTTGGCCCATAATTTTTAAGGATGCTAATGTATTTGTTTCCTCTTGTGATAACTGTCAGCGAATCGGGAATATTTCTGGGCGCAATGAGATGCCCCAACACTTTATCTTACCTTGGGAGGTATTTGATGTTTGGGGCATCGACTTTGTTGGACCTTTCCCCAGCTCGAGAGGAAACAAATACATTCTTGTGGCCATTGATTATGTTTCTAAGTGGGTTGAAGCCCAGGCCTGCATCACCAACGACTCTCAAGTAGTCGTAAATTTTTTGAAAAAAATGTTTACTTGATTTGGTGTGCTTAGGGTTTTGATCAGTGACAGAGGGACTCATTTCCACAATGATCCAATGGCCAAAATCTTGGCCAAATATGGAGTCCAACATCGGAGCGGAGTAGCGTATCACCCCCAAACTCAGGGGCAGGTTGAGAACGCTAACAGGGATTTGAAGTCCATTTTGGAGAAAACTGTTGCCCAGACCAGGAAAGACTGGTCGACTAAACTTGACGACGCAATTTGGGCATTTCGGACTGCGTACAAAACCCCGATCGGAACCACACCTTTTCACCTTATATACGGGAAGTCTTTCCATTTACCCGTTGAACTCGAACATAAAGCACTTTGGGCAATGAAAAATGTGTGTTTTAAACTTGACGCTGCAGGGAAAGAACGATTTTACCAGATGAATGAACTGGACGAGTGGAGAGCGCAAGCTTTTCATAACTCCAAACTTTACAAGGAACGGGCCAAACTCTATCATGACCAACACATAAAGGCCCGTGATTTCAATGTTGGGGATAAAGTGCTATTGTTCAACTCCCGGTTAAAACTGTTCCTGAGAAAACTCAAATCAAGATGGTCCGAACCGTTCACGGTCATGAAAACTTACCCCTACGGAACCATCGAGATTGAAGATGTAAACGGGGGTCCCTTTAAAGTTAATGGCCACCAACTCAAACTTTACCACGGTGGCGCGGTTGAAAAAAGCAAGGAAATTCTCTATCTCTAAAAATTTTGAATCAAAGGAGGGAATTTGTCAAGCTAGTGACGTTAAAGAAGCGCTCATTGGGAGGCAACCCATTGAAAAGAAAAAAAACTAACCTCAAAAAAAATTACTTTATTTTTTTTGCAGATGTCTAGAGGAAGAAGTGACGACCCCATCTCTCAGGAGCCACCACTGGCTAGGCAAGACCCACTGCCTGTGCCAGACATCCCATTTGCTACTGATGCTGACCGCAGATGCTTCCAGACATGGGGGCGTTTCCGCAGTCTTCTACCCCCCATGATTCTGGATCAGGGGATGCTCGAGACGTGGGGGTACTGGGACGACATCGATACGCTGCTAGGAGATTCATTATGGCGGAGCATTCTATCTATCGAGGAGAGGGCCAGTTTCTCACTGACGATTGAGTTCATGTGCTCATTGCACTTCACTCATTATGGCCATATCATTCAGGTAGTAGTTGCCATTGGGACGGAGCCACAGATGAGATTCACTATTTTGGGCATGGAGCACTCCATCACTGTGGCTGAGCTCCGGCTTATACACAGACGGACGAGTTTCACGCTCTCCCGACCCATCTACCGGAGGGGTTTGACATTGACGAGTTCTGGCACACACACTCTACCGACACGGGGGCCTTTCTTCGTGCGTACCCCTTGGCAGCCCGATGGAGGTGGACACACTGGTATATACTCTCATTCGTGCTATCTTGTGGTTTTTTTTGGACGACCTAACAACACAAACAGGTTGTCAAAAAGGACATATTCTTCTTTTGGAGTTTGATTCACCAGAGTCCGGTGAACATGGCAGTCCTTATGACTCGTTTCTTCCGGAGCTAAAGGAAGAGTGTCCGCCGCACTATTCAGGCAGGGCCTTTCGTCACGATTCTCGCTCGGTCATTCTACCCTGACCTAGACATTCCCAGGTTACTACCTGTGTCGGATAGCATCCGCGTTCTTCGGTCCTCATCCGTTGCGAAAATGAGGATCAAGAAGAATCAGAATACTCAGGAGCTCCCAGGCATTGAGCAGACAGCGGAGCAGAACAACTCTTCTCGGGCACCACCACATAGGGGATCTGGAGAGCGATGATGGACGGGATGAGGAGTCTTCAGACCTCATTCTCAGAGTTTCGGGACGCACACGTGACGGAGTTCCGAGACTTTCGATCAGCACAGGAGGCCGCCATCAGGGAGATGCAGGAGACACAGACCACGAACCTGGCTGAGTTCCTGGATTGTCGACTGGCACAGGAGGTCACCGTCAGGCAAATGCGGCAACAGATAGAGGCTCAGCAGGTGGATATCAATGAGATAAAGGATTGGCTTAGGCCTCGTTATGGCCCACGGGATGAGACTGGCTCTGATTAGTTTTTACTTCCTTCTTAACATTTTACTATGTTTGTTTGTTTATTCAGATTGGACATTACGCTGCTCTTTTGACTTGATTACTCATACAAATTGACTATGGATTGTGTAAGGATTTTTAAAACAATTTTATTCCTGTTTTCATCATTCCTCTTCACAAAATCATTTCAAAACTCAAGTGTGAGGAAAGAACAAAAAAAAATGTGCTTTTATTTCTAAACTTTGTTCATTAAAAAGAGACCTCGAGGGCGAGGTCCAGCTCAAGTGTGAGGAGGTTGCGTTTTACACTCAAAAAGTTAAAACCTTGTTTTAGATCAATCTTTTTACTATTTTTGATATGAAACATTCACTTCTCAATTATTATCAATCACATATTGGCTTAGAGAATCACCCTTATTATAAGAATTTACTTTTATTATTATTTTTAGAAAACTTGAAATTGTTATGGGTTTTTTGTTGCGAATGTAAAGGGATAATTTTGTTTTAATAGGACATTCATTTTATTCATAAAAACAAAGAATACTAGTATTAATAAATCTCTTCAAAACTCATTGTTATAGGACAATTCCATCTCCGAAAAGGGGCTCTGTTTCATTCATTAATCATAGTCTGTGAGAATGAAATATGCATTTACCATGGGATAACACAGCCAACAAGAGTGGAAAAGAGGCAAAAATACTATTATTAATAAATCTCTTCAAACCTCATTGTTATAGGACAATTCCATCTCCGAAAAGGGGCTCTGTTTCATTCGTTAAGCATAGTCTGTGAGTGAAATATGTATCTACCATGGGATAACACCGCCAACAAGAGTAGAAAAGAGGCAAAAAATGTGTTTGTGAATAAGATAAATGTCCAAATTAGAATAATGAAAACCTTGGGATAAGGAATTGATTGGTGGTTTAACATAATCAATAGTTTTTATAAGGTAATAATAAATTTAAATTCTTGTATTTTGGGTGATTTTTCTAAAATGTTTAAAAATTGAGAATAAAAAAGGAGATTTTTGTTTCTATTTCTTTAATAGCAATTTGATTGTGATTCAGTCATGTTTTACCTTTTGTGAGTGTGTTTCCAACCAATTTGTCGCTTGAGGACAAGCAACGCTTAAGTGTGAGGAGATTGATAAGTCCATTTTTGTACTTATTTTTCTTATCAAAATTAAGCGATTTTTGTATGGAAAATAGAAAAAACAAGGCACGTTTTGGATATTTTGGTTCAAGTTTCATGAATTCAGGTAAAAACTACAGTCATAATCTGTTTGGTGAAATTTCGAGCCAATTGAACACAAAATGAGTCAATTTGAGTAACAAATAAATCCATATCTAAAGAAAAAAGCAGAATTTCAAAATGGTCCAGAAGGGAAAGTTGAAGAGCACAAAATACAGAACAAGACGGTCAAAGAAGCCCGCAGGCAGTCAAGTAGGCGGCCAGATCTGACCGCCCTCCAGACCGCCTACTCTATGTTTGGAAAGTCAACATTTTGGACTTTGACCGGACCCGGAAAAGACCGAAGGATGCCGACACCCCACGAAGGGCGGCCACCCTCGGTGACCGCCTACGGCACAAGACGACAAAGCCAACGACCGTCGGTATGAAAAGACGGCAGGCGGCTAGACAGAACTGGCAAGCGGCCGCCTTCCGTGACCGCCTGCGGTAAAGTGACGTCGCCACGTTTCGCTGCCGGTGAAAAGACGGCAGGCGGCCAGATGAGGACGAAGGGAGGCCGCCCTCCAGAACGCCTATGGGAAATTTGTGCTATAAATAGCCTGATTTTTGCTGAACTCAAACACACCACTTCCAACCCTAAATCAGTTCGAATACCCTCCTTTCTTCCTCCATTTCCGCAGCTCCAAGCTATTTTTGGGAGAGAAAACTTCAAATCTTCATATCTTCTTCATTTTAACTTCAAATTGTAAGTTCTTTATATGTATTTTCATCTTCTCAACCAGTAGAATCTGAATATGTGCTTTGTTTTCTCGATCTGTTCTTCGAATGTTTCCAGATTATTTATCAAATATTTCACATTTTCTTCCAAAAACTAAATAAAATAGTTGTTGATGTTGAATTCATTCGAATTAATTATATAGTTGTTTACTAGCCTCAAGGTTTTTATTTATCTTAAGAAGTTTAATTTTCACGAAGCACAAGTAATTTTTAATTAATTTCGGTAATTAGTTGTTATTATTGCATAAATTAAATTAATTAGTTTAAAATAGAAAGAAAAAAATCACGGTCCTAATTCCAGTTTGTTCCACTGTAATATCACCCCCAGTAGTCAATATAAAATTTATTACGAATTTAAAATATTTTTAGTTGCCTTTTGCATTTTATAGTTAAAATTGGGAAAATCATCAATTAGTTTTTAAAATTGGATTTTAGGTCCTACAAGTTTATATTTTAGATAGTTGTATTTTAGTTCCTACAAATTTGTTTTGCCAGAATTTACTTTTTTTTTAATTTTTGCTATTATACATGTTTAATTCCTTGTTAATGATTAATTTATTTACTATATTGTTGAATGCAAAAATAATGTTTAGTAGTTAAATTTCTTTTGGGCATGAATTCAATAAAGGAATATGGAATTGACTTGTTAGCCGAAAATTAGGGGTTAAAATTAATTAATTGGACTAGTTATTCAAATTGATGAAATAGTAAGTAATAATTGTTTGCCATTTTCATTAATTAAATTTTGGAAAATTATTTCTAACTTGTCTATGAGATTAGAAAATAATTTGAGCCAACCATATTCAAGCACATTAATAAGGCCTAGAAATGGGAAATTTTAATGAAAAGGATTTACATCTTGTCTATGAGAAATAAATTCAAATTGCCTAAATAATGAGTTTAATTAGTTAATGAATTTGGCTATTTTTATTAATTAAAATATTGGAGAATTATTTATGTCTTGTCTATGAGATTTGAATTTAATTCAAGCCAATCATTTTTGAATACATTAATGAAATCTAGAAATACGATAAATTAATGAAAGTAATTTCTATTCTTGTCTATGAGAAAAGAAATTATTAGTCCAATTTTAGTTTTAATTCCCCTAATTACTAGGCCTAAGAATATATCCATTTCTAATTACTCAATTCATTGCCCTTATTTGCCTAAATCTTTTCATTAATCTTTGGAATATTTGATCTTAAGCCTTCATTTTTAGTTGAAAATTGTTCCTAGTTATAATTTTGCATATTGGCCTAGTTTAGGAAAAGCTTCCAACGATTAGCGATAGCCCGTGACTAAGACTAAATTAAGAAAAGTTCTCTGTCATTTCTCATGAGACACGATACTCGGGGTAAAAACCGAAAGGTTAAACTCTGTTTTACTACAACGTCGCGTAAGCAATTATCACAAGGCCGGAGTAAAAATAATCTTTATACATGGTCCTCTTCACCACCCTGTGCAACTCTCGTCACTTCCCAATTATGGCATGAAACACTTGGACACCCAGCCTCCTCCACTCAAAATAAAATCCTTTCCACACATAAAATAAAGTCCAATTCTAAAGCATTTATTTGTTCTCCTTGTCTCAAGGTCAAAAGTGGCAAGTGCCTATGCACCACAAGTGGGATTGGATGTATCTACAACTTAACAGTTCTGGGAAGATATTGAAGACGTGGTGCGACGAGTGCCAAGGGGAGAGAAGTTGATCATAGGAGGTGACCTCAACGGGCATGTGGGCTCGAGTCGTGATGGCTTTGAGAATATTCATGGCGGACATGGTTTTGGCACTAGCAATGAGGCGGGAAAGAACATTTTGGATTTTGCCTTGACGTATGAGTTGGCTATAATGAACACGTGGTTTAAGAAAAGAGACTCTCACCTTGTAACTTATAAAAGTGGAGCTAATAGTACCCAAATTGACTACTTCTTAGTACGGACCACTTGGAGAACTAGCTACACTAATTGTAAGGTTATTCCAGGTGAGAGTGTTGTCACTCAGCATAGGATGCTTATGCTTGACTTTCGAGGTAAGAACCATAAAAGACAAGTTAAACAACAAGTGGAGCCAAAGATAAAGTGGTGGAGGCTTGAGGAAGATCTTCAACAAAGCTTTACACACAAAATGGTCGGTGAAGATGTATGGCGTATTGATAATGAAACACATGTGGATGATGTGTGGTTATCAATGGATTTGACCATTAACAAAGTGGCAAAGGAGGTACTTGGAGAATCTAAAGGATGTCGGCCACCTAAAAAGGACACATCTTGGTGGAATGATGAGGTGAAACAAGCCATAAGGAACAAAAGAGATTGCTACAAAAAGTTGGGGACAAATTGGAGTGATGAGAACATAGAAGCATACAGGGAGGCTAAAAGACAAGCAAAGAAAGCCGTAAGGGAGGCACGAGGGAAAGTGAACAAGGAGTTGTATGAAAAGTTGGACCCTAAGGAAGGAGAACTAGATATTTATAGACTTGCTCGTCTTCGTGATCGCAGAACTCAAGATATTGCAAAAGTTAAATGTGTGAAGGATGTTGATCAGAGGATATTAATGGACGACGGAGAGATAAAAGAGAGGTGGATGTCATACTTTGATACACTATTCAACGGGAACAAAACACAAGATATCGGCGATTTGTCCATACCAGATTGTATGGTAAACCGTGATTTTGTGAGAAGGATCCAAACAACGGAAGTTAAAGAAGCTCTGAGGAAGATGGGACGAAAAAGAGCAATGGGGCCAGATGGCATACCGATCGAGGCTTGGAGAAGTTTGGGAGAGAGAGGCGTCGAGTGGTTAACAAGTTTCTTCAACATGATTTGGAGAAACAACAAGATGCCAACGAGTTGGAGGAAGAGTACTCTTATCCCCTTATTTAAGAATAAATGTGATGTACAAGAATGTGCCAACTATCGAGGGATTAAGCTTATGAGTCACACCATGAAACTTTGGGAGCGAGTGATTGAGCAAAGACTTCGAAGGACTGTGAAGATTTCAGAGAATCAATTCGGTTTTATGCCTGGTCGCTCAACAACTGAGACCATTCACCTTCTTTGGAAACTTATGGAGAAGTATAGAGATGCTCATAAGGATCTGCATTTGGTGTTCATTGACTTAGAAAAGGCATATGATAGGGTGCCTCGAGAAGTTCTTTGGTGGGCCTTAACTAGGAAAGGCATATCACGCAAGTATATCAGCATCATCATGGATATGTATGAGGATTGTACTACAAGTGTTCGTACTAGTGTAGGGAGGACTGAAGAGTTCCCTATTACTATCGGAGTGCACCAAGGATCGGCCTTGAGTCCTTTCTTATTTGCCATAGTCATGGATGAACTTACAAAGTCAATTCAAGATGATATACCGTGGTGCATGATGTTTGCCGACGATATTGTATTGATTGATGAGACGCAATCAGGTCTTAAAGCAAAGTTGGAAGTATTGCGACAAACATTGGAGAATAAGGGTTTCAATCTAAGTCGGAGCAAGACAGAGTACATGGAGTGCAAGTTTGGTGGAGGTAGAAGTAGTGGTAATAGCGGAATTACTCTGGATGGTAAGGAGATACCAGTCAGTGATATGTTCCGTTACTTGGGCTCCATAATTCAGAAGGATGGTGAGTTAGATGGAGATGTATCCCATAGAATCAGAACAGGGTGGATGAAGTGGAAGAGTGCATCAGGATTTCTATGCGACCGAGGTATGCCGACTAGACTGAAGGGTAAATTTTATAGGACAGCAATTAGGCCTGCATTACTGTATGGCGTAGAGTGTTGGATGGTGAAACAATGTCACATTCA
This sequence comes from Cuscuta europaea, assembly GCA_945859875.1. Lineage (NCBI taxonomy): Eukaryota > Viridiplantae > Streptophyta > Magnoliopsida > Solanales > Convolvulaceae > Cuscuta > Cuscuta europaea. The sequence continues at coordinate 300,941 of CAMAPE010000080.1, read as the reverse complement.
AAAGATGAGTGTGGCAGAGATGCGCATGCTGCGTTGGATGTGTGGGCATACTTGGAAGGACCGCGTGAGGAATGAGACAATCAGACAAAGGGTGGGAGTAGCACCTATTGAAGACAAGATGCGGGAGTCGCGCCTACGGTGGTTTGGTCATGTGCGTAGAAGACCGAGTGATGCACCTGTTAGGTGAGTTGAGATGTGTGGAGAAGAGGCAGGGAAGAGAGGGAGAGGAAGACCCAAACAGACGTGGGTTAGGGGAGTTCGAAGTGATATGCTTCTTCCGGGGTTGGATGAAGGCATGACTTTGGAGAGAACTAAGTGGAGGGGATCCACGTGTTCGAAGTGAGGGGAGTTCGAAGTGATATGCTTTTTTCCCTCATCTTTTTTTCCCCTAGTTTTTTTTATCCTTATATATATAAGCATTATTTGCAGCCTTTTTATTTTATCATTTTATATATATTCATCTTTTTTTATATTATCTTTTCATAATAGCTTGTTGATAGAGTATATCTCTAGAGAGAAGTGAGAGCTAGAGAGAGAAGTAGTATATTTGCTTGGTATTAATGAATTCTCAACCCCTACAACTACTCCCAAAGGGAGTATTTATAGAGAAAATACGGGCTGGGCTCCCAAGCCTTGGGCTTGGGAGGCCCATTTACAACTGGACCGCTACTGGGCCGAATACAAAGCCACTGATGGGCTGTACAAATGAATAAGTAAGAAATCCGGTTCTGGGAGGTCTTCGTGGCCGACGAGGGCAAGGCCGACGAGGGCACCCGAATTCCTTGGGCTCAGGACCATAATCTGAGTTGGCCCCTTTTCGGCCGACGGAGGCGTCTTGGCCGACGAGGGCGCCACTCTGTGTCTTGTGCTTTCTGTTCTTCCGAGTATGTGGGTCCAGGGGCTCAGACCCATATACTCCATCAGGAGTCCCCCACTCTCTAAGCTGAGACGTAGACGAAGTGAAGGAGAGTAGATTCCCGTGTTTTAGCGCTTTTGGCCGATGCGGGCATCCCCGGGTCGTTAGCCGTTGCGGCGTTGGCGTTGTTTCCTCTTTGGTGTGTTCATTCGAGGACGATGAGTCTCCCGCTTCGATGGTGGCCGTTGAAGGCACGCTTTCCTTTTTATGGGCGTTGATGGTTGAAGTTTGGGCCGATGAGGCCGTTGAGGTTGTTCCTTGCTCTGAGGACGATGGCGTCCTTTCCTTTGGGTGGCCGATGGGGGTGTTTGCGCACTCCTTTTGGTCGTCGTTGATTAGCTTTCATGTTTTTGGCCGAAGAGCCCCTCGTGATTAAGTCATGGAGAAGGACGATGAGCGTCCTTGCCTTTGGTGGCCCGTTGGCCGTTGCAGATGACGTTGTGTGCCTTCGGTCGACGAGGTGCAGTGTGACGCATGGCCGATGTGGCCATGCTCTGTGGTTACCTTGTTTGCATTCTCTTTTGTTTTTGTTGAGGCCGGTGTAGTCCCCCAGTCCCCCACTTCTTCAGGCCGAAGAATGTGAGGGGTGAAGGAGTTGCCTGAGTCCCAGGCCGAGGCGGCCTCTCCGTAGTGCCCCTGAATCCAACCCTTATGGCGATTTTCTGGCCAAGGTAACCCTGTGGGAGAACCCTTGTGCGCAGATCGCTTGTAAAGAGTTATCATCAAGGGTCGTTACGAGGAGCCGACGGCTGTGGGTTTCTGTTCCTTTGGTCCTGTGGCCGTTCATTACGTTCCTGGCCGTTGTCATCTCCCTATCGTTGGCACTTGTGAATTTGGTATGTGAATAGGCCGCTGTGGGCGCTTGCTGGCACTTGTGAAGCCGGCAAGCGTAGAGGGTGTAGAGTCTGTTTTGCTGGTGGGCTCTTGATGTTTTGCTTGGCCCGTTGTTGACGTGGCGGCCTCTCATTGGTGGCCGTTGACGTGGCCATTGGGAGGGTGCCACGTGTAGTGACCGTTGGGTGGGGGGTTCTATAAATACCCCTCCCCCTCCGACGAGAAAACTCATTTGCTTTCTGAGTTTTGTCGAAGTGCTGCCCGGATTTCTAGAGAGATAAACTCTGAAGCTTTGTCTTCGTGTTCTTCGTTTGTTCAAGGTTAGTGTTCATCGAAATCCTCTATGTACTTTGCATGTTTTGCTTCCTAGGCTAGTGATCTAGTGTTAGGCCCTTGAGTATCCTTAGATCTTGAAGTAGGCTGCAGTATATTCGAGATAGTGTTTAAGATGAAAAACCTCAACGAGGAGTACTATCCTTATGACGACGAGCCCTCTGCCCAGTCCCTTGATTATGACCTTCTCGAGGAGTTCTGTGAGGAGATTGAGAATCTGAGCTCGTTCCATACCGGGGAGCCGGCCGAAGAGGACCATGCGGACGAGGGGTCTGCGTCATCGTCTGGGGGTGAGGACGCGGGGGTCTCTCGAACTGCTGATGGGGCATCCACGTCGGCTGCCATCCCCTGCCCTAAACCTGTGTCTGCTGTGAAGGGCGTTGCACCGCCGAGGAGGGTTAGGAGGCCGAAGAAAGGGCCAGCCTTTTCTCACCTTGATTTGACGAACATCTATGTCATCAGGCCGCAGAGTAATGCGGGGGAATACTTGGTCGCCCAAATGTATGTGGGGCCATACGGCAGGGTTAGGGCCCCCAGGCCGACGGACCATGTCCTCAATCCCCCCCCCCCCCCGGGCTACTTCGGAGTGTACCCGATGAGCTTTGCTAAAGGGCTTAGGTTTCCGCTTCACCCTTTTATCACTGAGTACCTGGATATGGTGGGGCTCCCTCCGGCCTTGTTGACGCCGAATAGCTACTCCCTCATCGTCGGCTTCATCCTGCGGTGTGCTGAATTGGACTTCAGGCCGACGACGGCGCTGTTTATGAACCTGTATCAGATAGGCCGTGGGAGTCATCAGAACTGTGCGTCGTATGCCACCCTTCAACAACTTCCCAAGAAGAGGAGTTTCACAGACCTGCCGACGTCCATCCATGGGTGGAAAGGGAAGTTTGTGTTCGTGTCTCTGGGCGAGGGGGGCACAGAGTTTCCCTCCGTCGGCCACACAGGCCGTTTTAATCTTCATGATGCGCCGAGGAGCTCCATCCTGGACGCTCAAGTTGAGGCCTTCCTGGAGGGGGGGCCGAGGAGTGTGAAGACATATATTACCGAGTACAAGATGGCCGCCCTCGGCTTTGTACGGTATTTTGTGTATGGTGATCTCGACGATGATGTGGAGTTGTGGCCGAAGATGACCACGTCCTATGAGGAGGTTGATGGTCCCGATCTGGGGGTGCCAGCTGAGGCCGATGGTAAGTCCCTTCTGACGTGCTTCCTTGTCGTACTTTCGTATTTTGCTTTCTAACCCTTAGTGTATTTTTTGTGATGCAGGTTTTGTGATGGACCGCATGTCGTTCATGAAGAGGGCCCAACTCAAAGCGGCCGAGGAGCTGAAGGCCCAACAACCTGGGGCTACTGCTGCGGCCAAGCCGCCGGTGCAGCCGAAGAAGAAGAGGCAGGCCGAAGAGGGCCAGAAGAAGTTGACGGAGGTGGGAATGAAGCCTCCCAAGAAGTCAAAGAGGGCTTCTTCCGCCGGCGATGCTGGGACGTCGGCTGTTCCTTCTGGGGACGGAGAGGGTTCAAATCCTGACGCTATGGTGGACCACCCTTCAGGCCCATCATCCACCACTCTTTCCACTATTCCTGCTCCCTCAACGGCCGCCCGGAAGAAAGGGTCCGGCCGAGAGCTGGTCAGAGGGACCTATAAACTCGAGGTAGAGTACCCCGTCAAAGGGGGGCTGTTCAATGAGATCGTTGACGGCCACGAGGTGATTTCTCAGGCCATCCCTGATGAAGACCGGGCTTATCTGAAGAAGCTCGGCCACGTGAAGATGTACGATGGTGGGATGGACCACGTCGTCCAAGTGAGTAACCGTGCACGCTTCGTCTTACTTTCTTCGCCATTTTTTGTTGCAAAGTTGTCTAACTTATTTTTACAGCAGGGTGCCTTCATGTTGATGGAGAACAACAGGAGGCAACAAAAAGAGATTGCCCGTCTGAGGCAATTTGAGCAGAAGGTTGCCTCAGCCGATGAGGCGCTAGGCAGCTTAGAGAGGCTGCGTCTTGAGGTTGAGGGCCTTAAGAAGAGGGCCGACGAGGCTGACCAGTTGGCCGCTGAGAAGGAGGGGGCTCTCCAGCGCTTGGCCGACGTGGAGCGTGCCCGCGATGAGGCCCTTCAGCGCGCCGAGGAGGCCGAGAAGGGCAAGGCTAGTGCAGAGTTGGCTCTCGTCGCTGCCGAGGAGAAAGCCGCTGATGCCGCTGTGCAGAAGTTTATTGAAGTCGGTTGGAAGGACGAGGGCCGGCTTCCATTCTGTTTTGAGGTCGTGGCGGCCAGACTCGTTGACTGGGTGAACCAACCCCCCGACGGCCAGGCCTATTGGGAGAAGGAGATGAAGGTCTTTTATGACCTTGGCCAATACCGGATGTAACGGTTGTTGTACAGGAGGCTGCAACGGCGTTTCATGGATATCGGTGTGTCCAAAGAGTGGGCCGTCAGCCTCGAGTTGCCTCCTTTGATGAAGCATCCTGAGGCAGAGTTGGAGCTTCCGGTGGCCGAGCGGCAGCTCCCTATTGAGAGCTCACGCATCAGCGATGACTGGGCGTATGAGCGGAGCATGTTCGAAGATACTGCCACGTCGGCTGCCCCTGCCGGTACATCTGTTGTCACGGCCGAGGGGGGTCCTGAGGCCGAGAAAGACTCTGAAGCCCCTCCAGAGGTCTGATCCTTTGTAGTTTTATCTTTCTTTGTGCTATGTAACGGCCTAGAAGCCCTCCTTGTACTCAATTTATATTGAATGGAAATGTTTTCGTAGTACTTGCTGTCTGCGTCGTCGTCTCGTTTACTGTTATGTCTAAGTACTTTGGAGTTTAGGACTTAGGAAAAATCTACCAAGTATCGGAACCTCGAGTGGGTGGGTGTTCTCATCGTCTTGATGTGACACCCCCTTTGCACTGTTAATCATGTGTTCTAAGAAATTTCCTAAGTGTTGAACCGTTGTTGACGTTGTCAGCCCAGTGTCCTTTGTGGCCGTTGTGTCCCCTTGTTTTTGGTCTGATCAGGGTGGTCGGCTTGGGTCCATGTGTTGTGGCCGGTAAGGGCGCACCTCTCGCGTGTCTTTCCGGCCAGGTGGCTTGATCGGCCTGGCTGTCGTTTCTCAACTTTTATAACACTTAGGATTTTTTTCAAAAATTTCCTAAGTGTTTTGGATCCACTTAGGTGCTCTCCATTCGGCCTTGACCGCGGTGGCCGCTCCGTCCTGGCGTTGTCCCGTTCTTCTTCTTTGTTAGAATTTTTCTTAAGCGTCTTACTTGAAGTGGAAAGGTGTTCCCATCGTCCTGGCGGTGGATTTCTCATTGTTGACAAATGCTTTGGGAGATTTCCCAAGTGTTTGAACCAGTGTCGTTGTCGGCCTGCATCCTTTTGTTGTGGCCGATAAGGGCACCTTCACCTTGATCTTTTGAACTTAGAGTTCTCCAAGTACACATGCATAGGTGTAAGTAGCTAACGGCCTTGGAGTATACTGGTACCCCGCTTCGTCCTGGTCATCCTCAGGATTGTGATTCTTTGTTGCATACCAAGCGGTGGTGCCTCAAAGGACTATGGCCGATGAAGGTCACCTCTCACGTGTCACCCAACCGATGCTGTTAGGGTTTTATAGGCGTTTGCTTCGGCCTTGATTATTCCCTTGTAGTGTGTGGACGTGTCGTCCATGTTACCTGTCAGTGGTACTACACTTGTGTTCAACTGATATGTACTTGGCCTAGTTGGGCCTGAGTTGTGGGGATTTTATTTTTTCATTGCTCGAGGCCGGCTGGTGTGCGCGGCCGTCGGCTTCCCTCTTTTTCCCTTATATTTTTTTTTGTTTCGGGGGGTATCCTTCTTTCAGGCTTCGGCCGAAGGGTGTGCTCGTCCTTCAGCCGGTTCGGACTTCGTTTATAACGTCCGTGATCTCAGGGCGGGTCCCGTCGCCTATTTATGATGCGGGCTAGACTTTTGGTCGGTTTCCAACGGCTGTCGTTGCCCATCCCTGAGTTTTGGGATTTTGTCACCTCGGCCATGATTTCAGGCCTGTCGTCCTGCGATCTGGCGCGTGGACGACGCGGTGAACTTTACGTTTCAAGACGTGGGCCGTTTGCGGGCCCCTCGTCCTGGGGACATCGTCGGCCATACCTGAGCGCTTCACTTCTAGGCTTACGGGGCCAGGACGATGTGCTCTCTCAGCTAGGCCTGAGCCCTTCGCTGATACAAATTACAATGGAGTGCCGGAGCTTGTCGCTCGTAGGCTGCAAATGCCAGGGGCCATGTTGGCCATGCCTGAGCTTTTCGCTCTAAGGTGGCCGACGGGGGCACCTGCTAATGTTTTACTTTAAGTTCCAGAGAAAAAATCAGAACATGATTTTATTCATAAGTGGCGCGAGGCCGAGGGTGGCGTTCAATCAGTAACCCGTTAAGGGGTGAGGGCTTCGTCGTCTGCACCTCCTTCGGATTACTGATAAAACTTCACCAGATGGTGTACATTCCACGTTCGTGGTACATTGGACCCATTCGGACGTTTAAGCTTGTAGGTGCCGGGTTTGACCACGGCACTGACGATGTAGGGCCCTTCGTACTTCAATGCTAGCTTGCCACCCTCTGTCGGCTGGCTTGCTTCCCGTCGGCGGAGGACGTAGTCCCCCGCCTGAAATTCCCGGGAACGTACCTTGGCGTCATAGTATGATTTTACTTGACGTCGGTAGTTCTCTGCGCGGACGTAGGCTTGCTCACGCCTCTCATCGACCAGGTGTAGGTCAATCTTCATGTTCTCTTCGTTGGTGTCAGGCTCATATTGTTCCACCCGTCGGCTGGGGATGGCAACTTCTGTGGGAGCCTTTGCTTCAAAGCCGTAGCTTAGGGCTAAAGGCGTTTCACTTGTCGCCCTCCTCGGCGTGGTCCTGTAGCACCACAGGATGTTGGGGAGCTCGTCGACCCAATTACCTCCTGCGGCCTGGAGCTTCTTCTTCAGTCCCTCCATAATTGTTCTGTTGGCGTTCTCGACCTGCCCATTGCCCTGAGGGTAGGCAACGGAGGAGAAACGATGCTTTACCTCAAACTCCCGGAGGAGTTCTTGGAAAGGGACTGCCTCGAATTGGGTGTCGTTGTCTGATATAATCTCCTGGGGGACGCCAAAGCGTGTGATGATGTTCTTGTAAACGAATTTTTGGCATCTGGCCCCCGTGATGCTGGCCAAGGGCTCCGCCTCGACCCACTTGGTGAAGTAGTCGACGGCGACGATGATGTAGCGGTTATTCCCGACGGCTCTGGGCAGGGGGCCGACCAGGTCAATCCCCCATCTGGAGAATGGAATTGCGGTGCTGACGGGGGCGTAGTTGACAGCTGGCCGACCAGGGGCCTTCTGGAGTACCTGGCATGTGGCACACTTCCTGGCCAGGTCAGCGCAGTCGCGTGCCATCGTCGGCCAGAAGAAGCCCTGGACGACGAGACGCCGGGACATGCTGAAAGGGCCCTGGTGTGAGGAGCAGACGCCACAATGAACTTCCTCCATGGCTGTGTCGGCCTCGTCCTGGTGCAGGCATCGGAGGAGAGTGCCATTATAGGACCGTTTGTAGAGTTTGCCATCTTCGATGGTGTAGCTTGGGGCCCTGAGTCTGGCAAGTTTGGCCCTCTCCTCGTCCGGGGGCAGCTCCCCCGTTGTGATGAAGGTGGCGATGTCGGAGATCCAGTCCTCTGGTCGCTGTTGGATGCACAAGACGGGGCTGGCATGTATGCTGGACATGCTCAACTCCTCGATCTTGGCCAACTGGGAGATGTGCTCCGGGGTGTCCGAGCTGAGCTTGGAGAGGATGTCGGCTTCGGCGTTCTCGGCCCTGGGGATCTGAGTGATCTCGTGGGTTTCAAACGCTTTCAGCAACTCCTCCGCCGCTTGTTTGTACTGCTTCATCCGGCCTTCCTTTGCTTCATATGATCCCTCCACCTGGCCCACTACCAGTTTGGAGTCGCACCTGATTTTGAGGTGCTTGGCCTTGAGGCCGGCGGCGAGTCTGAGACCGCTGAGGAGGGCCTCATATTCGGCCTCGTTGTTGGATACCCTGAAGTTGAAACGGATGGCATAGTATGCTCTGAATCCTTCAGGCGATATGAGGACGACGACGCCGCCGCATGATTTCACGGCCGACGAGCCGTCAGTGAACAGGGTCCATGCATCGTCTTGTTCCGGCCCGGGGTTGGCGACGGCCGTCTCCCTTGCTGTGCACTCGATGACGAAGTCGGCCAAGGCTTGCCCTTTGATGGATGGCCTTGGCTTGATCTCAATTTGAAATTGGCTGAGGAAAATCGCCCATTTCACCATCCTAGAGGAGCTGGTGGGGCTCCTCATGAGCGCGCCGAGAGGCTGCTGGGTCAGTACATGGACGGCGTGGGCCTGGAAGTAGTGCCCCAGCTTCTTCACCGTGTGGACAATGGCCAGCACCGTCTTCTCAACGGGGGAGTACCTGAGCTCGGCCTCCCTGAGTGTCTTGCTGATGTAGAAGATGGCCTTCTGCACCCCTTCGTCCTCACGGATGAGCATGGAGCTGATGGCCGACGTGCTCACCCCTAAGTACAAGAAGAGGGTTTTGCCGGCTCTGGGCTTGGAGAGCACGGGTGGGGACGACAGGTACCTTTTCAATTCGTCAAATGCCTCCTGGCACTCCGTCGTCCACTTGAAGCTGCTGGCTTTCCGCATGATCTGAAAGAAAGGGAGTGCCCTCTCGGCTGACCTGGAGAGGAACCGGTTTAAGGCCGCCAGGCGCCCCGTCAGTCGCTGTACCTCCTTGACGTTGCGGGGCGGCTCCATGTTGATGATAGCCTGCGTCTTCTCCGGGTTTATCTCGATGCCTCTCCGGCTGACCATGTAGCCGAGGAACTTTCCGCCCTGGACGCCGAAGGCACACTTCTTGGGGTTGAGACGGAGCCTGAACTCCTTCATTATTTCAAAGATTTCCCGGAGGTCGTCGGCGTGGGAGGTGGCCTGCCTGCTCTTGACGATCATGTCGTCGACGTACGCCTCCATCGTCCGGCCAAGGACCGCTCTGAAGATCTTGGCCACCATCCTAGTATAGGTGGCGCCGGAGTTTTTGAGTCCGAAGGCCATGACGAGGTAGCAAAAGATTCCCTCTGGGGTCATGAATGCCATCTTTTCAGCGTCATCTTCGTGCATGGAGATCTGGTGGTACCCTCTGAAAGCGTCGAGGAACGACATCAACTCGCACCCCGCCGTCTCGTCCACCAGCTGATCAATGTTGGGGAGAGGGAACGGGTCCATGGGGCACTGGAGGTTGACCACCATGAACTCCATGTCAATTTTGGCGTGGTGGGGGCCGTCACCGACCTCCACGGGGAGGACTATCGTGCCCTCGGCGTCGATAGAGTCCCCGGTGAAGCCGGATAACGGGGTCTTGATCGGCCTCAGCAAAGCTCTGTCCAGCTTCAGCTGCTTGAAGGTGTCCAGGTACATCACGTTGACGAAGCTCCCCATATCGATGTAAGTACGGTGGATGATGGAGTCACCGATCTCACATCGGATGACGAGGGCGTCCCTGTGTGATTCCGTACCCGGAGGCAGATCCTTGTCGGTGAAGGTGATTGCCTCCGTTCGCTGCCTCTTCGGCTGGGGGGGAACGTGGGACACCTCCCCAATGTAAAGGGACTGGGCCCATTTCTTTCTCTGAGTGGCGGAGTCCCCCCCAGTGTTCCCACCTACGATGAGGTGGATGTGATTCTTCTTCGGCGGGGGCTCTTCGAAGTCCTCGTCGTCGCTGAGCCTACCAATCTCCCGCTTCTTCGCAGAGGGTTCGCCCCCATGTTTGCCGGTGTTTACCCAAGTGTTCTTGCGTGGGCCACCTTTGACAAACTGGGAGAGTTCCCCCTAGCGAATAAGGCGCTCGATGGCCTTCTTCAGTGTGATGCAATCGTCGGTGTTGTGCGACGAGTTCTTGTGGAACCGGCAGTATGTACCGCCCTGCTGGATGGCAAGGATCTCCTCGGCCGGCCGAGGAGCCTGCTCGATGAGGCCGTGCTTCTCGGCATAATCGAGGATGGTACCGACCGGGTGGGTGAGGGTTACCCCCGGCCGTTCCAACCTCGGACGCCAGTGGCGGTCCTTCTTACTTTGTCCACCAGAGCCGTGGCGGCCCTGGGCACCCTGGCCGGCCGGGGACGGACCCGGGGCCGGCGAAGGATTTGTCTTCTTGGGGGGATGGCCCCCCTCCCTCTTGTGATTGTGGAGCTCGTCGGCGTCGGCATACAAGCCTCCGCGCTGGAGCGCCTTGGCGTACGACCTCGGGGGGTCGGTGATGAGGCTCCTAGCGTACGGCGAGCTGCGGAGGGCTCCCTGGTACAAGGCGAGGAGGGTGCGCTCATCGGCCCCCTCGACCTCCTCGGTCTCCCTCGTCCACCGATCGATGAATGACCGGAGGGACTCCTCGTGCTGCTGCTTGACGGAGAGGAGGTGGGTGAAATACTTCTTGGCGCGCTTCCTCCCGGCAAAGTGAGTGAGGAAGCGCTGGGCGAGATCCTGCCATGAGTCGATGCTTCCTTCTGGCAGCCCGTTGAACCACTCGTACGCTGGCCCCTCGAGAGTAGAGAGGAACCAACGGCAGAGGTATTCGTCGGATGCGTTTACCATCAGCATGTTGTTCTGGTAACGGCTGAAGTGCTCCTGGGGGTCTGATCGGCCATCGTAGGACTTGATGGCGTTCCCCCTGTACTTCTCAGGGATGGGGGCCGAGAGGACCCTGTTGGTGAAAGGGGTCCTGGTCCTGACCTGGATGATGGGGTCACCTCGCCCTTCGGCCAGCTCCCTCTCCAGGGCGCTAACCTTGTTCATGAGCGCGTTGAGGCCGGGGTCGTTGGAGGCGCCGGCCGTAGGGACGTTGGCCGACTGCTTGGCCTCCATCTGAGCTAGCCTCCTTTCCAGCTGGGCGATGACCTCGTCCCGAGGGTCCCTGGCGGCCGTAGCGCCGCCCGGCTGGTTCCTCATGCGCTCGTTGTGAGCCGCGTTGATCTGGTGACGCACGTCGTCCTCGTGCAACTTTCCCTTACCCTTGTCCGGGCGGGGCTGGTCCGCTGTCCGGGACACAGACCCCATGCTTTCCCTCGGCGACCAGGACGAGGATCACCAATCCGTCCCGCCATCCTCTCCGAAACCGGACGACGGCGCGTGTCACCTAGCCTATTGAAGGCAGAGGCTTTTCCACGCGCTGGGGTCTGCCCGGGCCGAAGAGGGGAAGCAGGGTGGGAGTGGGATGACGCCGTGTCCTGGGGCACCACCCCCTCATCGTTGCCAATCTGGACGGCCAATGGTTGGGGTTGAGGAGGTTGAGTGACGTTCCCCCCAGTCCTTGGCAAGAGTGCGCTGAGGACGGTGGGGTTCTGAGCCAAGCTGGCGATGATAGCCGATAGTGCGGCCTGGACCTGAGGATCTACGGACGGAGAGGCCGCGGCCATAGGCTGGGCCAGGGCGTGATCCGTCTTCTCCGCTCACTTCTTGTCCAAGCCGAGGCGGGCATCGGGGACTCCGCCGTTGAGTTGGTTGCGGAGGTCCGTCGTGAGGTTGAAAGCCTCCTGGAAGAGGTCCCCTCCGCCGACCTGGTCGGCCGTGGCATCCTCATCGTGCTCCCTGGGCTCTTGGTCCTCAGGGATGGCTTTGCTGACGAGGTTGCGGTTTGACTTAGTTCTCCCCATGATCAGTGGTTAGCTGTGCTTGGTAGCGATGAAGGGTGCTAACTTGATTGTTCTAGCTCTCAATGAAAGCACCAAATGATAGAGTATATCTCTAGAGAGAAGTGAGAGCTAGAGAGAGAAGTAGTATATTTGCTTGGTATTAATGAATTCTCAACCCCTACAACTACTCCCAAAGGGAGTATTTATAGAGAAAATACGGGCTGGGCTCCCAAGCCTTGGGCTTGGGAGGCCCATTTACAACTGGACCGCTACTGGGCCGAATACAAAGCCACTGATGGGCTGTACAAATGAATAAGTAAGAAATCCGGTTCTGGGAGGTCTTCGTGGCCGACGAGGGCGTCGGCCGACGAGGGCACGGCCGACGAGGGCACCCGAGTTCCTTGGGCTTAGGGCCATAATCCGAGTTGGCCCCTTTTCGGCCGACGGGGGCGTCTTGGCCGACGAGGGTGCCACTCTGTGTCTTGTGCTTTCTGTTCTTCCGAGTATGTGGGTCCAGGGGCTCAGACCCATATACTCCATCACTTGTCTTTTTATCTTTATTCCTTCTTTTCCTTTTGGTTGTGATATCATGTATCGATTCATGTTAGCCGACCCCAATATCTTTTGGGACTAAGGCTTGGATGTTGTTGTTGTTGTTGTCGTCTCAAGGCCAAAAGTCATGACTCATAAGTTACCTTTTTCAGTTTCATCAATAAAATGTACAAGTCGCTTTGAATACATTTATTATGATGTTTCGGGACCACCTCATGTTTCTGCTGTTAATAATGTCAAATATTATGTTATCTTTGTTGATTATTATACAAAATACTCATGGCTATATCCCTTACAAAATAAATCTGATGTGTATTCTGTTTTTAATAATTTTTGCACTCTCATTGAAAATTATTTTAACACAAGAATACGCACACTATATATTGATGGTGGTGGTGAATTCAAATCTCTCACTTCTCTTCTTGATACTCATGGAATACAACATCTTATATGTCCACCCTATACACTTGAACATGTAGGCACAGCCGAGCGTAAACATCGTCATATAGTAGAAACAGCCCTCTCCCTTCTATTTTAGGCAAATATTCCCCTCTATTATTGGTCATGTGCTTTTCAACATGCTACATATTTGATTAACCGCATGCCTACACCACTCCTAAATCATGTTAGCCCATATGAGAAATTATTTAATGACTCACCTGACTATAAGTCTCTTAAAGTTTTTGGTTGTATGTGTTACCCATGGTAACGCCGCTACACAACACACAAACTTCAACCCCGCTCCCAACCATGTGTCTATTTTGGTTTTTCCAACACCCACCATGCTCATCAATGCCTAGAACCTAAGAGCCGTAAAATATTCACATCTAGGCATGCATTATTTTCTGAATCACTCTTCCCCTTCACCACTAATAAGCCTCCCTCAGAAAGAACATACAACAATGCACTTCACCTATTCTTAAAAAAATGCCCTAACCAAAATACTTCCTATCCGTGTGAGTCAATCTCCACCCCTCAATCACAAACCTCTAATCCACTCCAGAATACCCATTCCCACACACCAGCTATTCCCCATACCACCTTACTGTCCATCCACCCTCCTGTACAACATCAAACCTCTCTCATACAGCCCAATAATTTCATATCTTCCCCACCATCATATCCTATTTCTCCTTCTAGTCAACGTCCAATTTCCCCACCCACTACACCTATTCCATCACCACCCGCCATACACAAACATGTAACCCGTTCCAAGAACCAAATCTATAAACCCAACCCAAAATATCTCTTTCATACTCATGTACCTCCCACACCCACTTGATATAAACAAGCATCCACTAGCCCCGAATGGTGTTAGGCCATGCATGATGAATACCAAGCCTTACTTCGCAATCGTACTTGGTATCTTGTTCCTCCTTCTGCTACACAAAATGTTATGGGGTGCAAATGGGTTTATTGGGTTAAACAAAATCCGGACGATTCCTTGGCTCGCTACAAAGCGCATTTGGTTGCCAAAGCATTTCATCAACATTCGGGTGTTGATTTCACCGATACTTTTAGTCCGGTTGTCAAACCGTCCACCGTTCGTCTTATACTCACCCTTGCCGTCATGCACAGTTGGCTCATTCGCTAACTTGATGTCAATAATGCTTTTTTGCAGGGTACCTTAAAGGATACAGTTTACATGCAGCAGCCTCCAGATTATGTTGATCCCAAAGTCCCTCATCATGTGTTCCTTCTTCACAAGGCAATCTATGGTCTCCGTCAGGGACCACGTGCCTGGTATTGTGAGTTAAAAAACTATCTTCTCCGCCCATGCAGGTTTTAAGAACAACAAGTGTGATTCCTCCTTATTTATTTTCTCGTCCCATGGCACTCTCGTCTACCTTTTAGTGTATGTCTTCGACATCATTATTATAGGAAACAATTCTGAGGTTCTTAATTCATGCATTGAAGATCTTGTTCAACGATTTTCACTCAAGGACCTTGGCTCACTTTCCTATTTTCTGGGTCTGGAAGCCACCCGCACCTCAAAATAAATACACCACCACAGACTTGCTACGCAAGCTTCATATGGATAATGCAGCTCCCACACCTACTCCTCTCTCCACGCGTGAGACTCTCTCCCTCCATGATGGCTCTTCTCCGTGTGATATTACTACCTAACGCAGTGTGCTTGGTGCTCTCCAATACCTCTCATTCACCCGTCCAGATATCAGTTTTGTCGTTAATAAACTAGCACAATTTATGCAGCACCCTACCACCAAGCATTGGCAAGCTGTAAAATGGGTTCTTAGATACCTCCAAGGAACTGCACATTTTGGCATTTATATATCCTCTACTACTCCTTTTTCGTTGCATGCCTTTGCCGATGCGGACTAGGCCGGGGATATTGATACACGCCATTCCACATCTGCCTATGTAGTTTTTCTTGGGTGCAATCCTATCAGCTGGAGTTCTAAGAAACAAACTACCGTAGCACGTTCTTCCACCGAAGTTGAGTATTGCTCAGTTGCTTCCACTTTTGCTGAACTCACATGGCTACGTCAGCTTCTTCACGAACTCACCATCATTCCACACACTACACCTACAATTTTCTGTGACAACATTAGCGCCACTTATGTTTGCTCCAATCCAGTTTATCACTCTCGCATGAAACATGTGGCTATTGATTTTCACTTTGTGCGAGAACAAATTGCTCAAGGTCTTCTTCGGGTTACTCACGTGCACACCAAAGACCAGCTCGCTGACTCCCTCACAAAGCCTCTTGCCCGTCATCTATTTTTACATCATCGTACCAAGCTCGGTGTTCTTCCAAGCTAAGACCGCCTCACTTGCGAGGGGATGTTAGATAGTACGTACTATTATGTATATTAATATTTTATGTCAGATAATATTATGATATGTATTATTGTTAAACTATACCTAGTCTTACGGTAGGTTTAAAATCCTACGGGAGTATTTCAGTAAATATGGATCTCTCAACAACCTAGTCTAGTATAGGTTGTATAGCTAGTATAAATACATGTACGTATGAGATAATAATTAAGCTTCAAGTTCTAAGCCTCTGCATATTATTTGTGTTGTGTAATTCATCCTTTACTCCACCCACCGGCCTCCATTGCCACCATATTCGTGACCTCCGCCGCCCTTATTTCCTTAGGCATCGTCTTTGTGACCTACATCTCTACCTCCATCTTGGCAACGAGTGATTTAGATTCTATTCTTAATGGGAGAAATCTGAATAATATGGGACTAGATATAGAGCCCGCTTGATGACTCCTTTTTTCGGCTTATCAGGTTTATCAGCCGGTTTTTTCACCAAACACGTAAATTTTAATTTCGCGCGCTGAATTTTGTAATAAGCAGAAAAAGTAAGGTTGGAGTTACTTTTCTGGTTGTATTGGCTGAAGTTACTGTAGAAGACCATTTTAGCTATTTTTCATATAATTTTTTATTTAATTTATTAATAACAAATATTTTAAATATAATTTTTTCATGAATCAGCAGAATCAGCCAATACAGCCACTTCAGCCAGAACTTCATAAATTACAGCAGAATCAGCCAATTCAACCAATTTTTGTGTTATCAAACAGGCTCATAATGTGAAAATTTCTTATCAAAGGAATTATATTAAATTTGTTAACACTGATGGCACAAATCGAAGAATACCTTTTGTGTGTTGTGTAACCCTTTGGAAACTTTTTACTAAAGGAATTATATATATATATATTAAATTTGTACGTTAACACATTCACAGATGGAGCTAGGATGTAATATAAATGGTGTCGAAGTAATATTATAACCAAAAGAGTGCAAACAATATTAATACTATATTCCTCCCTATTATAGTATCATACTTGGAAAATAATGTCAATTATGTCAATGATAATGTCTTGTTAATGTCAGATAATGCCAAAGATGGCAATATGATTTTAAAAGTGCACTAATTTACTCATATTTGGGGAAAATATTGTCACATAGTTTTGAATATTCATTATATTTACTCTTATTTAAGGAAAGTTCGCAATATTACAAAAGTAATTGTATAGAAAACATAATGATAAAAATATGACTAAATTTATATTAGATGATATGATATTATTAATTCAGAGCATAGTAATAATTATAATAAGCATGATTATATTCAATTTCACACTCTCGCTATCATGCTGGTAATAATTGCTAAAAAGAAATTTTGAATTGCATTTTTCACATTCTAATCAATTTATTATCGTACCATATTTCTATTTTTAAAAGTTCTCACATATGATAAGTTCAAACACTTGTGAGATATAGAGAACTTATTTATTGACCTTATTTATTTTTTAAAAGTACGGAAAAGATACTTGTGGTTGAGCCCGTTTTCAGATAGGGTCATGTGTTTCATTCTTTATCAAAGTGGTTCATGTGTTTGAATTCCGTTATCACAAGAGGGTCACGCACTCACGCCGTTAAAAATGTCTGAAAAATACCGTTAAAAGTAACTCTGATTTTCAAGTGCCCGAAAAATTAAAAGAAAAATACTGGAAGGTGCGCCTCAATAAGACGACCGCTAGGTCATCTTTATTTTTTGTTTTCATCCACCCTTATCACCGGAAAGTCTATCGGAAATGTGATATTAGCGAAATCATTTTTATAAAATAATTAAAACAGATCCGAAAACCCCAAAGGCGAAGGTGGTTTGGAGGTCATCTTGACGAGGCGCACCTTTCGATATTTTTCTTTTAAATTTCCGAACACTTTTGAAAATCGGAATTACTTTTAACTGTCTTTTTCATACGTTTTTAACGACGTGACCCTCTTGTGATAACGTAATTCAAACACATGAACTACTTTGATATAGAATGAAACACATGACCCTATCTGAAAACGGGCTCAATCACAAAGTACATTTTCTATACTTTTCTCTATAGAAATATGTGGTGTCATTTTCAACCCTTCATCAATCTATATATGTGTATATATACATTAAATATATAATTTCAATGGTCTCATTTGACACCACAACCTAATATGTGTTGTTGTTCCAGTTAACATTAATAGCTGAAACCGTAGAATCCCTTCTGTGTTGTTTAACCCTATGGAATTTCTTAACCCTTCGGAGAATTATACTTCCTCCGTCCCTTAAAAGTTTGCCAAGTTTGATCGGCACGGGGATTAATAAAGTAAAAACTGTGTGGTTGAGGTTTGTGCAGAGGAGAGAGAATTAACTCGAACCACAAATTCTTTACTTAAATGGGAAAGTGGCAAAGTTAGTGGGACATCCAAAAATAAAAAGTTGGCAAAGTTTTAAGGGACGGAGGTAGTATTAAATTTGTCAATTCTGATTCTATCTCAAAATTTTCCTCTGTGGCTATGGAGGTTGGCAGCCGAGGTGGCGGCAATGGATGATGGGCGACGGAGGTGACGGCTATGGAGGTCAGCTGGTGGAGGTCACCAGTGGAAGTTAGTTGAGGTGGATGCCATGGAGCCATTGAAACGGCGGATAGAGAGGTGGCGGCAGAAATATAAAAATGGGGTGGTAGGTGGCAGATGGGAGGTGGAGGTGGTGGGGAGGGGATGAGAACTACGAGAAAGGAGCGGGAGATTAGTATTCACTCAATCAATTTAGTAGTCACTCATTTATCCCTTGTGTCACTCGAGACTTTATATATGTGATATTGATGTCCTATGAATTAAGCATTGATGAGCTGGGAGATTGAGTGACTGAATACGTATAAATGGATGAAAGATTAGACTCATTGACGAGTTGGGTTGTGGTTAGCCGGACAACCTTACGTGGATGACTTGATTATATAAATAATTTCCTCTTTTTCCTAGAATTTCTCGTCCTCACGTGCTCCCAATGACATCCTGCCAATGCCAAGGCTAGTGATGCATTCGGCCTAGGCCCAAAAGCAATAATCCTACAAAGTTTTATAGCCCCAAAATTATGTACACGTGTTGTCGGTATGCAAACCATAGAGTGGTAAATGTAGATAGTCGCAGTACGTATGCGGCAATGATCCACCAGGACAGTGTATATTAGTTGTTCCCTATTTTCCTTCAAACTTAAAAGAGCAATCACATTTCAGAATCTTTTTATGGCCAAAGGTAAACATATACGGAGTACTACGCACCGGAGGACCTAAGGGGGCTAGGGGGCACGTGCCCCGCTTCGGGCCCCAAAATTCACTAGTACGGAGTAGTATTTAAGGTAAAAAACCAGTGTCCTGTTTCGGGCGCGTAGTTTTTATTACTCCCTCCGTCCCGAATTGAATTACAAACTTTGATCGGCACAAAAATTAAGGAATGACAATAAATGATGCTTGCTTTTTACACTTTTGTCCATCTTTCTAAAAGTAGATGTCTTTAAGTTAATGGGGAAAAAATAAAAGTAAGGGTAAATTTGTCACTTTATTCTTAGTTACATACCTAAAATAGAAAGTTGAAAACCATTTTGGGACAACCAAAATAAGAAATTTTGCAAATCAAATTGGGACGGAGGGAGTATAAACTAAGTTTAGTGTCTAGTGTGCCCCACTCTCACAAATCTCTGGGTCCGCCACTGGTACTACTACGTATAAAAAATTCATATTTTAGATGAATTGGATGTGTGCATAGAAAAAATCGTGACAATGTACAAAAAAATGTGTATGAAAGGCTTTTTCCATCTCAAATTAGTCATCAAAATACAAATAGATTACATAACACAAATTTATTGTTTTCTATACATTTTTAGATACCCATTCATAATTCTTCTCTTTTCACATCAATAAAATTTCTCAGTGTAAATAATTCGATGGCTGAATTTAAAACATCTTATATTCAAGAGTTTGAGAATTTCTGTTTTTTTTTTGCATTTTGATGCATATATTTTAAAATTTTCAATATTTTCATTTCATATGATCGATCTTTTTGTAACTTTGAAAAGTGAGATTTGTTAAATCCTGTTCGCAGACTAATCAAAGTCAACAGTCAAACAGATCGGATCTCAATCTTAACACATGCAAAGAATCGCAATAAGAAAAATAAAGACACGCGATATGTTGACGCAGTTCGGAAGAAAACCTTCCTAATCTGTGGGGTTTCAACAGGGGAAACCCGGTCCCAATATTCCTCTAGCTCAAACAGAAACAATTTACAATCAAGATGGTTGCAAAGCAATCAACACACAGTACATGCAATAGGTCAGGAATACAACTCAAGAAACAAATGAGAGAAAAAGTTCAGAGATAACCGAATGAAACCCTAAGGTTTCAGAAGAAGAAGACTGCAGGGCTCCGTATTCTGGAACTCGTCTAAAGCTTTCTTCTAGATCCTCAGATTTCCAGGCCTTCTCCTTTCTTTCTAAACAGTCCTTGATAACTCAGGTTTTCGCGCAGAAAACCAGCAGCGGAACAAAGTTCTCGACCTGTCTCTCTCTCTCGCTCTAGGGTTTAGAAAAAATAGCTCAAAAATGAATCAGCTGAAGTCTCTGGAGACGGAGGAGGTTTTGTATACATAGGGTCCCCTATGTATAAAACCGACGCTTCAGTTATCCAAGAGGCCCAGCCCAGCAAATAACCCGAGACCAAGAAAGGGAAGGAGCACAATTTAAAAGTTCTAAGTCCATCCCAAAAAACATAATACAAATAATAGATTGCTTTTCCATCCAATCTAAAATTGTAAAACTTAGGAAATAATTAGAGAATTGGGATTACTAATCTCAACAATTTGCCCTCCTAAGACTCATTCTCACATCATCTTAGTTATTAGGTATCATCATAGCCAGCTTGTTGGAATATGGAACCAGGTCTCACACCATTCATCATTAACCCAATTCAGGGATCTATAGTTCAAGGTATCTCAAAGATCTTGAAGAATTTCCTGCAAAATAAGAACTTATCAGTTTGGACAATTTTAGTACCAAAATCAGCAGGATTAACATCTTCAATAATCTTTTCAATAGAAACATTTCCCTTTGCAATTTCATCCCTTATATAATGAAATCTAACATCTATGTGTTTAGATGTTTCATGATACATGGGATCTTTACAAAGATAAATGGCACTTTGACTATCAGAAAAAACAACAGGGGTCACATTTTTTCCTAAAACTTCATCCAGAATGCCCATATGCCATTTGGCTTCTTTAAAAGCTTCAGTGGCTGCAATGTATTCAGCATCTGTGGATGACAGGGCTACAACAGATTGCAACTGGGACTTCCAGGAAATACAATTTCCAGCCCACGTAAAGAACCAGGAAGTAGTAGACTTCCTTGAGTCTTTACACCCTGCATAGTCAGCATCTACAAAACCTTTTAGGTCTAAAGATTTGTCAAAACTGTACTTCAGTCCTAAATTTTTAGTTCCAGACAAGTATCTCAAAGTATATTTCATAGCAGTCCAATGTCTTTCCCTAGGGTCAGACATAAACCTGCTAAGAACACTTATAGCAAAAGCCAAGTCAGGTCTAGTACAAAGCATAGCATACATCAGTGATCCAGAAGCAACATCATAAGGCACATTTTCCATTTTTCTAGATTCTTCCACAGATATAGGATAAGGATCTTTATGTAAATCTAAATGCCCTCCTAAAGGAATAGGTGTCATTTTCGAATTAGACATATTAAACTTATCTAATATCTTAGAAATATAATCACATTGAGATAAAAACATGCTTCTTTCAGATCTGTTCCTTAATATGTCAATTCCTAAAATTCTTTTAGCAGTGTCAATATCCTTCATATAAAAATGCAATTTAAGATCATTTTTCACACTTACAATTAGCATTTTACAAGAACCAACAAGAAGGATATCATCAACATATTGCAGAACATACAAGGCATTTTCAGTACCCACATGCTTAAAGTACAGACAAGTATCATATTTGCTTCTAAGAAATCCCAATTCACACATGCAGGCATTAAATTTCAAGTTCCACTATCTTGGGGACTGTTTTAATCCATAAATTGATTTCTTAAGTAAGCAGACATGATCAGGTTTATTTTTGCAAATAAAACCAGGTGGTTGAGACATATAAATGGTTTCATTAATATCTCCATGTAAAAAGGCAGTTTTTACATCCATTTGTTCAAGTTCCCAGTCAAAAACAGTGGTCATGGCAAGTAAAAGTCTTAGAGTTTTGAATTTAACCACAGAAGCAAAAATATCTTGGCAATCAATCCCTTGTTTTTGTTTAAAACCTTTTGCAACTAACCTAGCTTTAAACTTAGGTGGTTCAGTGGGATCAAGACTATCTTTCATTTTATAAATCCATCTACAATCTATGACTTTAGCACCATTAGGTTTAGGGACCAGAGATCATGTTTGATTTGCAAACATGGACTGCATTTCTTCTTGCATTGCCTTAAACCAATCATTTGACTTAGAACTTCTAACAGCTTGATCAAAGGTATCAGGAACATAGATTTTAACTACTTCCGAAGCTAGCAACACAAACTCAGCAAGGTTTGACATATATTTCCTATTAGGAATAATTGTCCTAGGTTCTCTGTCTCTTATTAGTTGATAATCAGCTAAGTTTGGTTCAACAAAGTCATTAGTATTTTCATTTGATGAAGCATCTAAAGAATCAGATATATACATATCATTTTGAACATGAACATCATGCAGATTTTCAGAGTCATTGAGTGAGGGGGAGGTATTACCTTGTTGATCTGTATTTTGATTAGGATTCACATTACCTTCAGATGAATCATTCAAATCATTCCCAGATAATGAATGATCATCATTGACATTGTGAAAAACTCCATTGTCATAATCCTCATCAGACAGATCATCATTTTCCAGAGGATCAAAAAAGTTTCCATCAGTATCACCTGTCAATTCACTTGAAGGAGTGTTAGTTTTTTTATAATGGAATTCAACTTCATTAAACACAACATCTCTGGACACAAGGCATTTATAAGCTCCTGGTTGAATAACTAAAAGCTTATAACCTTTTACACCCTCAGGATAACCTATCATTACACATTTAATTG
Source organism: Cuscuta europaea (assembly GCA_945859875.1). Classification (NCBI taxonomy): domain Eukaryota; kingdom Viridiplantae; phylum Streptophyta; class Magnoliopsida; order Solanales; family Convolvulaceae; genus Cuscuta; species Cuscuta europaea. The sequence continues at coordinate 278,741 of CAMAPE010000080.1, read as the reverse complement.
CCCTAGGTTCCAACTTACCTTGGGACACATGCGCATAGGCAGTGCACCCAAAGGGTCTCAAATGAGTAATGTTAGGTTTTATTCCAGACCACATCTCTTGTGGAGTTTTAAAGTTCACCACAGAAGATGGTGATCTATTTATCAAGTAAGCAGCAGTTACTACAGCCTCACCCCATTCTTAAGACCAGATTCAAATAACATGCACCTAGCTTTTTCAAGTAGGGTTCGGTTCATCCTCTCAGCAGTACCATTCTGCTGAGGGGTTCCAGAGACAGTTAAAAGTCTTTTAACCCCATTAGTTTTGAAAAAATCATTGAAAGTAGTATTGCAAAATTCAAGTCCATTGTCAGTCTTCAAAGACTTCAGTTTAAAATTAGATTGAGATTCAACCAAGCTCTTCCAATTTTTAAAACTTTCAAAAGTTTCATCCTTTGTTTTCAGTAAATATACCCATACTTTTCTTGAAAAGTGATCAACAAGAGAAAGAAAGTATTTCCTACCTCCTATTGTTCCAACTTTAGAAGGCCCCCATAAATGAGCATGAACTAATTTTAGGGGTTTAGAGAAGCAGTATAAGTAGAATTACCAAAGGAATGTCTGGTTTGCTTTCCAAAAATACAGTTTTCACAAAGATCAATAGGGCTAGGTTTAAATCAATCAATCCATTTTTAAACAGTTTACTCAAACCCACATTACTGATATGGCCCAACCTCTTATGCCATATTTCAGTTTGTTTTTTAGTAGCATCATTAGGGACAGGGGCAACAAGATTAAGTTCAGATGTACCTTCAACAATATACAAACCTCTCTTTTTATTAGCTTTAATAAGACTGGTCCCATTTCTGGAGACCATCTTAACACCAACCTGTGTAATGATACTACAACCCATCTCATCAAATATGGACTCAGAAAGTAAATTCCTTCTCAAATATGGAACCCACCTAACATTCTGCACAACTCTAACAACACCATCAAACATTCTCAAATGAACATTACCAATGCCTTTAATATCTAAAGCAGTATTATCTCCTAACATAACCTTTCCCCCATCAAACAAAGTCAATGAGGAGAAAAGGCCTTGTTAGGAGTGGCTTGCAAAGTACAACCAGAATCAAGAATCCATTCAGATTTCAAAGAAGACTCAGAACAAACAAGTAACTCATGTTGAAAGACATTAGCAGATTCAGTGTTAGAGGTAGGATTAGGGTTGGAGTTATCACCTTATCTATCCCTCTTTTTCTTCCTACAATCCCTAGCAAAATGCCCCTCTATCCCATAGTAATGACATTTAAAGCCCTTCTTTTCAGAATTATCTTTCTCAGCTTGCTTCTTCTTCTTAGAACTCTTCTTCTTATTCTTAGGTTTACCCTTCACAACTAAAGCCTCAGTCTTAGTCTCAGTTCTTTCACTAAAGGTTGAGTCAGACTTAGACTTAAACACCTTAAGGCTCTCATTCTTTTCAACAATAGAGTTTATTATCTTGGTTGGTGTTAATTCCTCATTAGAGTATTGAATTACATCCTTAAAGTTGTCAAATTGTGAGGGCAGTAACTTTAAGAGAATCACAGCTTGATGGGTGTCTTTAATTTTTTCATCCACTTTCTCAATTTCCTGTGTCATCTTAAGAAAATTGTCTAAATTATCTTGCAAAGAAGCAGACACATTCATTTTGAAAGTGAACAACCTACATAACAAGGATATCTTCTTAGACATGGTTTTCTTCATGTAGGTTGATTCAAGAGTTTCCCACAGAATCTTAGGCTCAGTTATACTAGAAAACTTTCTAGCCACATTGTCAGACAAGTGTATAATCAACTCAGAATAAGCAATATTTTTCATTTCAAGTTGATCAGATTAAGATAAGCCAGATATAGGGTCATGAGTAATAGCTTTGAAGCATTTCTGCTTGATCAACAGAGCTTTCATCTTAAGTTGTCACATTGGGAAATCATTGGTGCCATCAAACATTCGGATTTTGACACCAGACTCAGACATTTTTTCCAATGAGTTACTCAAGAACAAACAGAATATCAAAAACAGACAATTCAACCAGACGAAGAAGAAAGGCAATAACAACAAGCACAAGTACTGCAGTAGATGACAAGCTAGTGGATAATGGTTCAGATAAAACACAGACCAAGAACTAGGGTTTCAAGAAATCCAAGATTCAATCAAAGATAAAAATTAGGGTTTCAAGAACACACCAAGCTTTGATACCAATTTGTTCGCAGACTAATCAAAGTCAACAGTCAAACAGATCGGATCTCAAACTTAACACATGCAAAGAACCGCAATAAGAAAAATAAAGACACACGATATGTTGACGCAGTTCGGAAGAAAACCTTCCTAATCTGCGGGGTTTCAACAGGGGAAACCCGGTCCCAATATTCCACTAGCTCAGACAGAAACAATTTACAATCAAGATGGTTGCAAAGCAATCAACACACAGTACATGCAATAGGTCAGGAATACAACTCAAGAAACAAATGAGAGAAAAAGTTCAGAGATAACTGAATGAAACCCTAAGGTTTCAGAAGAAGAAGACTGCGGTCTGCGGGGCTCCGTATTCTGGAACTCGTCTAAAGCTTTCTTCTAGATCCTCAAATTTCGAGGCCTTCTCCTTTCTCTCTAAACAGTCCTTGATAACTCAGGCTTTCGCGCAGAAAACCAGCAGCGAAACAAAGTTCTTGACCTCTCTCTCTCTCTCGCTCTAGGGTTTAGAAAAAATAGCTCAAAAATGAATCAGCTGAAGTCTCTAGATACGGAGGAGGTTTTATATACATAGGTCCCCTATGTATAAAACCGACGCTTCAGTTATCCAAGAGGCCCAGCCCAGCAAATAACCCGAGATCAAGAAAGGGAAGGAGAACAATTTAAAAGTTCTAAGCCCAGCCCAAAAAGCATAATACAAATAATAGATTGCTTTGTCATCCTATCTAAAATTGTAAAACTTAGGAAATAATTAGAGAATTAGGATTACTATTCTCAACAAATCCAATTAATAGAGCGTGTATACATTAATTTAGGTATGAGATTTTGTTAATTGAACATCTTATTATATACGATAGTAATTAGTATGTTCTAAAACTATGTATGTCAATTAAATTATTTTTTGGAACCAAAAAACATACAGGAAAAATTTAATTAATTTAGGTAAAAAAAATAGGATCACTTAATGTCAGAAAAAATTATGATCTAATTTTGCAACTTATGTGTATATCGATCATTATTAGCTTGCTAACCTTATTTATGTGTAGATATTTTCCTCCAACTAACAACGGCTATTAATCTTAAGTAGCAGTAATATTACTCTTATATGCAACAATAGGACTACAACTTTTTTATTTTCAAGATAGGAGTAGTATGTGTCCCTCTTCCTATTCTACTCCTTCCTATAATCCTAATACGTAGTACGTAGTAGTTTTTATTGGGATAAATGACTCAGAATGGGGCAGGCCCAAACACCCCAGGGCCGGACCCAGGAAAGTCATCTTGGGAGGGCGGTAATTTAAACAAAAAAAATTATAGACGCTCATTATTATAAGTTACAACTTTTATATAATATTAATAAAATGAAGCATTAAAATAGTACACAGTAAGCAAAAAATAGAAGAAAAGACAAATATATTGTTACAAAGTAGTTAAGTTAGTACCTCAGAATTATGCTCGGCGCTTCTTCAACGAGGTAAATTCCTCAATCGTGACTTTTGAGTCAAAAGTTTTAGCAATTTCTCTTTCAATATAAACAAGGTTGTCTGCAAGGTACACATCCTCCATTTTATTGCGAAGCCTTGTTTTTACAATTTTCATTGCTGAAAAAATCCTTTCTGTTGTTGCTGTCAAAACTGGTAGAGTCAAAAAAAGCCGGATTAATCTATCAATAAGAAAGTACACTTTTTGACATCTCCGTCTCCACTAATCCTTGACAAAGTTCAGCTATTGTAGACAAATTGGCCAACTTTGGATGGTTTAGAACATTGAACTTATAATGTTGCAATTGAAACCTCAAGCCCACCTTCTCATGTTCAATAAAATCAAAGGGGTAATATTTATCCATTAAAGAACATATATCATCAATGTTAAAGGACTTATACGAGTCCTTAGGATCCAAAGCACCGCTAAGAGTAAGAAGATCCATTATTTGTTCATTGAATCTGCTATTCAGCTCCAACAATTGTGAATCTATGGCTGCGTAAAACATATCAACCTGATAGTGACGTTTAATATCAAACCCTTCTTGATCATGGTGTTTGCGTTTTACCACATAAAGGGACTTCATATTAGGAAATTCAATCTCATGCTTTTTGCAAAACTCTTTAACAATTTCTAAGAAGTTATCACATTCACCCTCCCTTAACTTTTGGATCAACATTTTGGTGTTTGACACTAAATGCATATCATTTACTATGTCTTGGGACTTCTTTTGTAGATGCTAACATAGATGATCTGTAATGCCCATAATTTCTTTAATAAGATGTAACAAGAAAACAAAATCAAAAAATTTAATCTTCTTAAGTGCTCCATCTGCATCTGCATGAGTAGAAAAGTTATTACCGTTCTCTTCAACATCTTCTAAATCAGAACAAGTTGCATCAAAAATCCTAAACAAACTGAAAATAAAACTGAAATGTGAGATTCAACGAGTTTCCTCAGCTTGTTGTAATGTACGAACCCGATTAAGTCATCTGCCTGTTTCAAGCTCCCAATTTCCAGAGCCGACAGAGGGACTGTCGGACTAGACGGATGCGCCTGCTGCACTCCAATACTTGTTGAGTTGTTGGGGGGTGCGGTGGCAGGATGGCGGACTGGCCGTGAAATTTGCGTCTTTGCAGCGTAGCTACTCCGCCTACTCGTCAGTCGTTAATCGCATGTGGGGTTTGTGACTTGGGAGTTTGTCGCTCGGTATTCCATCTAGTTTTGGTTGAGTATATCTTCCTTGAGTATTGGACTGGGCTGATATAATATTACTACTACAAGTTCTATTGGTTTAGGCTTTTAAACAATTGGGCCTCTGCGAGTAGGCTATGCTTTGGGGGCGAAAATATTTTTTGGTGGGGTTCAAAATATTTTATGGGAGGGCGATAATTATTTTTCGTATATATATACACACACACACTAAAAAAAATTGTTGGGGGCGATAGCCCCCCTGGGTCTCTCCTTCGGTCCGCCCCTCCCAAGTAAGCGGATCCCGAAGGCTTGTAAAGGGTCTAGACCCGGGTGACAGTGATCACGCGGTAGGTGCCAAGTGGGACCGGAGCCTTAAACAAACGCTAGGTTGTTTAAGCTCTGGCTTTTTACCCAAAGATAATTGGCGGGAAAGTAAGGATTTGGCGGGAAGCACGTTTAATGCATCAGGTATGAAAGATTTTATGGATGAGAGACTAGCCACTCAGAGCTCGCCACGTCATCCCCATCATCTGTCACCTTGGTAGTAAAATTAGCAACATTTATTTCTTTGTAAAGGATTGGAAACTTGTATTCAATTGCATTAGCTTCTCTCTCTACTTGTGTATTCTATCAACTTAGAATAGAGGGTTGGGGCTCATGCTCGGGTTCAGTAAGGGCAGGGGCGGCCATATGGGGAGTTGGCCAAGGCAAATGCCTTGGGCCTCATATTTTAGTGGGGCCTAAAAAAATTATTTATAGCATAAATTATCTATTTTAATTTTAGTAGTTTGGAAGCAAAGATATCATGTTTTTTATATATTGGTAGCCCAAAGATAGATAAAGTGATTTTAGCTCTAATTAAATGGTAGGCTCGTAGCAACTACTCCAACTAGCCACCATATTAATGAATTATTGAAGTAATGTTTAATTAGTTTGATGGTCGTAGTTATTTAGTTATTTTTTATTTTCACTGATTATTACTCCATCCATCCCCTAACTTTGTCCCGTTTTACCTTTTTCGTCCGTCCCATTAATTTTATCCCATACCATATTTGGTAATATTTGAGTGGTTAGAATTCACTCTTACTTTATTCACACTTTATCAATTCAATACCAACCACACAATTCTACTTTTTCTTAAAAACCACACCACACCCCTTTGTCCCGAACTTAGGGGGACGCAAGTAGCATTTTATATTTGTGAACTTTAGCTTTTTGTTGACTGCTTTAGTTTTTATCGTTTTGTAAGTATGTTACTGGGGTAAATTTAGAAGTAATACTAAGATTGTCTCATATCAAATTTAGTATAGTTTGTGTGACTTTAAATCAATCTTACGTTATTCTTACTTTATCATCAATTCAATATCAAATTTTTTTGGGAATAAGGGCTTGGATGTTGTTATTGTTTTGTAAGTTTTGGTCCATTTTGTGTATGTTTACATTTAAATTTTGATGTTCACTACTCTTTGAATATGCATTTTTTCTTTTATTGTGTATTTTTATTCAATTTATCTTTTCTTTTTGTCTTTTGTGTTGTAAAAATCACATTAATATAATATGTCAATATTAAGTGTTTTTCGCCTGGGGCCTCCGGAGTTATAAAGACGCCTCTGAGTAAGGGTGTGCTGTAATTGTTTAAGTTATCAATAGAACTTGGCCCACTTTACCTTCCTACTCTTTATTGCTATTGTTTGTGCCTCATCATCAACTAGATACTCCCTCCGTCTCATAAAATAAGTCCCACTTTCCTTTTTAGACCGTCCCAAAAAATTGTTCTCATTTCCCTTTTGGGAAAGTTTTGTGTGGCTAACATTCATTTACCTTTTTCTTACTCAACCACAAACATATATTTCTACTTTATTCCCACTTTCTTAAACTCCGATCCAAATTGAAGTGGGGCTTGTTTTATGGGACGGAGGTAGTAGCTCACTAAAATTATTCAATCCACTAAATTACAACTACAACCCAAGAGAAGGTGTTGGGTCTTTGGATTGAGAGGAATTAATCTCAACAGTTTTATTTTATTAATAAGAAAATCATAGTTTTATTTGCGATGAAAATATAAATAAAATTAAAAATTTTAAAAATTATAATAAAAATGGGAAAAATAAAATAATACTACGAATAAAATAAAAATAAAAAAAAAATAAAACATTAATCAAATACCTAAAAATATTTAAAACTATGTAGTCCTCTGTCGCAACATCCTCCACCTCCCAGCACCACTAGCTCCAATCAGCGGGCAAATGTCATCTTGTATAAAAATATCACATTCCTCTAAAAATGTTATAAAGATCGCATTTTATCTTAGAAAATATCCAACTTTACTTTCGAAGACATTTGTTTGCAAGTTGACATTTTTTGCGGCGATCGTATGTGGCAATGCTTGGAAAGTGATAGATCATATGTCCAGAGAGTAGTGAGAGCTAGAGAGATAAGTGATTTGTATTAATGAATTTCTAACCCTTAAAACTACTCCCAAGGAGAGTATTTATAGGGAAAATATGGGTTGGGCTCTCAAGTCTTGGGCTTGGGAGGCCCATTACAATATAAGGCCTCTTTTCGGGTGATTACATTCGAATATATTAGCTAAGTATGGAAGCCTGGCTCTGTGAGCTCCCTGTGGCCGACGAACGTCTGACTGGCAGAGGTAGTGCTGAAGGTCGTACGTCCTTGGGGGACCGTTATGTGTTGAAGGCCATACGTCCTCGGGGTCTTCCATGTGCTGAAGGCCGTACATCCCCGGGGGACCGTTATGTGCTGAAGGCTGTACGTCCCCGGGGTCTTCCATGTGCTAAAGGCCGTACGTCCCCGGGGTCTTTCATATGCCGAAGGCCGTACGTAGCCCGGGAGCCTTCATGTGCCGAAGGCCGTACATCCCCAGGGTCTTGTTTTCTGTGTTTGGATCAGTTGAGCCTGTTGGGCCTGCTCGTAGTAGTGGAAGTATGTGGGTCATGGGAGCTAGACTCATATACTCCATCAGAAAGTGTCTGAGGTAGTGGTTGAGGTATATATATATTTTTAAATTATTTTTATGTTGTTTTTATTTTGAATTTTATTACTACTTCGTATTATTTAAAAAAAAACCTATTAAGCATGGCAATGGAAACTATAAGATAGGAAGAGTTAATCTGATTTTGGAAACAAAAAATTTTATACTGCTATTATTGTAATAAAAAATGGAAGTAAAAAAAACAACATAAAAATTACCATCTTAAGGTTTTAAATTTCAGTGTGGGGAATGTACCAATTCCACCGAAATATTTCGCGTTGGCCCTATTCCGCCGAAGATGGATGCTACTTGTACACATAAATTGTACACATTTGTTGTACACGCTGTGTAAACATGAGCTTCTAAATGAGTTGCCTGTAAAATTATATTTTTAAATGGCCTGTACACAACTTGGAGGGTGTGTACAACAAATGTGTACAAATTATATTTACAAATGGCTTTTTCCACCGGCAAAATGTGTATTTCACAATGTTTTTGCAAAGTAATCAAATTTATGAGAAATGCTTAAAAATAATAAGAGCCCGTTTGGTGATCTTGTTTTTCACCTTATCAGGTTTATCAGTCAATTATTTCACCAAGCACATTACTTTTGATTTCACGCCCTGAATTGTGTAATAATAAGAAAACTAAAGTTTGTAGTTACTTTTCTAGCTATATTGGCTGGAGTTATTGTAGGTGATCATTATAGCTGTTTTTTCATATAATTTTTTATATTAATAAAATATATTTTAAATATAACTTATTCATAAATCAACAAAGTCAACCCAATCCATGTAGCGTCTCAAAAAAGATCTTTTATTCTTTGAAAAGCTCTTAAAAATTATCATACCAAACATACAACTAGAAGCTTCTAGAGACTTTTTAAACATTACAAAAGCTAGAAGAGAGTGACTTATGCCCACCAAACATAGCCTTAATGAATGGGCTAAAGTTGTATGGTATATGAGGCTTTTGGATTATAATGACAATAAATCGTTATGAAAAGCTACTTAGAGTGAATATAGGGTATGTTTGACACAACTAGCTGAAAAGATACTTTTGTGAGTTTTTTAATAATTGTTAGCTTTTAGTGACTAAAAAGATCTTAAAGAGAAAAAAGATGGTAGTTGTTTGGTAAAAAGTTGTCTGATTGATTTAGTTCGGTTTGGTATACAAGCTGTTACGACTAATTAATACTAAAAGTCACGGGCTTTTTTCCGATGCTACTACCTTTAGCATCTCAAAAAAGATCTTTTAAGTTATAAAAAGCTCTTAAAAATGTCATGCTAAACATACAACTAGAAACTTTTAAAGACTTTTTGAACAGTACAAAAGATAGAAGGTAGAGACGGAGAATAACAAACTCCACATTTAATAGGAACGTCGTTTCACACATTTAATAGTAAACTCCACATTTGATCGCTTTTTCAAACTTTTCTACTACCTCTGTCCCTTAAAACTTTGCCAAAGTTGACCGGCACGGAGAATAATAAAGTAAAAACTGTGTGGTTGATGTTTGTGTAGAGGAGAGAGAAATAACAAAAACCACAAAACTAAAGCAAGTAGCTTAGTTGGTTGTGTAGTCACCCGGTTATCCTGGAGGTCAGAAGTTCAATTCCCACCGGGAGCAGTTTGAGCTCTTGTATTCCCTTCCCTCCGGGACCCCCAACCCTCTCCCTCTACCCTTAGGGGCACCCCCTAAAAATTGACCAAAAGAGAAAATGACAAAGTTTTTTGGGACTTCCCAAAAAGGAAGGATGACAAAGTTTTAAGGGACAGATGAAGTACTATATAAGGCCTTTTCTCTGCTCCCTCATGCCTAAAAGTGGTAACACAGTAGTAAATTTTTCTTTTCTTTTGGGGTTTAATGTACTAAATCTTGTTGTGATATAGATATTCGGTGCATTAAACCGATTTGTAAAATGCATCAACCCCTGTGTTAGTATTAATCATGCACATAATTCCTTCTATGAACAAATTTAATTGTCAAATAAAATAAAAATGATTAACATTTTTGTATCATTTGGATATTTTAACCATTTTACTTGCACATTTAATCATAATATTAAGAAATATAATTTTAAAATTGTTAAATATATTCACAAAAAGTGTTTTGCTAACGAATAATAATAACACAGAAAAATTTGACGTATTTTTAAAATCATACTACCTCTGTCCCTTAAAAATTTGCCAATTTTGACTGACATGAGGATTAATAAAGTAAAAACTGTGTGGTTGAGGTTTGTGCAGAGGAGAGCTAATTAACTGGAATCACAAATTTTTTACTTAAAAGTGTAAGTGCTAAAGTTAGTGAGACATCCAAAAAAGGAAAGTTGATAAAGTTTTAAGGGACGGAGAGAGTAAAAACTAAATTGATTTTTTATCTCACGACAGAGTTTTATCCATTAGACTTGTTTTTTTAATGTTTCAAAAACCGACCCGACCCAGCCGGGTTGACCCGGAACCTGACGACCCGGACCGAAACTTGATTCGGTTAATTAAAAACCCGGAAATGGTCAAAACCCGGAAAAATCCGTCTGACCCGGCAAAACCCGGTCCAAACCCCGACCCGAAAAACCCGGTTTCAATTGTTTTTCCATTTAAAAAAAATTAAAGCATTTTTAACCAATAAAATTGAATTTTCAATACCCTAAAAAGAAAAGAAAATATGGAATATATTTCTATACTTTGTTTGAGAATAAAAATCATGTCAAATTATATAATAAATGTCCAATAAAAGTACAAATAAGCCCTTGAACTAACCGAGAAAGTGCAAATCAACAATTTTATAGGAGGCTCTGTCCGGTCGTCGCCATTTGGAGCAGTTCCCGGTGGAAATTTTTGATAAATTTATTTGAGTATCTTCTACATTAAGTCTAGTTTACCCATACCAAGTTTCAGCTAAAAATTCAACCCGGAAGGAAGTCAAATGATTTTCTTAAATATACGGCGTTGTTTAACTGCACAGTTATCTTCAAACATTTATTTAATTGCCTTATCGATTGCATTTTTAACTGAAATTTGATATGGGTAAACTAGATTTAATGAAGAAGATTTTCAAAAAAATCATCAAAAAATTCCACTGGGAACCACCCCAAATGGCGACGTCCGGACAGAGCTTCCTACAAAAGAGGTGATTTGCACTTTTTCGGTCAATTCGAGGGCTTATTTGCCCTTTTTCCCTTATACTAGTATATTTTAATGAGATCAAAATGGTATTTTGAAATATTATGAGACTATTTTAACTTTTAAGTGTTTAGTCAATATTATTACTAGTATTTGCTGGTTATTATGAAATAACTACATTTTATTTTAATTTTGTATATAATTATATGTTTATTATTGTTAAAAAATTTATCGGTTTTATAGCGTTGACCGGATTAACTTGATCAAATCCGAGTTGATCCGTGAGATCGTGACCCGGTCAGCTGCCGGGTCACGTCCAGGTCGAGTTTCTTAAACATACTCCGTATATACGTTTTATTTATAAAAAAGCATTAAGTTTGACAAGTTTTAAAAACGATGGGAGAATGTCTTTTCTTGAAGTGTAAAAGGTCAAAAGGTGGTGTTAACCCTTGCTGACAAACTGACACCTGTTGGTGGAATATATATAGCTAAAACTGAGGAACAGTGTTCCCAGAAATCTCTTTGGCCACAGACGTATGATTTATGATCTTGTCAACTCGTGAGGACAGAAAACCCCAAGAGAAATAAGATTAAATAATATTATCAATAATTAAAAGGTCTGAAGGTTATGCCCAAACAGAGAAGCATAAAATTTTGGCATCCTTTCAGCTCAGATTTTTTTCAATTAATAAATTCAACAAAAGGCATACTAAATAATACTCTCCGTAACATATTGCTGTCTTTTTAGATCTCACTTTCCAGCAAATAATAAATATGCTGTCACAACCCACACGTACGTTGTGTCGTTCTTACTTCCCATTCTTATCTTATCACTCCCAAATTGATTTACAAATTTAACTTTTTTTTATCAAACAGTTTTATTTTATTTATTTAATTAGGATGTCAATCTTTAATTATATCTTAATTTGAAGTTTGCAACTTTGAAGATAATTTAATGTAATTTCTGAGTATGTAAATTTTAATTATTAAAAATTATCAATAGGGAGGATTGATTTTTATTATTGGTTATCAAAAAATGTTGACTTTACAAAACAATTTGGGACGGACGTAGTACTGCGTAAATAATGTTTAACTAGAGTCAAGGTCAATTCATCCTCAACAGTCAAGACTATCTAAAATAATACGGAGTATGAACAGTTAATTATTTAATTAAAATTTAGTGAATTGGGGACAAAATTTATAAGATAGGTGTTTTTTGCATGTGGATGAGTAAGTTACATTCCTTGATTATTGTCATGCTTTATCACGTTCGCCAACACTCGATTTTTACTTTGAATGTATTTAATTATTTACTAGTAAAAAATAAAAAATAAAATAGATATTAAAAAATTGTAATTGAAAGAATTAAAGAATTTAAAAAGAAACACAAGAAGTATCTAGTATCAGTTATTTTGTTTTGTATTTGATTAGTTTTAACATGTTGCTTTTCTAAGAAAATTATACTTATATAAAACTAAAAAAGAATATTATTATTTGCTGACATTTCCATTTTTTTAAAATATTCTTTTTCTTACTCTTGTCTATTTTTTGAACATTTACATCTCCTTCCATGGCGATTTTGATGTATCTTCTTTCTCTTTTTATTTTTTTGTTTGGTTGTTCTTATCACATGATAGAGAACATGATTTGGAAGTGTTGATATAAACATACTACCTCTGTTCCTATTAAAACTTCCAAATAAGTTTGGCACAGAGTTTAAGATAGTGGGTATTGTGTGGTGGAGAATTGTGCAGAGGAGAGAGAAATGTGTAAGAAATGTTGTGAACCACGAATTTTTTACTAAAAAGGGAAAGTGGAAGTTTTAATTGGAACGGATGAAAAAGGGAAGTTGGAAGTTTTATTTAGGAACGGAGGGAGTATCATAGAAAATGATTAGACCTAAAACTTTCGAACTCAGTGGTGATTCGAAGAAGCTTTTTGCCATGGAGTCTAATACTTGTTAGATCTAACAAAAACTATTTTGATTTTACAGAGATGCAAAAAGTTTGTACTTCGTAAGAAAATGAGACAGAAGAAAATGAAAAAGAAATAGATAGAGAAAAAAGAACAAAAAGATGAGAAAAATGAAAAAGAAAAACAATGAATATGGGACAACCAAAAATGCTTCCTAGAACCTTTCAAAAAAAATACTTCCTAGAAGAAAGATCTTGATAAGGATGAAGAACAGTAGTAAAAAAATGAAGAAAATGAATGAGTTGAACTAGAAAAGTAAAAGAGAAAAGGGGAAAAGAAAAAATAATTGTATATACTCCGTAGTCCGTATTAGGGATAGGGCGGGTCGGTCCGGCCCTGAACCGGCCCGGCCCGCCACTGTGCGGGCCCGGCCCAGCCCGGTAAGGATAGGGCGGTGCAGGCTTTGACCCGGCCCAGGGGAGGCTAGCGGTTCGGGCATGGTTCACAAAAATGAAGGCGCGGCCCGGCCGATTCGGGCCCGGTTCGGGCCAACGACTATTTTTTTTTTTAAAAAAAACTTTTGGCTATCCAAACAGGCCTTAGAGCCGTTGTGATTGAACCCAAACGGCTATATAGCCGTTGGGAGCCTTCCTGGGTTCCAGGGGTGGGTTAGGGGGGTGGGTGGGAGGTACAAAAAAACTATAAATACTCCATTTTTTCAATACAATTTACTACACATCTTCTCCAAATATTCCTACTCTCTAATCTCTATTCTCTACTAATCTTCTTCATCTTCATCTTCTCAAATTTATAACTACATGTATTATATTATATTTACATATATAATCATCTCTAATTTATTTACTTATATTTACATTTTAGATATACTTAATATATACTTATATATATTAAAGTATTATATATAAGTGTATTACTAATCTTATAGTAATATACTTATATTATATATACTATAAACATAATATTATATATTACTAGTTAATCTACTTATTATCTACTTTTATATATATATATATATATATATATATATATATATATATATATATATATATATATATATTAAGTATATCTACTTATACACTTATTATCTAATTGTTACATTTATTAATTTCCTATCATAGTAGTTAGTTGTTACATTTATTAATCTCTATAAAAACTAGTTAATTGTTAAACTTGTTAAATAAAGTTGTTAGATTGTAAAACAAATAGTTCGAATTTTGTTAATTCGAAAATAATTATTTAATTGTTAAATTAGTTAGTTTGTTACATTTATTAATCTCTTATCATAATAGTTCATTGTTACATTTATTAATCTCCTATAAAAACTAGTTAATTCGAAATTAATTGTTTAATTCTTAAACTAGTTAATTGTTGCATTTATTAATCTCCTATATAAACTAGTTAATTGTTAGTTTGTTACATTTATTAATCTCTTATCATAGTAGTTAATTGTTACATTTATTAATCTCCTATAAAAACTAGTTAATTGTTAGTTTGTTACATTTATTAATCTCTTATCATAGTAGTTAATTGTTACATTTATTAATCTCCTATAAAAACTAGTTAATTGGTAAACTAGTTAATTCAAAATTAATTGCTTAATTGTTATTTGAATTTAATATTTGTTATATTTTTAATATGGAGCGTGGTAGAGCTTCTGTAGATATGGGTAACCTCCGCCGCAACCGAACAAAGGAGATTGCGAGGAATGTTCCAAGGTCACGCAAAGGTAAGGGAGGGCCGGGGTCTTCATCTCAAACCCGAGATGATTTTGATGCGGATTACAACCAAAGATATGGGGATGCGATGTCCGATGAGCAACTAGAACAACTTTTGCAACAAAATCAAGGACGTTTTTTTCATCAACAAGACATCCCGCAAACCATTGACGAAGAAGAGCTTGAGGATGATGATGTGGAGGAGAGGGATCCACAAACGGTCGAGGACGAGGATCATGGCACACCGGATGATGAGGAAGAGGAAGCGGAAGTGGCTACTTCTTCCCAAGACGGTGGGAAATCTGAATCTGTCTTTAAGGCAAATTTTACAAAAGTTAAAGACCTCGAAACCGAGATATGGTACGCCACTTGCAAGCATTGCAACAAAAAGTATAACTTGGGAATTTCTGGAGGGTATGGGAGCGCCACAAGACATCTTAAGGCCAAGCACCCTGCGGAATATGTGAAATCGGACAAAGGCAAGGGAAGGCAAACCCAAATTTCAAGGTTTGCAACTGGCCAACCCTTTGGTAATTTCTCCTATGATGATCAAAGACATTTGACTGGTATGTCTCATTTAATTGTTGAAGAAAATTTGCCTTTTATTTTTTCTGAAAGTCTTGCTTTAAAAGAATATGCTCAAGGTTCTTTAAATCCCCAATTTCGAAACTATAGTCGCAAAACAATTAAAAAAGAAGTTATAAGGCAATATGTTTTGGAAAAGCAAAAATTACAAACGTTTTTTGCAAACTTTGATGGACGTGTTAGTATATGTAGTGATATATGGGAGGATACTCATCATCATTTATATTATTTGGGTTTGACTGCACATTATATTGATGATGATTGGTGTATGCATAAACGTGTTCTTGCTTTTCGTGAATTTAATGATAGACACACCGGTGATAATACTTATATTCTCATTGAGCGTATTTTAATTTAATTGAGTATAATTTGATTAATAAGGTGTTTGCAATTCGTTTTGATAATGCTACTAATAATACTGCTGCTATTCCTAGATTGCGTGAATTGTGTGGTTCATCTTCTTTGATGGGTGAGTTTTTTCATCAGCGTTGTGCATGTCATATTTTAAATTTATGTGTAAAGGACGGCCTAACGACGTTGGGAGATGCTATGGAGGTGGTGAAGGGGGGAATTAAACTTATTTGGGCTAGTTCTCAACTTAAGATGCAATGGAGAAATTTTTTGAAAGAAAGACGTGTCAAATATTGTGCTTTTCCTAAAGATTTGTCTATTCGTTGGAATAGTACTTATAACTTAATTAAGGTGCTTATTAGATTTAAAATTCATTTTCCTGCTTTTTAAAAAGAATATGCTAAGTATATTATAAACCCGGCCGACATCAACACTTGTGAAAAAGTTTTGAATGTTTTGGTGTATTTTAATAATGCAACTCTAACTTTTAGTCATTTTATAAACCTACCGTAAACCAATTTTTTGTTGAAGTTGTTAATCTCGCCGGTGCTTTTTGTGAATTTGCTGATGCCGCTTACGTTAGTTATTTTTGTGACTTCATGAAACAAAAGTTTTTAAAATATTATTCCTATATTCCGCATATATATAGTATTGCATTTATTCTTGATCCTCATTTTAGACTTGTTGCTTTGGAGCAATGTTTAGATTACTATTATGCTTCTTTTTTTGGGCCATTGCCTATGTACGACGACAAGGCTATAGACCCGAAACAACAATTTCAAGAGGTTAGTAATTTATTATATCAATTATTTAATGAGTTTCATGCACAATACGGTAACGCACCCCCTCCCTCGCCACGAACATCTTCTTCATCTAAAGGAAAATAAATTTTGAAATCTGCATTTGGCAATCTTATGAAAACAAGTAAATCGACTCCGGTTAATGAACAAAGCTCGATCAACGAGCTTTCTTTGTATCTAACATTTCCTGTTGAGTATTGAATATGAAGAAGGGGATGACTTTGACGTTCTACAGTGGTGGAATGAAAAGGAGAGAACATTCACGATCTTATCTAAGATGGCTAAGCAAGTGCTAGCAATGCCCGTATCAACAGTTGCTATGGAACAAGAGTTTAGTGCGGCCAGCAACATCCTAACGGATTATAGGACGAGATTGAGCACAAACTCTCTTGAGACGCTTGTTTGCTTCCACGATTGGTTGAAGGCCAAACGTAGAAGGTAGAACTCAAGAAGTTAGCATTGAACCCACCCGACACTTTATGGAAGAAACAACTGAAGATGACTGAAATTCTGATTGATTCTTATTTATTAAAAAGTGTATTTCATGTTGTAATTTTTGCTCAATTTCCAATTGTACTACATATTTCAAATTAATACAGTTTAAATTTTTATGTCCAACTAATCTGAATTAAAAATAATAATAATAATAAATAGCCCTGGCCCAGCCCAGCCCGAACCGGCCCACAACCCGGCCAGGTAGGCCCAACCCGGACCGGACCCGGTATCACCCCGAGGCCCGGGCCAGTTCCGGACCCATGATTCAACAAAAAAAGCCCGCCCGGGCCCGACCCGGAACCGGACCGGCCCGGGTCCATCCCTAGTCCGTATATGACTAAAATTTTTACCATAAAACAACTCTGGAACAGGACTACAGGAGTAGTTATGTTTAAAAAAATGTTTACACAATATATGAAAATATTCTTGATGCAGCATACGCCAATGTTTTCTCCTACGCTATTGCCCTAGGAGTCATTTTTTGTTTTGTGAATTTATTTCAATTTGTCACGTTTTAGACTAGCTGACTAGATAATACTTGATGTTTAATAAGCTGAAAAATAAGCATCATCGCTCCTCCCCTCCGAAACCCCCAAACTAAACATTCCTAAGATTATTAATGGACCGTTCCATAAGGGCGATTGGGTGAACCCATTGAACAATTTGAAATGAGGATTAGGCAAAATCTACAGGTTCAGCTAAAAAAGTCAAAAGACTCTTATTGAAACCAAACGGGGCACCAGCCTGTCTAGATTGTGGGCGAGATTGGGCATATGCAATTTCATACATCCAACATTGAAATATAACTAAAGTGCATTAAAACCAAGTTTTACGGAAGCGCCGCCAATCAACGAACTAATGAATGTCATCGCATAAAACAAACAAACTAATGAATGAAGATTGGTTGTCTGAAATGGAAAAGGTGGCGAATCAAGCAGCATCAGAAGTAGCCTCCTTGATAAAAATAGTATCAAAGATCTCTATCCAATACCCATCAGGATCTTTGATGAATGCTATACTCTTCATTTTCCCTGCAAGGAGTGTCTTTTAGATATAAGAAAACAACAAGGTAAACAATGAAAATGTTTATGTTTTCTTCACATACTCTTTTAGCACTTTACTGGAGTTTTCTTTGATACAAAAAATCGAGATTAAAAGTGAGCTAGGTTGAAATGTTGAATGCATCAGTATTCAAATAGTAACTCCTAATATAATGAAATATGAATAGAGATTAAAGATATTGATATGAATGATCTTATTGATGATATGAACAACCATACAGAGTATTTATAGTCAGTTTAGTCACAACAAACTAAACAAACCTAACCGAAGCTATAATTAACTACTACACAACAACAACAACAATAACATCCAAGCCTTAATCCCAAAAGAATTTGGGGTCGGCTAACATGATTCGATCTATGATATCGATGCCAAAAAGAGAAGACGGACAAGAAAAGGAAAAAAAAGTAAGATAAAATGAATAAAATAAAGATAAATAAATACTTCGTATAAGATAACAATAACACAAGAATATAAGAAAGATAAAAGATAAAAAATAAAAGAGCATAAAAAAGCTAGAAGATAAAAATAACATAAGAATATAAAAAGATAAGGAAGATAAAGGATAAAAGAAAAAAGAGAGGAAAGGTAGACAAGACATCAATCGTCCACACGGATGAGCACATAAACGTCCACTTTGCTCTCATCCAACCCAAGAAGACGCATATCAGTTCTGATTCCTCTAATCCAAGTCTGTTTGGATCTTCCCCTCCCTCTCTTCTCTGACTTTTCTCCCCACCCCTCAAGTCGTCTAACAGGTGCGTCACTCGGTCTTCTACACACATGCCCAAACCACCGCAAACAAGACTCCTGCATCTTATCTTCTATAGGTGATAAGATGCAGGAGTCTTCTACAGGAAGCTATAATTAACTACTAGTATATTAAATTTGATGTGAAATGTAGATCACACTAAGTTTGGTTCTTAGGTCAAGAAAGCTGGAGCCAAAAAGAGGTTGCATGTTGATGAAGAGCAGGAATGTGGTAGACTTTAAGCTGCTTCAAAAGAACCTTTACATGAACAAAGAAGAGATCAAGTTCCATATATTTGATTCGAGAATGAAAAATAAGATTATGAGCAAGTTGAACAGTGCTGAGATTGTTGCAACACACTTTAGGAATAGTAAATGGAACTTGAAGTTCTTTTAGCAGAAATTGAATCCATAAAAGTTCTGTTGTGGTATCTGCAAGGCTCCTTATTCAGCTTCTGCTGAAGATCTTGCAAATCGAAATTGTTTTCTTGACCACTATGAAACAATATTAGAACCAAGAAAGATACATGAGCCAGATGTAGACTTTCTATCAGTAGTATCATATATCCAGTCAGCATCACAATAAGTTGGGATAGGAAGAGGCATAGTTGACAAAGAGAGAGGTTTGATGATGAGCCTATGTGTAATGGTGCCAGAAAGATATATGAGAATATGCTTAACTGCCTGCCAATGTTCTTGTAATGGTAGTAGTAGTATCAAAGATAGTTAACGGCATAACATATCTTAGGTCTGATTAGAGTGACATACTGCAAGACTACAACTATATATATATGTAATAGAAAGGATTAGGAAGATAGTTACTGCCTTCATGGGTAAGTTTACAAGTATTGACCATGGGTGTTTTGACTCCCTTAGATTCCAGCATACCAGCTTGACTAAGTATATCTCTTATATACTTAGCTTGGGAGAAATGGGAGAGGTGTAAGCTGCCGTCAGATAGTTTGTATGCATCTATGCCCAATAAGCTGATGTATGGTAGTAGAGTTATTTGCAATAACTAATATATCATCAATATATATCAATATATATAATTGAACTCCAGAGGACAGAAAAATAAGCAAAGAGGGGTTTAAAACCAGCACTGTATAGAAATGAAGTGAGCTTAAGAAACCAAGCTCTAGGAGCTTGTTTGAGGCCATATAGGGACTTGTGGAGTTTACAGGCCAAAGAAGTATCTTCCACTTTAAAACCTGGGGGCTGCACCATATACAACTTCTTCATCAAGCTCTCCGTTTAAGAAAGCATTATTGGCATCAAGCTGCTGAATTGACCATTTATTTGAAACATTAAGTGTAAGGAGGATTCTAATAGTGACCGGTTTAACAACTGGAGAAAATGTTTCTCCAAAGTCAAAACCAAATCTTTGATGAAATCCCTTTCGACCAATCTGGCCTTATACTTGTTTAAAGAGCCATATAAGTTCTCTTTAACCCTATAAATCAATTTGCAGTCAATGGCTTGTTTATCTGAAGGCAGAGACACAAGAGACCAAGTACTCTTTAACTGATTTGGGCTCAGTATGAGCTAACGGTAAGGTAGAATTAAGTCTTGGTTTTACTATTCCTGATTTGGCTCGTGTTCTCATAGGATGAGTGTTAGCCAAGGGAACTAAAAAACTGGAGAGGTAAATGAAGAAAATTGTTCAATATGAGTGGTTAAAATACCAAGAGAGGGAGGTAATGGAACTGATGATTCATGAGAAGCAGATTGAGATTGCTCATTAGAAGCAGATTGAGATTGTTCAATAGAAGGTGAAGAGGAAGATTCAATACCAGGAGAGAAAGAAAAGTTAGTGAAATTTGGTAAATGGGATGGATAAACCACAGATATAGGAGCAAAAAAGGAGGTGGGAACAGTAGGTGACATAGAGGTTGTAGAAGAAAATAAAGTAGGGTAAGAAAATTTGAATTCATGGAAGATAACATCTCGAGAGAGATAATTTTTTCCAGAAGGAGAGAGGCATTTATAGCCTTTGTGGCTGGAGGAATAGCCTACATACTTGTTACGGCGGCTAGGCGAGGCATGGCGTCAGCCGACCGCCATATCGCCTAGGCTTCTTGGCGCCTGCCTAGGCGACATGTCATTTCAAATGTAATATTTAAATACACATACATAATAAAATAATTTACAATATACGTAGTATTACATACTCTGTTAAATTACAAACTGTATATGAAACAGCATACTTCGTATAATATATAATTTATATTGAATAAAATAATGTATTACAAATTAAATTGAAATATGTGTGTGTGTGTGTGTGTAAAACAAGTAAAACAACAACAACAACAACCAAGCCTTAATCCCAAAAGAATTTGGGGCAAAAGAATTTGGGGTTGTTGTATATTATTATATTATATACGGAGTAAAATAGATGTTCAATACGGAGTACAATTTTTCACAAAGAAAATCAACATAAAATATATATTGGTCCAGCTGTCCAAAGATGGATAGACTTGGTAAAGGGTTTCCAGCTGTCTCCAGTTATACTCGTGAAAGGAAAAAAAGCAATAGAGTAGCAGAACAGTAAAAAAACATAGCACAACTGTGAGCGGTCTCCAGTTTGAATAGTCCGCAAGTCTAAAAAAACTGGAACGAGCGAGACTAATGCAAGCGGGGGGAGGCAGAGGCGGAGTAACAGCGATAATATCCGACATCCACCTGGGGCGTCAACCTGCGTCAGCGACCTGGCCGACGGGATGAACAACTAAGGGCCTAGATCTCTCGCTGACGACAGGTCAGATAAAAAAAACAAGATCTGGGCGTCGCCTTGACGACTTGCAGACGCCTAATCAACGCCAAATTACACCTTGGCAGCTTCCGGCGAGTCGAGTGCGCACGGCGCCACTCCTCCACCGCCAGGATGACTAATGGACGCGTAGTCGATGCCGTAACAACTATGATAGCCTATAAAGACACATTCTTCAGAATGAAAATCCATTTTATGCTTGTTATATGCGCGAATGAATGGGTAACAAGAGCAACCAAAAACTTTAAGGAAGAAGTAATCTGGAGCAGAACCATATAGCTTGAAATACAGACTAGAATTGAATTAGTCTTATCAGTCCCGAAGTCTAGTTGCCCTGAAACTAATCCCTATTGCCTTTTTGTCATGAATTCGTTAGAACCAATTAATTTAATTCTCTTTCACTGCAATTTATTTCAAAAATTAATCTCGCACAATTCGCATTTAATTTATTTAATTTGATTGCTGAAATTAACTAACACATAATTCTCCTTTTCTGTTCCTTTGGAGACAATACTATTGACATATATTTAAGTGTGAGAGAGCACACATTAGTGGCCATCCACATTAAATTTTTAACTTCATTGTTAGTGCAAAATGGTATTTGGCTTGGGAATGTGATGGAATAAGGCAAAATGACTCACTAAACTGTCTGTCATGCAATTTTTTAAACGATTTTCATCATGGGTCATCCGGAAACAGACTCTTTGTGCTTTAGCACAGGGGTACGACTGCGTACATCTGACCCCCCTTATCCCATCGTAGATGGGATCCTTTACGACATTGGGGTAACATTGTTGTTGTTGTTAGTGCAAAACAGTCATCTAAACCGGCCCAAACAAATTATGGAGGCAAGATTACCATCAGTGGGTCTCTTTACAAATTCCACACCCAGTTTTTCAAATCTCTCACAAGCCTTGTATACGTCATTAACAGTAATACCTATGTGTCCTGGAAGCAGAGAAAAAAATAATCCAAATGTTGATCACATCAGGTGACAAATTAATTGGTAGTCCACATGAAATATTCAAAATATAAAGGTAAAAAAAAAAGTTAAACAAGAACAGACACACACACATATAAGCTTGTGTGTGTTACGTACTTGTCTTTTTAAGAGTAAAATAAGACACATACATGCCGAAAAAATACGCAAAACATATACTTAAAACTTAAGATATAAGATATATGAAATGTCAATTCCTTACCAAATCCACGAGGCTCTGTATTTCCATTGTGGTAACCCTTGAAATTTGGATCGCTCTCAGTACCCCAATTACTACAAGGAAAATTTGCCTGTTGGCAGATGCAAACTTGTGATAACAATGTTGGGTGACTGGGTGTGTTTGGTTGAAGGAGGGAACCATCTCATTTCACCATGTTTGTTTGAAATATTAGTTATGGAGAAGACCATAATAGACATAGACAACAAGGTGGATCTGGGACGGTTGTGTACTAATGTCTAAACATGTTCACCCCATTACGCAACGGGTTATTTTATTCAAATCATAGCCTCCACGACAAGTAAAAGGTATGACTAGGTAATGATTGTTTCAATGGATAAAATTTATGATCATTAGAGATTAAATAATTGACTTTCGAAATCATATAAAAATAGAGATTTATATATGCAGGTATTTTTTTATATATGCAGGTATATGTGTGTCTTTGTGTGCAATTACTCATGTACTGAGTTCAAATCCATCCACACACACATATATGTGTGTGCGCATATAGATAAATTATACTACCTGCGTCCCTCTAACATTGAGACAAAAGGAAGTGGTGCAGTTATTAAGAGAAATGAAATTGTGAGCTTGGTGTTAAATTGATAAAGTATAAATAAGGTAAGAATGAATTGTAATCACCCAAATTTTACCAAACATGGTAAATTCTATACGAACTAAGTGGGACGGACGAAAAAGGTAAAATAGGACAAAGATAGGGGGGGCAGAAAGAGTAATAATTTACTAATTTATAATATTAATAAAATGAGTTGAAATGTTAATGGTGCAGATAACAGTATCGGTATCCAAAATAATTGGAGCGGTAGTCAGGGAGAAAAATGAGGCATGGGGCTTTATATGTACAAAATTGTAACCGCACCGTTAATTGTAACCCTACACACATATTTATATATATCATTGAAAATCATTTATTAATTTATATTATTATTCAAATGGATTGGATGGTAAATGGTGTGGGTAATGGACTAACAGTATCGGTAGCCAAAAACATATACTCATACTGGGGCAGATGGGTATTGACTCAATACTATTGAGGCAGTTATATATAGAACCGCACTCTCCCTCGTTAGTTAGCCGTAAAAACATAATAGTTGTTCCCTGTCTTGTGCTTGTTACCCAGATTTTCTTCGTTTGACCGAAGTGGTTCAATACGGTTGTCCAACGAAGTGATGAACAGGATATAACTTCCATCTTTAGGACAAAATTTCATCCTTCCTCTACTCCCTTCCCCTTACTTTTGTGACACCAAAATTGTAGGGGAGCTCCCCTCCACTCCCTCCCTTTGAACCAAATACACCCTTAAAGAAAAGTGATGCTTACTGTGTAAGCTCTAGAGTAGCTTTTTGACCAAAAGTCCAAGCAACACGATCAGCTGGATCCGTGGGAGCTGATGATGTGTCCTAAACCATTAATTGCAGAAAATCAATGTAAGCTCGTACTCACGACACCTCAAATTGGTTGCACAAAATTGGTTATGTTCTTTACCTCATATCCCATGAAATATAGGCTAAATTTCATCTCTGGAAAATCCAATCTCTTCAACAATCTATAATCACAAAAATCAAATAGAATAAAGTTATTGAATTGAATTGAACAGTATGAGCATGTAAGAGTCCCCATTAGGCTGAACATAATCCTATATACACGGGACAGCAGGAAGTCAAAGCCTCAAAGGGAAAGGCAATAAGAGGACTTACGACATGCCCAATACTTTGGAGTAGAACTCAAGACTGACTTTCGGGTCCTTAATCCTGAACATCTGATATCATTCAAATTACAGAAATATGTCAACATTATGTGATTTTATGATCCGTTAGTCCAGCAGGTGAAGGAAAACAACAAACAAAAAAGGCTGGAGCAAAAAATGAAAAAGAGTATATATTATTGGTATGGGCATTACAATATTGATGCCTTCTATATCTACAGTTCCTGGTGTACTGGGAAAATGTCATCACCATCATTACCCCAGTGCCGCAAAGGCTCCCAACTATGGTGGGGTAAGGGGGGTCGGATGTGTTAGGGTTAGATCTCACACAAGCACGAATCTGAAAGACTAGAAAAAGAACGAGAAGAACGGCACACGAATATAACGTGGTTCAGCCAGTAAGTGTTACTGACCTAATCCACGGAGGCAACTGGGGTTTTCTTTCTTATTGAGATGATGAATGATACAAGTCATAGTTTACAAGTACAGGAGTCAATATATATAGGCAAACAATTAGGGTAAAACTCTTAATAAGGTTCTGGGCCTGACTGCCACTAAAGAAACAGGCCCAACTAAGGGCTGCCTGCACATTTAACTAGAGCAGGCTCTGCTCTTGTTTACTTAGCTCCCAGATCTGAATGGGCCGAAGCCTACAGCCCAACAGGATGTATGCAGCCTTACCCCTGTACTAAAGCAGGGAGAGACTGTTTCCATATGACCCAAGGTGGCAAGGTGAAAATCGCGTCGAGAATTGCATAGACTGACTACAGCTTCACAAAAAAGAAACGCAAACATTTTAGTGAGTCATTTTGCTTTATTCCATCATATTCCCAAGCCAAAGAATAGTGAATCTTTGTCTCCATTGCAAATGATGGAAACGTGTACTGCTAAAATGTAATGTAATAAATTCTTAAGACTTGTCAGATTTTAGCAACAATTTAGGAACACACTAACTATTACTCCCTCCATCCCACTAGGATTGTCTTAACTTTCCTTTTTGGTCCGTCACACTAAGATTGACCAATACCAAATTTGATGATGTTTATATGGTTCTAAATCATTGTTACTTTATTCTCACTTTATCAATTCAATATCAACCACATAAACTCACTTTTCTTGATAACTGCACCAGCCCCTATTGTAACAAAGATAGGGGGACGAAGGCAGTATTTTGTAGCAGAATAAGAGAATAAATCAATAAAGATAGTTAATAACATATTGACCCTGTTCGGTGAGGAAAATTGGGTGGAAACTTGTGCGAAAATATGCCCAGATTCAACGGTCGAATAATCTAAGAATAATGGAAAGAATTTAAACAATAGAAGAGAAATTCAACATCAACTTATACCGTGTATTAAGAACGATGAATCCATGAAGAACGATTACACAGTACTCGAACAACCTAGAGAGATAATTTCTATTCTACGTGCTCTACCAGAATAATATGCGGAAACAGAATGTGTAGAGACTTCCTATTCTAGCGTGAGAGCTTCGAGAATGATATGGCTATTCTAATTGTGAAACCCTCAGGTTGTTCGGTCCATTCCCCTTCTATTTATAGAGGGATGGCCGAACATCCTAGTTAAAGTAGGATGAGCCTAATTATTCTAATTAAGTAGACCCTAATTAAATACAAAGTCCCACTAACTGAATCCTATTTAAACAAAGATAAATCTAATTAAATTGAACACAATAAAATATATCCTAACAATCTCCCCCTTTGTGTTCAATTTGCAATGAAACGCGGGTTATCTTTGTCTTGATCTTCAGAGGATATCAGCTTCTTTTGTCTTCTTAGAAAGGCTTCGTGAAGAACTCCTTGCAATCTCCCCTTTGAAGAATCTTCTTGATGTTGGGGTTGAAGAATCTTTAAGATCTTGCATGTAGCTTTTGTCTTTAAGAAGTTGCTCTTGATCAGCTTGAATGAATTCCCACGATGCCTCTAGAATGAATGTTCTTTAAGTGTTCCAGACGCACACGAGATTCTTCTTAAGTACATGAGTATTTGACCTTTGTCTCCTCCAGAATGTAGTCTTTGGACTATTTGATGTCAATGCTTTTGTGGAGAACTTGTCGGTGGCTCAACAGAAAATGATGATTGAGTTATTAGTATATGCTGACCATTTGATTAGAAGTTAAGAGGGCAGATGTGGGCAAGCAGATGAATGTGTTGGAAGAGAGAGGTGTCCGAGAATGATCTTTGAAATTTTACAAACACTTGGACCGCTCTCCTCCTCATGACGATCCGATGAGTCGGGACGTCATGCCT
This sequence comes from Cuscuta europaea, assembly GCA_945859875.1. Lineage (NCBI taxonomy): Eukaryota > Viridiplantae > Streptophyta > Magnoliopsida > Solanales > Convolvulaceae > Cuscuta > Cuscuta europaea. The sequence continues at coordinate 252,058 of CAMAPE010000080.1, read as the reverse complement.
TTGTTCATCCTTTGATAATGCAAAACAAAACTAAAATCCGGATACATTAAGGTGTTCCGTTATCACAACATCAATGTAAACACTGATGTGTGGCCTGTATAAAATGATATAAGCAAAAGCTCTAACAAGACTTCTGACCGATCATTATGGAGCATGTATAGTAGATGTCACTATGGTTGTTACGGCATGATCACAATGATATGCAAAGAGAAATTGTAGCCCCCCGGGGTCCCGTAGACGCCCGTTATCATTACTATAGAGATGAACTCTAAAGCAATGACCTGAAAATGTTGGTAATTTCTATGTTGCAACATCAGAACTTCCATCCAATCATCGGTCTACATCCATAATAGACGAGTCCTATGGAAGTTCTCGCAAGTCTTGAAGACTAGCAACTAACTCTAAAATGTGTCTGTATCCTAGAAAATTAAAAACATTTGGGAGTGTGATAACTAGACACGACGTGGTCAATGAAAGTCCAGTGGCGTGGGGCTGTGGGCCACTGTAGTCAGTATCAATCGCCTCAGAAGGAGACAGTGATAAAAGATGAGGTTCCTCGTGAAATTCTGATGAAATGCTTGTCTTTTGGGAAACAGATGAGTGGTCTAGGGTAGGGTTATGCATGCGCTGTTGGGCAAGATGCAGCGACTTCTACCCGGGATCTGAATAAATTTAGTCCTGTACCTATGGGGAATTGTCTAGAGTATTTGAATGACTAGGATTGATTCTTCAGTTGATCGCTCAGTTGAGGTAGCAGAATTGTCTTTGAATATTGTTTTCTCGCTCAGTTGAGCCTTTTGTTTCCTCACTCTCATAAAGTTCTCTCGCTCACTCACTCGGTTTTGTCTCTTGGGTAGGCTCAATTGTGTGAAAATATGCTTAGATTCAACAGTCGAATAATCTACGAATAATGGAAAGAATTTAAACAGTAGAAGAGAAATTCAACATCAACTCATACCGTGTATTAAGAATGATGAATCCATGAAGAACGATTACACAGAACTCGAACAACCTAGAGAGAGAATTTCTATTCTACGTGCTCTACCAGAATAATATGCGGAAACAGAATGTGTAAATAATTCCTATTCTAGCGTGAGAGCTTTGAGAATGATATGGCTATTCTAATTGTTCGATCCATTCCCCTTCTATTTATAAAATGTATTTGTTTTAATAAACTAAATAAAATAGTATTTTCTCCGTCCCATATTTTCATCCAAATTTCTTTACAGGGATGCCCCAAAATGATCTTATAATTTCAAAGATTTAAGCGGCTGATATTGTTTCTATCTTTTCTACATAAACACAACCATCCAATTTTACTTTTTCAAATATAATAAGAATTTTTGGCTGAGGGTATAAAAAATAATGCCAAATGTAATTTCACTTCATTTCAACCATTTTATGCAAACTGTGTGATGCTTTTCAAGCGTACACAATTCAGGTAATGCAATCAACTACAGTAGCGCTTTGATAAAATAATAAAGCATGTTAAACAGAAGTAATACACAAAAATTTACTGGTTTGATGACAATGTACATAAGCCAAATAATTGGACTGGGCTTACAGTTTGCTGCAAGAGGTAACCTTTGGTGGCATCATCAGGGGTAGCCTGAAGGCCCGGATTATTGGAAGGAGATTCTTTCGACCCGGAATCCATCGAAGAATATGCGAACGTGCGGTTAATCTGAACCTGCAAATTTAAACACAAAATTGGTCATGTTAACTTGCAAGAAGAAATGATTGAAGAAAAAAAAGAATGGGTTCAAGGAGTAGGGACCTTGGGTTTGTGGGCAAACAAACCAGGGATTCGAGATTGGGATAGTGGAGATAGATAGGGGGCTCTATGGTGATGAGTGATTGAACGAAGGAGAAAGATGGTTCTGGAGACTGAAGTAGCCATATTTGGGCTTCAGAAATGGAAGCTCTCACCCGGTGGATCCGGATGATCTGCTTACCGAAATGTGCAATTAAGCTCAAAACTATTGGGCTTTAGATATCTATTCAATGCTTCTGGCCCCGTCTACATAAAATTTATTCAATAGAATTGATTTGAAGTGACAACTCTGATACCCAAATAAAAAATGAATTACTTTACTTGTCATTCATTTCATTGATTCAAAGTAGTATATCACTTTTATTTTTCATTCAAATAATTCAACTACGATATTTTGATTGATGCATATGGACAAATGTATAGTATCTTATGGGTACCATAAAATCTACTTTTGTGTGATACCTTGCTTACATAATGTTTCTCACTTCTGGCTCTAATTATGTGAGGAAATCCAAAAAAATGTGTAATATTTATACAGTTTAAACAAGTCAAGATAAAGGTGCTTGGTGAAATCTTGATTAGAGGCCGGTCAAACTTGAACTCAAGGTGGTTCGTTAAGCAAATGAGCTTAACATGTTTAGAGCTATTAGATCTTAGATTCGATGCACGAGGCTTCTTCTTACTTTTCATATGAAGGGATTTTTTATTTTATCCGGAATCTATATATTGGGAAAAGATGATGTGAGAAATGTCTCTTCCACTGAAAATTGTGAAATTTTAACTAATATAATCAATAAGATAACTTACAAAAAAACACATTATAACTTATAGCTCAACAATCATAAAGAAAAAAATACAGCTTCATAGCAATAAATATGGAAGTATGGAACAAGTATGAAACTATGATGAAAACAACTAGTATCATTTGATACTTTATGATTTTTATATTAATTCGTAAACTTGATCTTATTAACTTTTAAGAGCCCGTTTGGTAACATTAAAATTGGTTGAATTGGCTAATTCTGCTGAAGTTTATGAAGTTCTGGCTGAAGTGACTGTATTTGTTGATTTTGTTCATTCATGAAAAAATTATATTTAAAATATTATTTATTAATAAATTAAATAAAAAAAATTATACGAAAAATAGCTAAAATGATCCTCTACAGTAACTTCAGCCAAAACAGCTAGAAAAGTAACTCTAACCTTACTTTTTCTACTTATTACAAACTTCAGCGCGCGAAATAAAAAATTACGTGTTTGGTGAAAAAGCTGGCTGATAAGCCGAAAAAAGGGTCACCAATCGGGTTCTAATTCGTTAAATTTATCTTATAAAGCCAAATATATAACTTCTATGAAGAGCATAACTTCATTTGCTAAATTGAGTAAATACTTTTAAAAAATAATTTATTGCATAGATAATAAAGTTTAACTTATTTTAGGCATCAATACAAAATTTAATATGCACCATATATAAGAATTAGCAATAATATCATTCTAAAAAATTTAAAACATAGTATCGTAATATTAGCAAAACTCCTCATGAGTCACGAACACCCTTCTTTGTAAACAAAATTTCAATTCAAAAATCAATTCCTTGTACCGATAACAATTCATGTGATTAAATATAGCAAGAGTTATTTAAAAATCATTGGTGGTTGATACCGGTTCCGGTTCCGGGCCGGGCCCGGGCGGGGTTTTTTCCTAGGTACTTGGGCCCGGAACCGGCCCTGGTTGATACCGGGTCCGGGCCTAACCGGGTCAGGGCCGGTTCAATGTTTAATTTTTTTTTGGCTTTCTTGTTATCCCCCGACCCCCCCCCCCCCTCACCCCCACCTCCCAAACCTCCCCAAAACACCCAGCCCTACCCTAGGAAAAGAAAAAAAATTGAAAAAACAAAAAAAAAGTCCAGGCCCGACCCGAACCGCCCGGGCTGGTTCAACAAAAATGGGGCCCGAGCCCGACCTGCCCGACCCGCCAAAACGGGCTAAAAGCCCGGAACCGGCCAACCGGGCCGAACCGGGCCCGCACAGTAGTGGGCCGGTTCGGCCCGGCCCAGTCCATCCCTAGTGGGTGGGCACCTTTTAAACTCTTTACTTTCAAATAATTTGATAAAATGTTATATATCATCTTTTGTTTCAAATAATTTTTCTTTGATTTGCTATTTCTTACGATTTAGTGTATCAATACTTTTTTCTAAAACACTTACAATTATAAAACCAAAATTATTTTTCCATTGTCTAAACTTATAATGTAATATATTTAAATGCCATCATGTATGTACCTATGAATTCTTTTTGAATAAAACTTAGCCACAAAGCCCTACACTATGAAAAAAAATCGCTCTGCTACACTAGCGATAAAAGTTTCGCTCCACTATACTAGCGAAAAAAATTCACCCACCACACAAAGAATTTTTTTTTACCTCCCTTGACTCGAAATCTTGGATCCATCCCTGTGCACGATGACAAAGTTTTGTCCGTTCATCTAAGTTGTGTAAAACATCTCAGCATGTCAAAAACTGGAATTTCAATTCCGTCAATCTATATATCACTCCATAGTTAATACTCGGTATAATAGGAGTATTTAGTTAGTAATGAGTAATTACATTCTCTTTAGATGTAAATCTTCCCACTTAACCACTTTTATCTTTTTCAAACATTTGCACTGGTAAAATCACACAGTATATATATTATTTTAATTACGAAGAATAATGAAAATTAGTCTTTAATTAAAAAGTAGCCAGGATGACTACTTTGGTCTTTGGGTAGAATCTCACATAACATTTCCTCAATGCGGCCAACACTTGAAATACTAGTGTCCCTACTTGCATACCCAAAAATGACTATAACTAAACAAAAGATAATAATCGGAGCCTGGGGTTTCTTGATCAACGGCTCTCATGCATCACACAGTGTATATAAATACACATATACCTCATAAAAGTGAGTGCGTATATACTGATCAAGATTTTCATCTTCATCTGCAGAAAAAAATGATGCTCCGCTGCAAGGGGAAGGCTGATGATCATGAGTGCAAAAAAGTTACTCTGGTTCTCAATGTAGAAGTGTGTGATTACCATCATTGTTTGGAGAAAACTAGTCAATGTGTTGGAAACCTTCATGGTACATTTAAAGATCATCATCATCATAGTATATAAAATTGAACAGAATTGAAGTTTTTAACTGTCTGTTTTTGTTTGTAAATGTAGGGTTGGAGAAGATTGATTCTTTAAAAATAGAGAGAGATGGCTTCATATATAAGATAACAATTGTGGGTAAAGTTGATCCCTTGAAGATCTTGGAGGAGATGAAGAATAAACTTGGAAGCACAGTGATTCTCGTTTCTGTAGTTGATGAGGAGGACACGGTAAAACTAATTAACCCAGAAATATTTCACCTTTTCTCATATAATCCGTAATTTTCATTATCATTATCGTTCTATTTAGAGGTTTAATATTTTATTTCTACATATTACATATTTAGCCTATAAATACCCAGTTCAGATTGAATCTGGCTTGCGACAGAAGTGTCAAGACAATTCTTAACGTTGTGAGCAAAAGCAGAGGTAAATTAAATCTGTTTTATCATTTCATTTCCCCTGCTAGAGAATGTATATTATAGTTACAGTCAACAATTGGTTTATACCATGTTTAATAAGATTTGAATTTTCAGAAAACATTTAATACCCTGTATTTTTTACTATTGGTTCTGACTTCTGATGTCTGCATTGGACATGATAAAAAAAAGATTTCAACTTTTCTATTCTTGATTCCAATTTCCAAGTATATTATATTCTTGGATTTCTTGCTCGTTTGGCATTCCTAGTAGCTAAGCTGTAAATTTGCCCAAAAAAAAAGAGTAGCTAAGCTGTAAACAAAGATTTCAATTTTTATATCGTTTTGAAGGATTTCAAGGGATAAACATAGAGAGGACGAGAAATTTGGTGACTGTGAAAGGGGAAAATGTGGATACAGAGATGCTGAGGCTGACACTACAGAAGAAACTTAACAGTGCCGTGGAGGTTAATCAGGTTATTGTGCCGCCGCCGAATCAAGAAGCTAAGAAGGTTTCCGCCACCGTGCCTCAGCCTTACTGGCCTCTCTGGGCGGAGCGCGGTGGCCCCAGTCATGATGATCAGGAGGTCTGTGGGATCATGTGATTATGGCTCCAGAGGTCAAAGTTGCAGTTCGTATACTTCGTTTTTAGTAAAGATAAGAACAGCCATTACATACCAAGTATACTACTTTAGGTATGTTTATACGGAGTATGTATTATTACTACGTATAAAAGAAAACACTAGTAGAAGATACGGAGTATAACTAAAGAACATACCCGGCCAGAATCTCTTTGGATAGGCCGGCTTGAAAAGCATATAGTCTATTAATCCTTCACATAATTAACTTAGGGTACGAGCTTAAGAATGATTAACATTTTGTTAACATTGAAATATTGTACTTGTTTTTTGATTCAGAGGGACTTGCCCACTTAGATAGTTGGATCCACACACACATATGATCAAATAAGAGGTTATCTTAATGAGAAAAATACGAATTTCGGTTTTAAAGTGTCTATACCACAAAAGATTGGATCAAGGATGTGACGGCAATTTGATGAATAGAAAACATTTTAATTCTTGAAAAGTATAGCGTTTGAATTTAAAAGTGCTCTATAACGAGGCTTGAGTTAAAACTTCTCATTTCTCATTTAAGGCATCCTTTCTTTGAATTGATAAAAAGCCAAATTTAATCCAAAGACTTATATGAAAAACTCAAACTTATATAAAATTTAATGCAAAGACTGATTCTAAGGCTGATGAGTGGACTAAATTTGCCGGAATTTTGGCCAGAAGGACGAGGGGTGGTGAGGGGATAATGGTCACGGACTAAATGTGGACAATCTGAAAGTATGGGACTAAATGTGGAAGTGGTATAATAGTCATGTGACCAAAAATGGATTTTTTTCTCAATTTCTTCAAGAACGTAAAAGGCAAAAGAGCATTGACATGGTATTGGTCAGCAAGCTAGGGATGAGCCACTGCTTCACGTTTTGGAGCGTAGGAGGGATGAGCAGGTGATGCTGTGTTTATTACAACCAGACCCACCTGAACAAAAACAAGGCAGCTGCTAGAACAAGCTCAATCCAAGCTAGAAGATCTACAACTTCTTTTTGTACTCTTTAGGTGAACAAAAACAAGCCAGCATCCAGATGACACAACTCATGTATGCTCACGAATTCTGAAGTTCACATTTACCAATAGCGAATCTTGTTTTGTTCTGCTTTCCCGCTAAAAATATTTCTCACATTTCCTTTGTGCTCACACTCAACTTGCAAGTCAATATATTTCTCTAGTGATGGGAAATGAAGAAACGTATTGTTCAAAAGTTCAGAACTTTTTAGCATCCATATTTGCTCAAACATCGATCAGTCGTTTATCAGGGCACAAGAAGACAGTTCACAATTGAAAGTAATTTCATGAAACAAATGAATTCTGAAGTCGATACATCATATACTTTGAAGTATACAAAAAACCATTCATGGAGTATAACATCGCAACAATTCTTTTAATCCTCTCGATGTCAATTGCACTTTTAGTACTCATCTTTGAAAATTTCTACATTCAATATTCAGATTGTCGTGACAAAACACTTTTTAATATCCAAATTTGAACTTTTCCACTTTCAGTTATTCGACAATTTAACAATGACACTTTTGGTACATGTCTTTAAATTTTGCCATAATAGTTGGAGGACAAAAATGTCATTGTCACAATGATGAAGGACCAAAAGTATCATTGCCACGTCAGTCAGAGAACTGAGAGTGTAAAAACTTGAAAATATACTCCAAAAGTATCTCAACCACAACAGTCAAAATGACATAAGTTTAAGAAATAAGAAACACTGCCCAAAAGTGTCATTGCCACCATAGTGAGTGAGTGGTTAAGGGTGGAAAAAAGTCCAGCAAAGCACAAGCAGTGAAGCCTATGAGAGCCTGCATGTGCAAAACGAACCTTTTCTTACCTCTCTTAATTGGAATTTGGAAAAGGCGAAATGTCCTTTTTCTTTCCACAAGGCATCACTCATCTGGTGCCCCTCGGTCTGTTTTTTTGTGCTTCCCTTTCTTGGATTTCACTCGGCGTTTCTTTTCAATGGAATCAACCCAGACATAATCTGGCGGAATGTGGAAAGGGTCAATATCCTCACAACTTTCACTGTCAATAGATTGTGGGCCGTTACTCCCTCTCACCCATGAAGAAATCCATGAGGAGTTTAAAGTCTCTGATTCTTTAGATTTGGCATCTTGGAAATGGGTGGGGCTGGAGAGGGGAGTCGAAAACTCTTCCAATGGAGGAAGTTCCTCGAATTTTGTAAATGTGACCACAACACGAATAGTTGGAACTAGAGGGATGGCAAGCTGCAATGCAATAATCATCATTTCATCATTACTTGATAAGATTGGCAATCACCTATAAGGCTGCAAGGACCTATTTGTTTCCAAACACATACTTTAATGGACATTATTTTCTTATTTTGCTGGATTCTTTGAACTTTGAAAATTTGTTTGAAAAGGAGAAAATGGTGCCAAGTATGAAATAGATTTTCACATTCAAAGTAGATATCTTAGGGAAAGTTTCGATCTTGGAATCTGTTAGGTAAAGAGAACACGGAGGAAACTTGAAAGGGAATATTATTTCGACATTAGTTCAAACTTCACTCTTAGTTTTTTTTTTTTTTTTGCTCCGGGGGTCTAGGGGAGGGGGGCTGGGGGGCCTTGAGTAATCAGGGCTGAAACTCAATCCATTGAGTTTCAAACCCTTGTGTGCCTAGCGGGTTTCGAACTCGAGACCTCCCACTAGGCACGGTAACCTCACAACCAGCTGGGCTGGAATGCTTGTTTAACTTCATACTCTTAGTTATTTCTATTAAATAAACACAAAGAAATCTAAATGTGTCAACATATATAAAAACAATTAATCACATTTCATTTTCCTTTACATTTTCAAAGTAAAGCTAAACACTCCAAATAGCTCCCCTTCACAATTGTTTTCCTTTCTTTAGAACTCTTGGGACCCATATCTAGCCTTATTGACTAGGTTTTTACCAGCTTAAGCAGGTGCCCAGCATTTCACAACATTTAGCAGGAAGAAAGAAAAAACAATTATATGTTTGATATTAACTTACCAGATAACATATATATTTTACTTGTTGAAGAAGCAATAAAAGAACGATATATAAAAACTTGTGCTGAATGATAGAAATAAACAAATATACCTTTACAGGAAACATACCATTGGGAAGCTTTGTGGTCAAAAGCTCCCTTATTCTCCTAACAGCTTTTACCTTGTTGGCTAATATATCAAGTAACGGCAGTAACTCTTCAGTTTTCAATGGAAAATCCGGTGTCAAACATAGAACAGGTCTTAATCCCTTCTTATACTCGCTCTCATTCTTTGACTCACTTGTTGTCCCTTGCTTCTTCTTTTTCCCGTTTTTATCCTTCCCTTTTTTAACTTCCCCACTACCCTCCTTAGAAACACCAGATGGTAACAAATTATGGTTTTCCCCGTTCTTTGAATTTTTTTTAGTCGAACCAAACCAACTTTTCTTTTCTTTAGCAATACCATTGGATTCCTCACTATCAGCAAGCTGGTCAAAATGGCTACCCTTAAGTGCAGAATCCAACTGCATCCTTTCCTCAGCCGTGAGGTCATTTTCACAATAATGAACGTCTCCTGCTTGCTCTTGAGAAAAGAGCTCCTCGTCTGTCATTGCACCCGGGACCCTCCTTGACTTCACACTAATCATCACGTTAAGCATATCATAAACCTTTGCTTTCCATTCACCGACCATTTCGGTCCTCTCTTGACGCCTCCAATTCAAAAGAGGCACCAATTCAGCTTGGGTCACGTCTATACCTGGCCTGTACATATTAGTTTGGGACATCAAAGACACTTCATGGGCAACTTCATCTTCTGTGGGCTGGATTCCAGCACCTTCAAAAGCATTCTTTATTACTTTCCCCTTATGGGAGAGAACTACCAACGATCCCGCAGGCAAAGATATATCTTTTGATGAATACCCATCACCAAGGAAAAGAAAGGTTTGATCCGACCGTTGGATCCGAAACCCGTCAAATCCAGCTAAGGTCATATCAGCACGGAGATTGGATCCCCGTTTCCAAATACGGTAGGTGTCGGATGGGGCAACTCTACCAATGAAGGGTATCACAGAGCTCTCAAAATGGAAGGTGATCTCCATGTAAAAATCACGGATCCGTGAAGTGGTCGCCAAAATCATAGGGAGCCTTCTACACCACTTGGCCCAGGCGAGGGGTTGATAATATCTCGCGATGATGATGGCTATTTTCTCCTCCTTTAAACACACAGCCTCCTGTAGGGCACTCCACCCTTGACCGTTTTGGAGACTCCAGTTGGCCCCGGCAGACATTAGAATCTCAACTGAGTTTGGGTCTCTTAATTTGACGGCTAGGTGGAGCGGGGTTACCCGGCCTGGGACGTCTCTACTGTCAATCACTAAAGAAAGGGCATCAGCATCTTTTTCAGCAGCCAGAGAATCTTCCTCCGTTTTCACCTCCCCAGCCTTGGCCAGACGGGGCAATGAAGCAATAATCCTCTTTAAAGCAGCGTAGTCTCTTCTAGCCACAGCCAAATGTGCTGGGCTATGTGAGTAACTAGACCAATCTTCCTCCATTCTTTCTTAAACAATTACCATTGGATTCAGAAGAATACTTACAGCAAGGTTGCAGGGTATGTCTAAATTTCTTATACCAATTCAACAGTTCAGAAAAACAACTAGGTCAATTCTTTTCTCCCTACATCCATGAAGCGGCTATTCAGGAATCATATGTAAAGACAGGATTAGAGAAGAAAAATGGCGATAAGTACCTGAGAAATATGATACCGGAAAATGAATTTCTTTGGGGAGAAAGAAAATGATCAGGTCTTCGCTTGTTCTTCTCCGAGCAAAAGAAAAACAAAAACTAGTTTCTTCTTAGCTCTGTTTCTACTTCACTTTCAACTCCAAATCTACGCTATGAGCTAAGAAAATCCCTACAGCAACCAGTGTCACATGTGATGTTTCTGCATATAAAGATTCAACTGGTCGTTCGTCCCCTCGATTTTCAACCAACCTTTGCCTGTCCAAGCGTTTCTGAATATGGTAATAAACAGCAAAATGATAGATGATGGCCCATGGAAAAGAGGAAAACCTCTTTGTGTTTTGTTTTTCCTTTATTCCTTTTGTTGGGGACTTTATTTCCTTTTGGTAATACCCAATTGTCAACTGCGTAGATTGTGGAGTTTGCTTTCAAGAAATATTAAACGTTTGAAAGTTTGGGCATCCTTAAAGATTTAAAACAATTTCTCTAACCTCAACTCAACCCGTCAATAAATATAATCTCTCATCCATTTGTATGTATTCATCCAATCAATTCAGTTTTTTTTGCGACACAACACCATCAATATATTCACTCGGCACATACTTTTTTTAACTAAATGAATAAATCCTTAATTTTTTTATTGCACATCAATTATGCGACAATTTTATTTTTACCGATAATTGTGATTTAAAAGGTCAAATATTACGATGTAAAAATAAATAAATTTGGAGTTTAATTTTTTTTGGGACCTATTTTTGAAAAAAAATAAAAAATAGACGTACATTGGTATTTGAACTATGAGATCTTAATTTTAGCACTTAGATTTGTTTAAGAAAAAATTTGGGTTTGAGAATCTCCAAAAGTTGAAATTTTAATTTTTCTTTTTTGACTTTATATATGTGATATTGATGTCATATGAAAGAGAATAAAAAGTTATTAATTTTGATATAATTCTTATAAAAATTGAATTTCTCATAAAAAATTAGAGAAAAAGGTCAAATAAGGCCTTCTACTATTATGAAATAGTCACATAAGAACATGTACTCAATAAAGTGTCATATAAGTATCTCTACTTGTAAAAAGCAATCAAATGAGTCCTAATGACCTATTTAACACCTCTTAATCCCGGTTTCAACGTACTTCTCACCATCTTTTTAGAATACATTATACGGCATATGTCGAATATTTAACTAAGATTGGCTGAAATACAAGTAAAAAATCGACATGTAAGCTAAAATTGGGATTAGGAGGTGTTAAATAAGCCGTTAGGACTCATTTGATTGCTTTATACAAGTAGATGTACATATATGACACTTTATTGAGTACATGATCTTATGTGACTATTTCATAATAGTAGAAGAACTTATTTGACTCTTTTCTCAAAAAGTTATGACACTTTAAAGAAATTCTTTCATTCAGGCATCACCTTTACTACGCGTCAATCCTCATTTCCATCTCTTTCTTCCTTCAATATGGGTATTACCTATCATGAGTTTCCTTAATTGACTTTGAGACCTTAGAATACATATTTTTAGTTCTGTTGCAGCCATTTTGGGGGTGAAACCTTATATTTGGGGTTTTCACCCCTCCCATTGTGGTCAGCTAACTACTAACTAGGGTAACATCTGGGGCATGCTCCGATAGTGTTAATTTGATATAATTTCAGTTGAGATATATTAATAAACATTGTGAACTATTCATATGATATGATCAAAAGTTTGGTTATAATCGATTTCTTTTATGAAATATTCATCACCATGACAGATGAGTGAGGAATCGCCATCTTTTGTAGTATCAATTTGTGGTTATATTATTTTTTATAGGCTAATTGTGGTGAGGAATCGCCATTTTTTGGAGTATGAATTTGTGATTATACCACAAATAGATATAATACTTTTGTTAGGATGTTTTACTTGGATTGTTTTGAGTCTCATATCAGATCAGATCAGACTTATATAAACCAGACAAGACCGGATCAGTCTTAAATAGATCAAACCAAACTTCCATAATTATAATAAAATACATAAATATCAGACATTTATCAGACCAAAGCAGACCAGACATAAACAGACCAGATTAGACCAGACCAACAAATTTCAGTCCAAGTAAAAACATATTTAATCTAAATACAGTAGCTATATAAGTTAATAATTTTTTTTAAGAAACTTAGAAAAAGTACTTTCACCTTTTTGCAAAAATCATAATGCCTAAATAAATGCTTTCTTCTTAAGTTATTATTATATGAAGTTATAACTTGGAAGCAACAAGAAAATGATCCAAGACAAAATCGAAATTAGTAGAATTAACTGAATCTGAAGAAATTGATGAAAACCAAATTCAACTTATTTTGTTTGAACTATGAAAAACATAGTTTAAAAAAAATATTTAAAATATGTTTTGAAACATATTAAACACTTCAAAGTATAACATCCTCTACAGAACTCATAGAACATAACTACTTTAGTGTTTAATTTCCCTCTACGTACATCCGCAAAATATATGGTATAATCGTGCATAGCATGTGTATGGAACATCTATTTTTATAATTATTTGTGACATTGGGGGTTATAAGGGATTTTCCCTTAATATTACTAAACTAAAGCTTATTTCCAAAAATGTGATCACATTTATTTTTGGACAAAAATGTGACTAAGATGGTTATATATTTGGTATAATATAAAGTGACCGTCAAATACGCACGTCACTGTTTTCACGTTACTGTCAAATGTCATTGCCGCCACCCATGTCACTGCCACCGCCCGTGTCACTGCCACCGCCCGTGTCACTGCCACCACCGGCCGCCGGCCACAGTGACATATCCGTAGTGACAACTCCACGGTGACATCTCCATCCCAACTTCCAGTCACAGTGACATTTCTGTAGTGACATCTTTGTCGTTCGGTCACCGTAGATGACGTCCACAGTGACACCTCCACAGTGACACAAATTCCGTCCACCGCCCTCCGATCAGTTACCACCGCCAGTGACCACCACTACCTCGTCCCTGCACCACCACCACTACCCCACCCCACACCACCAACGTTGTCCCCCCATTCCCTAGCCCAGGCCCGCACCACTGTCACTACCCCCAACCCACACCACTTCCCGACCGTCACTGCACCACCCCACCAATCCCCTCCCCGACCTTCTAGCTCCCCTTCCGACCTTCCCAGCCCCTCCCCGACCTCCAAGCTCCCTGCGTCGTGACCCAACCCTAGCTGACATCGCCCAATGATGCCCCCACTACCCAGACCAAAACGTAGCCGCCTATGTCAACCATTTTCTGCCTCCTAAACCCAAATTCTAGCCTCGGTTCATCTATTGACCTAGCATCGTCCATGTAACACACCAACCTCGCAGGACCCGAGATAGTTACTCCAGACCTCTAGTACTGTCCTCACAATCCGCCACAAGCCTTTACCGTGCACTTTGTCCTCATTCATGTGCGCCCTGAGAAACTTCCCACGGGGTCACCCATCCCAAGACTACTCCCGTGCAAGCACGCTTAACTTTGGAGTTCTTGGTGATGAGCTCCCTTAAAAGGAGATGCATCTTATTGGTATGAGTAGTACTATTAATCCATTTGAATTAAATCTCAAGTATTACAATCACCCCCACTTAGGAACGCAACGTCCTCGTTGCGCCCATAAACCAATCTCAAATCTCAATCAAATCCCAGAATCCTCCCCCGCTAAGTGCCCGCCCAATATCCAATGGATCAGCAATCTCCATAGTCACCTCCACAGTGACACAAATTTCGGCCACCGCCCTCCGATCAATTACCACCGCTAGTGACCACCACTACCCAGTGCCTGCACCACCACCACTATCCCACCCCCACACCACCAACGTTGTCCCCCCATTCCCCAGCCCAGCCCCGCACCACTGTCACTACCCCCAACCCACACCACTTCCCGACCGTCACTGCACCAACCCACCAATCTCCTCCCCAACCTTCTAGCTCCCCTTCCGACCTCTTCCCAGCCCCTCCCCGACCTTCCCAGCCCCTCCCCGACCTCCAAGCTCCCTGCGTCGTGACCCAACCCTAACTGACATCGCCCAATGATGCCCCCACTACCCATACCAAAACGTAGTCGCCTATGTCAACCATTTTCCGCCTCCTAAACCCAAATTCTAGCCTCAGTTCATCTATTGACCTAGCACCGTCCATGTAACACCCCGGCCCCGCAAGACCCGAGGTAGTTACTCCAGACCTCTAATACTGTCCTCACAAACCACCATAAGCCTTTACCGCGCACTTTGTCCTCACTCGTGCGCGCCCTGAGAAACTTCTCAGGGGGTCACCCATCCCAAGACTACCCCCGTGCAAGCATGCTTAACTTTGGAGTTCTTGGTGATGAGCTCCCTTAAAAGGAGATGCATCTTATTGGTATGAGTAGTACTATTAATTCATTTGAATTAAATCTCAAGTATTACAATCACCCCCACTTAGGAACGGAACGTCCTCGTTGCGCCCATAAACCAATCTCAAATCTCAATCAAATCACAGAATCCTCCCCCGCTAAGTGCCCGCCCAATATCCAATGGGTCAGCACACTGTCGCAAGGTTGCTCTGATACCACCTGTAACACCCCGGCCCCGCAGGACCCGAGGTAGTTACTCCAGACCTCTAGTACTGTCCTCACAAACCGCCACAAGCCTTTACCGCGCACTTTGTCCACACTCGTGCGCACCCTGAGAAACTTCCTAGGGGTCACTCATCCCAAGACTACTCCCGTGCAAGCACGCTTAACTTTGGAGTTCTTGGTGATGAGTTCCCTTAAAAGGAGATGCATCTTGTTGGTATGAGTAGTACTATTAATCCATTTGAATTAAATCTCAAGTATTACAGTCCACCACAGAACCCTAGCCGCCGTCCATCTCCGAACTCTAGCCGCCATAGCACAATGAAATCCGTTCGTCGGCGAATAAGAAAGGCGAAGAAGAGAAGTGAGGCAGAGATAGCAATGGACCCAGGGAACTATGTTGTCTACGACGGAGCTCTGGTGGATGCGTAGATCTGGGCGAGGGAAGATGATCTGGTGCATGGATGTGTAGATCTGAGAGAGAGAATACGCAAGGAAGGAAGCATCGATCATGAATGGGTGGATTAAACAGGCTCAAAGATTTTTTGCTTAAATCATATAGAGTATATTTTTACTCTCTTTTTCGTCCACAACATGAAATTTGGTCATGTTTTTGTTTAGTGAAAGCTGAGAAGTAATATTCATGTCATTATTTCCCCCTACGTTAGTGTTTAATTCCCCCCTACGTACATCCACAAAGTATATGGTATAATCGTGTATAGCATGTGTATGGAACATCTATTTTTTATAATTATTTGTGACATTGGGGGTTATAATTAGAGTGCTTATTTCCTCTCCTTTTCTTTTCCACTTCACGTGATCTACTTCTATTTTTTTCATTTATATTCTATGCACTTCTTTCCTTCTCCCTCTCTCATGAGTTCTGAGCTCCCGTTTCTTCCTTTTTACATAGTATTGTGTATATTCCTGCTAGCATTTTCTATTTTTTCACGCCAATTATTTCAAAAAAAAACATACGCCAATTAGTTCAATAAAACATTTGTTTCTCTCACTTTTCCATTAAAAGATCTAACCCCTAAATAATTATGAGTATATTGTTTAAATTAAATGTGTATTAATGTACTTTTATAAAATAAGCAAAATAAAATTGGTACCTCAAAAATAAGGATTTATGAATTACGTAGTACTTTTCTTGTTGAAGACTGAAGTTGTTATATTTCACAATTCACATTGATAAAATTAACTATATTGAGTAAATGATGTTAGTTTTGTATGAAAAGAGTAAATGAAGTTAGTTATATTAATTTAGTTTGTCATGAATATATTACATGTGTGAATAATATAAATGAAATTTATGTTGTACTTAGGTAGGTGTGTATAACACTAAAAATAAATGTGCATTAAAAGAAGTTAATTATAAATATAATGCTTTAAAGAAATGTGTTTTGATGTAATATTATAACATGATCAAAATAAAGTTGGTTAATACATTCTTTTCAAAATAATTTGTATAACTATAAAAAAAAGCAATAAACACGTCTGTTGAGGTTTATTCCGTCAACCTGACGTGCACTTTGTCACGGTACGTCAAAATAAATATAATACAATGAATATACGTAGTATAGGTGAAGTAGAGTTCGTATCCACATGGAAATGAATAATTCTCTTTTTATGAAACTAGTAAATAAAAAGGGGGGTTTTGGGATTGAATGATTTAATTTAAAAACTAAGATGAACAACCTATATGAGTTTTAATTCAAAGATAAAAGAACTTGACATTGCTACTTTCCACTTGTTGATATATTTTAGTCGATCATTGTTATATCTATAACTTATTCCCTCTCGAATACTCAATCGAGGAGTATATCCAACTCATCGAGGGTAGTTATTAACAACGACCATTCATTAATAACCCTTACTATTAGTCAAGTATAGAACATCGCCATATACCGACTTGATAGTAGCATTTAATCTCTTAACTCCTTCGATGAAATACATTGAGATTGATAACCTCAACACAACGGTTTCGGTTTAACCAACAAAATTAATCCCTCTTAAGTTTATCAACCACGACCGTGCATTAATAAACCGAAGTTACTTACTTGTGAAACCATCAACAATTAACCATCGGTTCGTCGATCGTTTCTAGTAATAATTAATATATGAAACAGAACTAGTTGATCCTTTAAGTTCCTTTAAGTAATGTTCAAAATATTAATATGAAATATGAATAGGAATTAATTAATATTCAAGGAAGAATATTATTAAAGGAGATGAATCCTACTATAATTAATATCAAGATGTTAACTAATTGTCATCTTAGCAACACTCCCCAACATTAATATAGAGGAAGAAAATACCACTCTAACTAATGTCAAGAACTCAAGATGTTAACTAATTGGCATCTTAGCAACACTCCGAACATTAATATAGAGATAGTATTGATGAAAGAACTAATAATTAGTATTCAAGGGAAGAAGTTAAGAAAATAACTCACAACTTTAATAATCAACAAGCTTCAAGAGCAACACCAAGAATGGAAGTTTAGCTCCTCATTTGGAGACTAAACATAGCTAGAAAAATATAAAGAAATGCTATTCTAAACTGAGCTTAAGAGTATGTAAGAAGGGATGATTTTTAGAGAAGAAAAAGTGTGCTATTTATAGGTGTTTTTCAACACCTTTGGCCGGGTACCCGACCGGGTCAAGTGCCTACCCGACCGGGTCCGGTCAAAATCAAATAATCCGCCATGTTCTCATGTTTCTGCACGTTGATTTGTCCCGGGTCATGTCTGACCCGACCGGGTGGCATATGGGACCCGACCGGGTCTGGCAGTTTCCTTGCTTCTTCGGTTTTTAAATCTTGCCCGACCGGGTGGGGATTTCTACCCGATCGGGTTTAGCTCCTGGGCAGTCAAATTTCTTGTTTTCTTCTCTTCAAAGTCCTCTTTTCCAACACCATAAATCCTAAATCTACTTTACAACTTATAAATGAAGATTAAAATAAAATTACAACTAAAATCACACAAATGTTTACAAACTAAATAAAACGATAAACAATACACACAAATCCAACATAAAAACATACATTTATGCACTACTAACTAGTGCATATCACAACCCGTAGGCCCAACACGTAACCTAGGGGTCTCGAGTGGAGGAGTTGGTAAATAGATGAAGAAACAAGCAAGAAGTGGCCTAGTAAGAAGTCTTAGTACATTAATTTCGGTACAAAGGCCTGAGGCCGTTTGTCCTTATCATACAAAGGTGTGAGGTCGTTCGTCCCTAGCTTATGCTACGAGCTGTTACAATGTTATACTATTCGATTGCTTAGTTGCCCACCCTTTACAATGAAATAAATGCTTCTATTTATACTGTCAATGGGTAGTTGGATGTGTAGACGTGGCAGACTGTGGATGGCTTGATCCCAACCACCAAATCTTCCGCATTAAATGCGCTTCCCGCCTGGATCTTTGGCTTCCCGCCAAAGGATTGGGAAGTTCGTCCCCTAGAGTCTGTTGCCCTGCTTCCGGCTGGGTTCGGAGTCCTGTAAGACGAGCATCCGACGATGCCTCTGTCAGGATCTTGGCTTCCCGCCAAGGGGTTGGGACGTTCGTCCCCTGGAGTCGGTTGCCCTGCTTCCTGCTGGGTCTGGAGTTCTGTAAGACGAGCGTCCGACTCTGTCCCTGTTCCAAGGCACGCGCTTAAACTACGCTACGTACGTCCCTTATGCCAAGGTACCCGCCGACTATTGTACATACGTCCCCTAGCCTTACGTTGAAGCCTGGCCCTGTTGGGGACGAGCCTCTCCCAATCAACAGATAGGTACTTCGTTGTGTTAGGCCTTCCTGGGACGTTCGTAGGATGTGCCTAAGGGTTTATGGGCCGTCTCCGTTGGGCCATTAACCCAACACAAGTCCCCCACTTCTGATGTTCCGAGCGTGCGCGGGACATAAAAAAGTATAATGGAATCCGGCATACGTCTCCAGCTAATGCTCTTGTTGCCTCCAAAACCGACGAGCCACTATGTCTCCTGACGTACGTCCCTTTATGCTACATGCCTTTCCGAGTGTGGTATCTAGGATCCGGACGTCCCTTGTGGGGACGACACGCTTCCCTTCCTTGGGATGTTTTCAGAGGGTCTAACCAGGAAGCCTGGGCTTAGGGGACGGCCGTCCGGTGGGCTTTGAAGTAGAACTTCTTTGGCCGTACTGCCTTTAGCCGGCGCCCTTGATGCGGTGGTCGTCTGCTGTATTATGGATCTTCGAGCCCGACCGTCTAATGGAACGGGCCTTGGCAGCCATTGGGGACGTACGTTCCCTCTTCTAGAGAAAGGGTATTCCCTAGGCCTTGGCAGGCATTGGGGACGTACATTCCCTCGTCTAGAGGAAGGGTGTTCTCTGCTGTTCGTCTCTGGGGACTCCTTAATTGTTCCTTGTTCTGCATTTCTCTCACCGATCCTCCGTGCAGCCCCTGGGTCTTATGCTTCGCGAGGCCGGTGATCTTCATGAAGAAGAGCCCAATCCTCTTGGGGACGTTCATTTTTATCTCAACCATCTTCTCATCGGTCCTCCGTGCGGCCCTTGGGTCTTACGCTATGCGAGGCTGGTGATCTCGATGAAAAACAGGTACGTCAACTCGGATTCTTCGCTTTTTGCTCAACCATCTTCTCACTGGTACTCTGTGTGGCCCTTGGGTCTTACGCTACGCGAGGCCGGTGATCTCGATGAAAAATAGGTACGTCACCTGGGATTCTTCGCTTTTTGCTCGACCATCTTGTCACCGGTCCTCCGTGCGGCCCTTGGGTCTTATGTTATGCGAGGTCGGTGATTCTGATGAAGAGCACGTTATCAACTTGGATCTTTTGTGTTTCGCTCGATCATCCTCTCACCGGTCCTCCGTGCGGCCCTTGGGTCTTATGCGACGTGAGGCCGATGATCTTGAAGAAGAGCAGGTACATCGCCTAGGATCCTCCGTGCTTTGCTCGACCATATTCTCACCGAACCTCTGTGTGGCCCTTTGTTCTTATGCTACTCGAGGCCGATGATCTTGATGAAGAGCACGTATATCACCTTTGATCTGTTGCGTTTCGCTCGACCATCCTCTCACCGGTCCTCCATGCGGCCCTTGGGTCTTATGTGACGCGAGGCCGGTGATCTTGATGAAGAGCAGGTACGTCGCCTAGGATCCTCGATGCTTTGCTCGACCATCTTATCACCGGTCCTCCGTGCGGCCCTTGGGTCTTATGTGATGCGAGGCCGGTGATCTTGATGAAGAGCAGGTACGTCGCCTAGGATCCTCGATGCTTTGCTCGACCATCTTCTCACCGGTCCTCCATGCGGCCCTTGGGTCTTATGCTACGCGAGGCCGGTGATCTTGATGAAGAGCACGTATATCACCTTGGATCTGTTGCGTTTCGCTCGACCATCCTCTCACCGGTCCTCCGTACAGCCCTTGGGTCTTATGAGACGCGAGGCCGGTAATCTTGATGAAGAGAAGGTACGTCGCCTAGGATCCTCTGTGCTTTGCTCGACCATCTTCTCACCGGTCCTTCGTGCGGCCCTTGGGTCTTATGCTACGCAAGGTCGGTGATCTTGATGAGGAGCACGTATATCACCTTGGATCTGCTGCGTTTCGCTTGAACATCCTCTCATCGGTCCTCCGTGCGGCCCTCGGGTCTTATGCGATGCGAGGCTGATGATCTTGATGAAGAGCAGGTACGTCGCCTAGGATCCTCTGTGCTTTTCTCGACCATTTTCTCACCGTTCCTCCGTGCGGCCCTTGGGTCTTGTGCTACGCGAGGCCAGTGATCTTGATGAAGAGCACGTATATCACCTTGGATCTGCTGCGTTTTTGTAGACCATGATCTCACCGGTCCTCCGTGCGGCCCTTGGGTCTTATGCGACGCGAGGCCAGTGATCTTGACGAAGAGCAGGCACGTCGCCTAGGATCCTTTGTGCTTTGCTCGACTATCTTCTCATCGATCCTCCGTGTGGCCCTTGGGTCTTATGCTACGCGAGGCCAGTGATCTTGATGAAGAGCACGTATATCACCTTGGATCTGCTGCATTTCGCTTGACCATCCTCTCACCGGTCCTCCGTGCGGCCCTTGGGTCTTCTGCTATGTGAGGCTGGTGATCTCGATGAAAAACTAGGTACGTCACCTAGGATTCTTCGCTTTTTGCTCAACCATCTTCTCACCGGTACTCCGTGTGGCCCTTGCGTCTTACGCTACGCGAGGCCGGTGATCTCGATGAAAACCAGGTACATCACCTGGGATTCTTCGCTTTTTGCTCGACCCTCTTCTCACCGGTCCTCTGTGCGGCCCTTGGGTCTTATGCTACGCGAGGCCGGTGATCTTGATGAAGAGCACGTATATCAACTTGGATCTTTTGCGTTTCGCTAGATCATCCTCTCACCGGTCCCCCGTGCGGCCCTTGATCTTATGCGACGTGAGGCCGATGATCTTGAAGAAGAGCAGGTACGTCGCCTAGGATCCTCCGTGCTTTGGTCAACCTTCTTCTCACCAGACCTCCGTGCGGCCCTTTGTTCTTATGCTACGCGAGGCCGATGATCTTGATGAAGAGCACGTATATCACTTTGGATCTGTTGTGTTTCGCTCGACCATCCTCTCACCGGTCCTCCGTTCGCCCCTTGGGTCTTATGCGACGCGAGGCCGGTGATCTTGACGAAGAGCAGGTATGTCGCCTAGGATCCTCTATGCTTTGCTCGACCATCTTCTCACCGGTCCTTCGTGCGGCCCTTGGGTCTTATGTGCGCGAGGCCGCTGATCTTGACGAAGAGCAGGTACATCGCCTAGGATCCTCTTTGCTTTGCTCGACCATCTTCTCACCGGACCTCCATGCGGCCCTTGGGTCTTATGCTACGCGAGGCCGGTGATCTTGATGAAGAGCATGTATATCACCTTTGATCTGTTGCGTTTCACTCGACCATCCTCTCATCGCTCCTCCGTGCGGCCCTTGGGTCTTATGAGACGCGAGGCCGGTGATCTTGATGAAGAGCAGGTACGTCGCCTAGGATCCTCTGTGCTTTGCTCGACCATCTTCTCACCGGTCCTTCGTGCGGCCCTTGGGTCTTATGCTACGCGAGGCCGGTGATCTTGATTAGGAGCACATATATCACCTTGGATCTGTTGCGTTTCGCTCGACCATCCTCTCACCGGTCCTCCGTGCGGCCCTTGGGTCTTATGCGACGCGAGGCCGGTGATCTTGACGAAGAGTTAGGTACGTCGCCTAGGATCCTCTATGCTTTGCTCGACCATCTTCTCATCGGTCCTTCTTGGGGCCCTTGTGTCTGATGTGACGCGAGGCCGGTGATCTTGACGAATTGCAGGTACATCAACTAGGATCCTCTGTGCTTTGCTCGACCATCTTCTCACCGGTCCTCCATGCGGCCCTTGGGTCTTATGCTACGCGAGGCCGGTGATCTTGATGAAGAGCATGTATATCACCTTTGATCTGTTGCGTTTCGCTCGACCATCCTCTCACCGGTCCTCCGTGCGGCCCTTGGGTCTTATGAGACGCGAGGCCGGTGATCTTGATTAAGAGCAGGTACGTCGCCTAGGATCCTCTGTGCTTTGCTCGACCATCTTCTCACTGGTC
The DNA here is from genome assembly GCA_945859875.1 of Cuscuta europaea. Lineage (NCBI taxonomy): Eukaryota > Viridiplantae > Streptophyta > Magnoliopsida > Solanales > Convolvulaceae > Cuscuta > Cuscuta europaea. The sequence continues at coordinate 229,223 of CAMAPE010000080.1, read as the reverse complement.
CTCCGTGTGGCCCTTGGGTCTTATGCTACGCGAGGCCGGTGATCTTGATGAAGAGCACGTATATCACCTTGGATCTGCTGCATTTCGCTTGACCATCCTCTTACCGGTCCCCCGTGCGGCCCTTGGGTCTTACGCTATGCGAGGCTGGTGATCTCAATGAAAAACAGGTACGTCACCTGGGATTCTTCGATTTTTGCTCAACCATCTTCTCACCGGTACTCCGTGTGGCTCTTGGGTCTTACGCTACGCGAGGCCGGTGATCTCGATGAAAAACAGGTACGTCACCTGGGATTCTTCGCTTTTTGCTTGACCATCTTCTCACTGGTCCTCCGTGCGGCCCTTGGGTCTTATGCTACGCGAGGCCGGTGATCTTGATAAAGAGCACGTATATCAACTTGGATCTTTTGCGTTTCGCTCGATCATCCTCTCACCGGTCCTCCGTGCGGCCCTTGGGTCTTATGCGACGTGAGGCCGGTGATCTTGAAGAAGAGCAGGTACGTCGCCTAGGATCCTCCGTGCTTTGCTCGACCATCTTCTCACCGGACCTCCATGCGGCCCTTTGTTCTTATGCTACCCGAGGCCGATGATCTTGATGAAGAGCACGTATATCACCTTGGATCTGTTGCGTTTCGCTCGACCATCCTCTCACCAGTCCTCCGTGCGGCCCTTGGGTCTTATGCGACGTGAGGCCGGTGATCTTGATGAAGAGCAGGTACGTCGCCTAGGATCCTCTATGCTTTGCTCGACCATCTTCTCACTGGTCCTTCGTGCGGCCCTTGGGTCTTATGTGACGCGAGGCCGGAGATCTTGACGAAGAGCAGGTACATCGCCTAGGATCCTCTGTGCTTTGCTCGACCATCTTCTCACCAGTCCTCCATTTGGCCCTTGGGTCTTATGCTACGCGAGACCGGTGATCTTGATGAAGAGCAGGTATATCACCTTTGATCTGCTGCGTTTCGCTCGACCATCCTCTCACAGGTCCTCCGTGCGGCCCTTTGGTTTTATGAGACGTGAGGCCGGTGATCATGATGAAGAGCAGGTACGTCGCCTAGGATCCTCTGTGCTTTGCTCGACCATCTTCTCACCGGTCCTTCGTGCGGCCCTTTGGTCTTATGCTACGCGAGGCCGGTGATCTTGATGAAGAGCACCTATATCACCTTGGATCTGCTGCGTTTCGCTCGACCATCCTCTTACCAGTCCTCCGTGCGGCCCTTGGGTCTTATGCGATGCGAGGCCGATGATCTTGATGAAGAGCAGGTACGTCGCCTAGGATCCTCTGTGCTTTTCTCGACCATTTTCTCACCGTTCCTCCGTGCGGCCCTTGGGTCTTGTGCTACGCGAGGCCGGTGATCTTGATGAAGAGCACGTATATCACCTTGGATCTGTTGCGTTTTGCTGGACCATCATCTCACCGGTCCTCCGTGCGGCCCTTGGGTCTTATGCGACGTGAGGCCGGTGATCTTGACGAAGAGCAGGTACGTCGCCTAGGATCCTCTGTGCTTTGCTCGACCATCTTCTCATTGTTCCTCTGTGTGGCCCTTGGGTCTTATGCTACGCGAGGCCAGTGATCTTGATGAAGAGCACATATATCACCTTGGATCTGCTGCATTTCGCTTGACCATCCTCTCACCGGTCGTCCGTGCGGCCCTTTTGTCTTATGCGACGCGAGGCCGGTGATCTTGACGAAGAGCAGGTACGTCGCCTAAGATCCTCTGTGCTTTGCTCGACCATCTTCTCATCAGTCCTTCATGGGGCCCTTGGGGTCTTATGCGACGTGAGGCCGGTGATCTTGACGAAGAGCAGGTACGTCGCCTAGGATCCTCTGTGCTTTGCTCGACCATCTTCTCACCGGTCCTCCGTGCAGCCCTTGGGTCTTATGCTACGCGAGGTCGGTGATCTTGATGAAGAGCAGGTATAGTCTCGGGAGTTATGTCTCCCTCTTCCCCCATTTTTTTGGGAGGAAGGAAATTTTTGTGGAGGATTTCTTTAGGTGCCCCATATTCCATATGCCGGCGGTGCGTCCCTCCATTGTGTGGAGGAAGAACGTACGACGAGCGTATTCTTGTGCAGCCGTCCATCAAAAACCTCGAAGCTTGGGGATCGCCTTTTGATCTGGGCGTCCCTCCCTGGGGTGCAGCCACTTCGGTCGTTTAGTTTGGACCTGCAAAGAAAAAACGACTGATACCTGAAGTCTTTGTCGCCGGACGGAGGAGTACTTCCCACTTCCCCGAAGATTACTTGATCTCCAATTTCTTCCTGGGGCCATCCGACCCGTGTGCCCCCTCGAGCCGTTCGTCGGTATGGTGGTAGTCGGCATCTTTGACTCCCGGCTCCCGCCGTTCGTCCCGACGCTAGGTATGCGACTTCTTGTACGGTTGCATCTGGTTCTGGAAGCTCGACCCCTCTGTGAACTTTTTGAGGTAGCCTCTTCGGATAAGGTCATCGATGGCCGCTATTAGCTGTGGCAGTGATCCGTGTTGTGCCCGGTCTTGCGATGGTATTCGCAATAAGCTCAGTGGTTCTTGCCCATTGGCTCATCACAACTTGGCGGCTCTTCGAGCATTCCCTTGTCTTTGATAGCCTACAAGATTTGGCTCACCGGGAGCGCCAGAGGGATATGCCCGGCCTCCGTGCGTCGTCCGTACGTGGCCTGCTCCTGTGTCGCCCACGGGGCGTAGGCGCCGCTCGTGTTTTTCTTTCATGCTTCGGGGGAGTCCGATGGCTTCGACCCCGTCCCTTTGGGCAATTTCTTCCATGATTTTCGCATACTTCTGCGCCCTGGCTAGCACCTCGGCATAACTGCTCCCGGGGTTCCTCTTCAATTCCAGGTAAAGATCCCCGGCTACAAGCGCATTTGTGAAGAGGGTGATGGCCATGCTCTCCGTGAGGTCCTCGACCTTCAGGGTTTCATCCCTCCATCGTATGAGGAAGGTTGACAGAGTTTCCTCCTTCCCTTGGCGGACGTTCGTCAACCAGCTGAAGTGCCTCTTCGGCGTGGAGCTGGAGACGAACTGTGCCAAGAACTGTCTGGAGAGCTGTTCAAAGCTATCAATGGATTCGGGCCTGAGCTGCCCGAACCATTCTTGCGCCGGCCCTCTGAGGGTGCTGAAAAACAACCTGCAGATGGCCTCATCGGAGGCTCCCAACATGGAGAGTTCTCCCTCAAATGAAAGTAGGTGGGCCTTCGGGTCCCCAACTCCATTCTAAGTTAGAGCGTTGTGGGGACGGACGTCCCTCGAAATCTCCACCGCCATGATCCTGGCGGAGAGTGGGGAGGAGAGTGCAATTCTAGGCTGAGCCGGATTAGTATCCGCCCGTCGCAGTTCATGGATCTACCTTTGGAGATCTGCGAGCATCGCATCTTGTGGGTCAGTAGTTGCGGCCGTGGGGGTCACCAGCGCCAAGGCATACTTGGTACGCACAGCGTCAGCACCATGCTGCTTGCTGGTGATGCGGGCCCCCTGCCCCAGGCCGCTGACCCTGGGGGTCTGTTCCCTGGCCACATGATCATTGCGGGGCATCACCGGGGTGCGGTCCCGGACCGCATGTTGTTGCTTTCTCTTGAAGGACTTGCGTCCGTTATTCCCCGCCATGTCGTGGGACCGGGCGTTCCTGACGACCCGTGTGCGGACCGAGGAGAGAGAGTCAGTATTCTCGCATGTACGCTCGCAGAGCGTCTGCATCGAATGGAGAGGGGGAATGGTGTACGCTATTCGTTTGGAGAATACTCGCGTTCCGCTTCTCGTTCGTCCGCCAAACGTTGAATAATGTCTGCCATTTCTCGCAGGACGTCCGGATCCTGTCAGACCTCATTTGGGATCATATCAGTGAGCACCCCGAAGTCCCTGCGAGACCACGAACTGCTGGAGCGGGCCCCTGCTGTCCGGTTGCGGCTCCCCCTGCTGTGGGCCAGCCATTCGGACAGCTCCTCGGACTTTTGCTCGTTGTTTCTTGCCATCTTACTTGCTTTAACTGTTTTCGGAGGTGGTTTTTAGCTGAGAGCCTAGTTTTGGAAGACCTTTTGATCAGGTTCCCACAGACGGCGCCAGTGTTGAGGTTTATTCCGTCAACCCGTAGGCCCAACACGTAATCTAGGGGTCTCGAGTGGAGGAGTTAGTAAATAGATGAAGAAACAAGCAAGAAGTGGCCCAGTAAGAAGTCTTAGTACATTAATTTCGGTACAAAAGCCTGAGGCCGTTCGTCCTTAGCATACAAAGGCATGAGGCCGTTCGTCCCTAGCCTATGCTACGAGCTGTTACAATGCTATACTATTCTAGTGCTTAGTTGTCCACCCTTTACAATGAAATAAATGCTTCTATTTATACTGTCAATGGGTAGTTGGATGTGTAGACGTGGCGAGCTGTGGATGGCTTGATCCTAACCACCAAATCTTTCGCATTAAATGCGCTTCCCGCCAGGATCTTTGGCTTCCCGCCAAAGGGTTGGGACGTTCGTCCCTTGGAGTCTGTTGCCCTGCTTCCGGCTGGGTCCGGAGTCCTGTAATGGACAAGCGTCTGGCGATGCCTCTTCCAGGATCTTGTCTTCCCGCCAAGGGGTTGGGACGTTCGTCCCCTGGAACCGGCTGCCCTGCTTCCTGCTGGGTCCAGAGTCCTATAAGATGAGCATCCGACTCTGTCCCTGTTCTTAGGCACTCGCTTAAACTACGTTATGTACGTCCCCTGGGCCAAGGTACCCGCCGACTATTGTACGTACGTCCCCTGGCCTTACGCTGAAGCCTGGCCGTGTTGGGGACGAGCCTCCCCCAATCAACGGAAAGGTAGTTCGTTGTCTTGGGCCTTCCGGGGACGTTCGTGGGATGCGCCTAAGGGTTTATGGGCCATCCCCGTTGGTTCATTAACCCAACAACGTCTAATGCTATTAACCGGAATGAGTTAGCTAGGTGTGAAATATTGAAATAACGTTTTGTTATACTAAAATGCATGAGTATTGAGCTTAAAATAAGGGAAAACTTTAAAAATAAGAGTAAAAATGTTTCGAAATTCTAAAATATGTCTGCTATGTTTTTTTCCTTAAATAGAAGCACGTTATTGTCATCATGGAAATTTACTATCATGTTTGCCATTATCGGGCTATAAACATGATAGTATTTTCTGTATTTGGTAGTAATTACTTCTATTTAGAGAATAAAAACTGAAAACATATATACTACTCCTGTTTTGGAATTAACAAATAGTTTTAGTCCCATTTAAGGCTATTTTTCTTAAAATAAATTTGCATGAGTAAGACATTATTAAATGAGAAAGATAAATTTTGTAAATCGATACCGACAAATTATAGATAACTTTTTCTAATAAAATTTATATATTTTCATTGTTATATCTATTGATATTTTGATAAATGAATATAATTATATCAACTTGTCAGTAATGAATATATCACATGCTTGAATTATAGAAATGAGCTTTATGCCATACTTAAATGAGTTTAAGGTTCAAAGGAGATGAATATGGGTATGGAAGCATTAAAAACGAGTACAACAAGTATTTTAAATCAGCATACACTAATCAATATGCTTACATAATATTCAAAATATTATGCTTCTTAAGTGATTTATGCTTCTTAAGTACGTGCTTTATGCTCATTTCAAAATATCATATCTATGCACAATTCATAAGTATCGTATTTTCATTCGCTACTTGTGCTAATTTGAAAATTGCATATCAATGCATATTTTTGTAAATGTTATAGCATTATACTAATTAGATATAATTTACAAATCATTCAAAAATTCATACATGTGATATATATTTATTGCAGAACAATTTAATATAATTAGGGTTATTTACCTAATTATTAATAGTTTTTTTCATGAGAAAGTAACAATATTATTAATAAAATTAATTTATAATTATAGGTATTTCGTTGTATTCATTTTATAATGTTACACCCGTGGACATTTCTTTGAATCAATGTGCTCACAATTGATGCATGCTCATTCAAAAAAAATGTGACACAATTCTTTTAGACATTGTAATCATTTAAGCATAACATAAAACTCATTTTCATAAATGGCACACATAATGTATTCAATACAACAAACTTATTCATTTATGTATATTTTTTTATGACATACTCATATGTATTTTTGTGTGTGCTGATTTTACAATTTCATATCAATGCCCATTTCTTTTAAGCGCTATACTTCCTACTTAATTATAGATATAACATAAAACTCATTTGCTAAATTAACCATCAGTGGATAATTACTTTCTTTTGGATTATTAGGGCCATGCGCCCACTAGCCTCATGGCCCATCTGGTAGGCCCGCCCGGGAAGCAAGTCTCGACCGACACTCACATGTACATCTCTCCCAGGAAAATAGGGGTTTGGCATGATCAACACTTGTAATTTTTTCACTATGGGATCTGTAACACCAAGACATTGGCGGCACACTAGATGATGGGAAGTGCATTTAATGCTCCAGATACGACATATTTTATGGCTTGGTTGCCCTATTAGCACACACCATGTCACCGCAATCACCTACCATGTTGTAGTATAGATACTCACATTTATTTCATTGTAAATGGTTGATAAACATGTACTCCGTATTTAATAACTTAGGGTGTGTTTGGGAGTTTGAGGGTGAGGGAAGGGGAAGGCAATGAAGGGGAGTAGAGAGAAGGGAAGAGGAGGGAGATGGAAAGGGATTCTCTCATCTTGTTTGGGAGTTGCAAATTTCAAAAGAGGATGGTTTGGGGACTTGAGGGGTTTCAACGGCGGAGAAATGAAGCGAGTAGCAGCTCATAAAGATTTTATGCGGAAGCGGTTTTAGTTTGAGAGGATAAATCTCTCATTTGCTCGTAGCTAGATTTTATAAAACCCTCAAATCGGGGAATTAGAAAATCAGGTTTTGGAGGGTTTAGAAGGATTTTATAACAACCCCAAAACCTTTTCCTCATATTATTTTAACTCCCAAACACAAATAGGAAGGTTTATTTCCCTCACATGCCTTCCCCTCCTCTCCAAAAACCAACTCCCAAAAACACCCTTAGTGTCTCTCTACTCTTTTTGTAGCACTCAACATACTAGCTAACTGCCATCTTGTTAGCATCTAAAATACTCACATATATTTCATTGTAAAGTGTAAGGATGTGTTATTAGAGTTCTATATTTATCAATATATATGCATTATACCTAGGGGTGGACTCGGGCCGGGCCGGTTTCGGGCCGGGCCTGGGCCTGGGTGGGCTTTTTTTTGGGAAAGGGTGAACCGGAACCGGCCCGGGTATAAATCGGGTCCGAGCCGGGTCTGGGCCGGTCCTGCTCGGGCCCGGTTCTATGTTTTTTTTTTGCTTTCTAATTAACCCCCGAGGCCCCGACCCCCACCCCCAAACCCCCCCCCCCCCCAAAAAAAAAACACTCAGCCCTAACCAAGAAAAACAAAAAAATGAAAAAAAAGTTCGGGCCCGACCCGGCCAGTTCAAGAAAAACGTGGCCCGAGCCCGGCCCGCCCAACCCGCCCCAACCGGGTAAAAACCCGGACCCAGTTAGCACCAACCAAGTCGGGCCCGTACAGTAGCGAGCCGGGCCGAGCCGAACCGGTTGGATCCATCCCTAATTTTACCCCATCTTGTTTGCTCCACAATACTAAATGTCATCATCATTGCATTAAACAATCACCTTAATATACACATTATCCGACGAAACCCCAGAGATTGTGTTGGGCTCTCGCCTCTCGGTGTGCGGAGGTACTAACCTCAACGGCTCAACACATTCATTTGCAAAACTATCCAATTAGACGAGTATTCATTAAAAACGTAACTGACTTAGTATAATTACATCCATTTGCTTAATTATTAGTGAATTTAGCAATAAGAAATATAACAATCTTATTAAATCCTTAATTATTAAGCACATACTAGTCATATGTAATAATTAAGCACATTACACTCTAATTTAACAAAAATAGCTATGTTTACTAATTTGTATAGATACAAATAAATAATTAGAGTAGTATATCTCAACCATTTAACAACTTTTATAAACATCAAATTCAATGCATAAGAAAAAATATCAAAAATTTGTTAAAATTGTAGAAGTAGGATAGAGTTAGAAAATTTTTATCATACGAAGAACTATTATGAAGAAATCATGCATATATGTCAAAATTTTATAGAAGTGAAACAATCAATAAAATATTTCATCAAAAAAGAAATTAACATTCACTTTGAAATTTTCCAAATAGTTGATGTGCATTCATATTATGAATCAATTTAGAAAAATTGAAACAATATCTAATTTAATATTTTTGAAATTGACAAGATTCGATGACTGGAATCAATAAAGGAAAATTCCCGAAATTGCTGTAAAAAAGTTTGAAAATTTCAAAATAGGACTGTCATGTTTTTATTCCCAAAATAGGAGTAATTACTGCAAAGTTTGGAAAATACTGCCATGTTTAAAGTCTAGTACTGTCAAAACATGACAGTAATTAATCTCATTTTGAGAATAAAAAACATTAAAGTCCTATTTTAGAATATATAAACATTTTTAGTCCTATTTTGGGTAATTTCTCAAACAATAACCTTTTTTTAAAGGACGAGCTAACGTAGATATAAATCAATAAATGTGATGTTCTCTTTTTGTTTTACAGCAAAATAGGAAAATTCATTTTTTAAAATAGTACAGCCGGAAAAGACAAAAAGTGGGCGTGGAATTGTGGATTGATCGGAGGCCCACAATAACCTCCTCTGTTGTTTCTTCCGGCCCAGAGCCGAGCCCTATATACTCGCACATTCCTTCGTTCTCACCACTCACCACTGATCACTTCCATTTCAAAATTCTTCAAGCTTCAACAATCTATTTCCATAATCTCAGGATTAAGCCAAGGATTCTGTAATGGGTGGGGTAAGATCTCTTCCGTCCTTCTCCATCTCTATCTTCGTTCATATAAAATGGTTAGTGCTTTATTTTGGGGATTATTGTAATACGTATAATGATGCATGGGCCGTTTGCAGAAGAAGAACAAAGGCGGAGGCGGAGGAGACCACCAGAAGGACGAAAACAGTGGCGGTGGAGGCGGCAACAGTAATGTGATTCTCAAGATGGACTTGCATTGTGCTGAGTGCATGTCCAGAATCTCCACAACCATCCGCAGCTATGACGGTACTACTGTCTTCTAATTTTCCGTCCCCATTTGATTATATTTCCATCCAAATCCATGAAATCCGCTGTGATCTGTGATTTACCTAGCTCCGACTGGATTTATTGTATTCCTCTTACTATTCTTACTCGTCGACGCGTCGTGCTGCTTGCTGAAAGGTGTGGATGATGTTAGTTTTGATCGTGACTCCGGCAAGGTGACGGTCATAGGAAACGTAGATCCGGCGAAGGTCCGAGAAAAGCTGGAGGCGAAACTACACAAAAAAATTGCTCTGGTCTCTCCACAGCCTAAGGGCGCCAAAGGCGCCGGCGGAGAAGATGGTGATAATGACGGAAATTGGGATGACAAGAAGAAGCAGGTATATACGGTACCACGGTTACTTTTTGCATATATATAGTATTCACTGTCAGCCACTCAGTCCGGCCTGCTACTATATGCAGCAGATCGATCAATAGTACGCACGGCGGTTGCTTTCATCATTTCGCTTTTTCTTCCACACACTCTGTACTGCAGATGCTCTGTTTTGTCTGTTTCCGTTCCCCCAGAATTTTAGCATTCAGATGCATCGATCGTATTCATAGTGCTCTTCAATTCTCTGATTTGATATGATTTTCGATTTTTGTTTTTGAATATCTGCATTTATCTCTTCCCGGAAAACGGGAAAAATCGTTTCTCAACGTGAGCTTTATAATATTGTGGAAATAAACCGCAGGCGATTTGTTCTGTAGTTTTTTTACCATTAGCTTTAAGCGAAATAGATGTTTACTTACATTTTTGCTGGTATTGTTTGGGGGAAATTCTGGCAGATGGTGACGACGACAATTTTGAAAATGAACCTTCACTGTGATGGTTGCCTACACAAAATCCACAAAATTGTAAGCAAATCAAAAGGTAATCCGATCATATATAACCTGATTAATTACCTGGCCAGAATGAATCTGTATATGAATGAATACATTCAAAGTGATTAACGAGTTAGTAGAAACGGCTTTGCAGGGTACATGGAGATGGCGGTTGAGAGGGAGAAAGATCAGTTGATGGTGACCGGGATCCTCGACATGAAGGCGCTGGCGGACAATCTGAAGAAGCAAATGAAGAGAAATGTGGAAATCGTGCCGCCGAAAAAGGAGAAAGGCGGCGGAGGCGACAAGAAGGATGCTGCCGGCGGTGAGAAGGGTGGGGGAGGGGAAAAGAAGGGCGGAGGTGAAGGCAACAAAAATCCTGGGGAAATGGGGTATGTGCATCACGGCCCATGCCCCTGTAATTACTCTTATGCTTCTCAGTTGTGGAGTGATGAGGATGCTAATGCGTGCAGCATTATGTGATGTGAGGAAGATGGTTCTAATATTCTAACAAATGTAATGATCCAATTAAACATTTTGATTTTGGTATGCATTTACAGATTTCATAATTACACTTTCATTTCATTTTCATTTACCCCGATGCTTCAAAGGCTCCCACCTACGGTGGGGTAACGGGGGTCGGATGTACGCAGTCTTACCCCTGTACTAAAGTACAGAGACTGTTTCCGGATGACCCATAATGAAAATCACGTCCAAAATTGCATGGATTGACTGCTGCTTCATAACAAAGAAGCGCAGACAATTTAGTTTGTCATTTTGCTTTATTCCATCATAATTACACTTATGTATATTAATTACGGAGTAGACGAGTAGTATATATACATCAGCAATCTTCCCAAACTTTTGGCAAAATATGACTCACATCTCCATTATTTTTTAATAACGTACTTTATCTAAAGTTTTACCCCGTAGTATTAGAGAAAAACAGAGTTAAATAAAAGTTAAAATTGCCCATATTGGTTTGTAAAAGTACCAAATTATCTCCATTATTATAAAATCGCCTTTGTTCACATATACTTCGCACAACGTATTATAGTTAAATTATATACTAGTATGAAAGAGTTAAGTTTAAACAATATGATACCGAGTATGATTTTACACACGTAAACAAATTTCAGAATTGTTTAAGAAGTATGATTTTAATTTTTCTTACCTTCATTCAGTTCATTGTGTAAACAATACGTAGTATTACTGTAATCCGATAAAAAATAATGTCACATATTTCTGCTTTGTTATTATTACAGTTTTATGTACGTTTGCTACCCGCCTGCTCATAACTCATACGACAGTATGTTGTAATTAAGCGATTATTATTAATTATTTGAAATTGTGAATATTACAATAATGTGCATTACTACTTCTATATTTATTTTGTTCTCTTTTATTTTTCTTTTATTTTTTAAATGTACTTTGCATACCATTTCTTCAATAAAATTTGTTTTTCCTTTAAAAAAATACTACTCCCTCCGTCCCAATTTACTTAGCCATCTTTGATTTTTCCAGTCAAAGATGGTAAACTTTGACCAATTATTTAAACTAATATATTTATGCAAAATTTAATAATTTTATACTTTTATGATAGTATTTTTAACAAAGAATATTTTCATATACATTTTCATATTATTAATACTTTATCTATATAAACATAATCAGTCAAAGTTAGACTCCATTAACTTGAAAAGTCAAGATTCGCTAAGTAAAATGAGACGGAGGGGAGGTAGTACTATATTTAGATATAATTCAATACTTCATCTTACGTATTTTCACTGTTCTACAATAATTGACACATCACGCATTGCACTTTATGAAATTCTTTATTATTTGACACATTTTCATATTTTGATAAATATATGAGGACTTTTCTAATAACTACATGTTACTCCCTCCGTCCCAAAATGATGGTCATGTATTTCCTTTTTGGGATGTCCCAAAATTATGGTCTTGTTTCCATTTTTTGTAAAGAATTAAAAGTGGATTACCATTTATACCCCTCCTTTTTAATTAACAATAAAAGTAAAAGGATGAACAGTAAGTAGTACAATAAAGTAAGGTTCTTTAATCTTTCTACCACACTTTCTTAATCTTTGTGCCCAAAAGAAACAAGACTCTCATTTTGGGACGGAAGGAGTATTCAAGTAAAATTCATTAAACATGTGATTTTTTTTTACTCCGGAAGGCCAACCACCAAAACCAATGGGGTATATGTCGGGGGACATATACCAGAATATTATTAATCAATCAAAACATTACAAAAGAAGAGGGGGGACAAGACCAAAACCTCTCCGAGAAGGCATGCCTTCTAAAAGCAACAACAATCAAAGAATAAAAAAAACAATTAATAATAGGATCTAAAATGAGGAAGCCCAAAAAGGTCTAAAGAGAAAGCACTCTTGACACGGGCTGGAAGAGAACGAGCCTGAGTAAAAATTTGTCGGCCCAGCTGAGGATTGGTAAGATGATGCGCAACCCATTTGGCTTCATGCAGACAGTTCGAAAAGGAAACCCCCTTTCCTTCCGACAAGAGTATCACCTCCTTAATTTCACAACGCCATCTACCTGAACCTGATCCGCCATCCTTAATGTACTTTGATGAAACAGTTAGCAACACAAGAGGGGGGGGGGGGGGGGGGGGGGTGAATTGTGTGTGTGTGGAACCGTGACAGTTTTTCGCACAGTTCTAATGTGGGGTTCAGGGAATTGCGAAATAGTAAAGTGCACAAGGATTTAATGAGGAAAATCCCTTGGCTCAAAGGGATTAAAAAACCTAGACCTCCCTCGGAGGAATTTTAAACAACTTCACTAAAAAAGCCTTTTGTGGTTACAAGGTAAATTCTCCTAATCTACCCTTGAGCCACCCCAACTCTATCCTCTCTAGCAAGAGTTATGCATCTCTACCTTGCGGGTAGAGAGTCTCTCAACTTTACAACAAAGCTCTCACACACACGACCCCAATCCGAGGAGGCTACACTTTAGCTTTTCCTCAAAATCTAGTTACAAGATAAAGAAGGGAAAAGAAACTATATCTAGAATTTTGTGAGCAGGTCCAGATGCCTTGGTCTTGATAATTCTTTATAAGTAATTTTTTCTGCAATTGCTCGGTCAAGCCCACCTCTTCTTCTCTCTTTCTTCGACTATATATAGCCCAGAGGATATCCGTTGATTCTCCTTCCTTTAGAGGCTTTGTAGACTTGCCTTGATATTTTGAATTACTTTCCTTCTATTAGCTCCTCTTTTATTTGCTCAATCATGAGCAAAATTGATTCATGATTTACGAGCCATCATATACGGACAATAAGTAGCCACAACTTATTTATGTAATTAACTTAAATTAAGCTACAATGATTTTCATATCCCGTGATCCTTTCAAAAATATATTCATTTATTATTTCAAACAAGGATGGTTTTACCAAATATAGCATACTACGGACTACTATAAATATAGCAAGACTATCAACTAGTGCAAGTGATGATTATTTCCATAACGTGGGTGCCTAGTCATACATGCGAAATGTGCCACGTGTAAAACAATATAGCTTTGTATAGATGAAATATAGGCAATTAAATCACTTAGTATGGGCAGAACTTGGTTCGTTCCAATGGTAGTTCTATCCAAAGGTCCATCCTGCATGATAAGTTAAGTAATGAGTTATTGTTTGGACCCAAGGATAGAGTTCAATCCTGTTTAAGGTTAGACATCAACAAAACTAAATAATCAACAAATCCCCCCTTTTTGTTGATGACAAACCTTAGGTGTCGGAGACAGTCCTGCAGATTAGTGTCTAAACAACGAGATCGAAACATAGTAGTAGAGCAGTTTTAAGTGTTGCAGCAAAATAAGTAGGCACCTGATTATTTCCCCCTTTTGGCATCAACCAAAAGGAAATGGAAAATGATCAAAACAGTGCCAGACAGTAAGTAAGTAAGACATCCCAACCCAAAAGCAGAATATTTGAACAAGGTGTTTATGGTAGCGAATTAATCTTCATCGGATGAAGAGACGATCCTTCTGTGGAGCCCTGCACTGTCTTCCTCAAACTTGGCCAATACCTCACTTTGAAAAGTTTTTAGTTCAGTGCGAACTTCATCAAGCCGACTGGAAAGAGTTGTCACCGATTCTGCCAATGAATCAAACCGTCGTAGCAACGTGAGCTCCATAAGGTGTAGCTGATCTTTGACAAGGGTGACAAAAAGCATTGGATCAATTGGACCAGGCTTCGGTTTAGGAGCTTTTGCTGAGGGAATGGGTGTAGGCATTTCCTTGAATACGAGCTTGGAATTATGGACAACTATGCCATAGTTTTGGAGGCCCTTGGTGTCAAGATTCTTGTGAATTATGTGGTAGGGAAGGTTATCTAGAGAAACTCCCTTTTGACAAACAGTTGTGTCAGGATAGTACCAAAGGGGATCCCAACCTTCCTAGAGCGATCACTGATGGTAAACTTGAGATGAGCAAGAATAAGGCCAGGTAGATTAATTGGAGTTTTAGTGGCTAAAAGATACATGTAGGCAACTTCTAGTCTAGATGAAACCAGCCTTCCTTTCAGGCGAGGAATAAGGTTGGAGTGAACAAAGTAGAATAGCAGTTTGTGAACAGGGGAAAGATTACTCACATGAAGGGAAAGACCGGATACATTTGGGTCAAAAAATTTTACGGCATCAATCTGGGTGACAGTGGACAGTGGCCATGTCACGCCCCGGACCTATCCGGACACGTCAACAACCCGCCGTACAGTACGAATAGTCAACCGCAGTCCGATTCATCCACACTATACAAGGCGTCTTGAATACCATTCACACATAGTACATCCATAAACAAACATAATGTAAAACATTTATTAAAGCAGCGGAAACAATTGATACAAGTGTTCAAGCCACACTTGGCATAATTAGGCATGCAAGCCCCCCAAAGTAATTATTCAGAAAATATTATCCATGAGCATTATTCATATTGTTTTCAAAATAAGAACGGGAGAAGCACGAACCAAGTCTTCTCCTCAGAAACTTCCCGAAGCAGCGGCTGGTAGTAGCAACCTTCAAGTTCTACCTGAAACTGTGAGGTGGCCTCCCCCGTGAAGGGGAGGTCAGTACTTGGAAGCATTTGACAAGTACAATGACAACTATACTAAGTATAATCAAAGTTTAAATTTCTGAGGCTCTCGATCTAGAGCATTATTACATTATCACCGATTCCTTATAATTCAACTTCTTAGGATCTGATTCATCCATTTCTCAACTAACATTTCCAACAAATATTTCAATGCTAGTTATTTATTTATTTCAATATAATTCCTTCTTCTTGCATAATTGGCCTTAATATCAAGTATCACTTTCATACCTTCATGGCTTCTCCTCATGGCATCAAAGTATACTATCCTAAATGATATTCATGGTTGGTACAACCATCATACATACATATTCATAACATCTAAACATACACAATTTATTCATAAATTTGTGTATCATGCATACTATACTTTTAAATCAATAGTAGTTCTATTTAGGCATTATTAACCATTAACAACTCATGCACATCACATTTGTATTCACTTAGGAAAATCCCATAAAATTAACCCAAAGATTATAAGTAACATAGTCGGTCATCCTCACCTTAATTAAGCTTAAGCGCGTTCTACGTTTCTTGATTGAACTTTGACCAACTCCGGCGAACTTTGACCAACTCCGGCGAACTTTGACCAACTCCGACGAAACTCCGGCGAGGCTCAAAAATACTTTAAATCAAGTTCCTAACAAGGATTTATCATCACAAAACCCATATCAACACAAATAACCTATAAAAGGTTATTTTCCGGCAAACCGGTCGATTTGGCTTCTAAGTCCGTTTTTGGACTTAGAATCACTTTCCAACCCATTATTTCACACTTAAATCATGTAGAACAATACTAAAGGCCTTTCATATGATATATATCTTATATGCTAGAAGAAAAACAAAGGAAAGGTTATGATAAGGTCATTACCTTAATTTTCACACTTTTTCCTAGCTTTTTCCTTCTTAAACTTCCTTCTTGAACTCCCTTGAGCTTGAGTTCGGATTTGGGATATGGAGATGAGAAGTTTCAGAGCCTCTCCTTGCTATCCTAGGGTGCTGAATTGTGTGGGTGGAGATGGTGAGGTGAGGGGGTGGTTTTTGTCTCATTTAGACAAATGAGTGAAGGGAGGGGGTCTACTACATGTCAAAGGTGTCTCCCCCATCCTCTCAATTGTTGTTCAGCCAATTTGGCACTCATCCAGACCTCAAGGGTGGACAATTTCGTGGGGTGGCCCCCACCCATGTGGGAGGTCATCCTAATTTGTCCCAAAGTGTGCAATTTGCCCCGAAAGTTGTATTTTCCGGACTGTTTTTAAGTATATTTTATTTTATCGGGTCAAATAAAATATAACACTTGTTCCCAATTCTTAATGGACCTTAGAATCAATATGCATCCCTCAACTTTAATTTAGAAGTCTCCGAGATCCCTTTTCGGGCTGTTATCTGATAGATTTCCGATACTGATAATTTAGCCCCGTTTGACCAACCGGTCAACCCTATGCCATTGTCATGGATCAACTAGGATATCCACCACCATATACATATTATCTAGTCCAAGATCAATATAATATGTGGCCCCGATAATATCGGGCGGTCCCCACTCCCGATGTGGGCCCCACGTGCAATTTACTATTCACGCGAAAAAATATTATACAAATTCACAACTTCGTAAATTCACTAAAAACTTCATAAGGTTCAATAAATTATTCACTGAAAGGTAAATACATTTGGGGACGGTGTTACAAGTTCACCCCCCCCTTATTTGGGATTTCGTCCCCGAAATCCACGTGTCTAATCGAAAAGGAAAGGGTACTGCTCCCTCATTGAGACCTCAGTCTCCCAGGTTTCTTCTTCGACTCGATCACTCCTCCAAAGGACCTTTACCATAGGAATCTCCTTGTTCCTTAGTTTCTTTACCTGTTGACCCACAATCTTCACCGGTTCCACCGCATATTGTAGGTCTTCACGTATCTCTACCGGTGGTTTCTCAAGGATATGAGACGGATCTCGCACATATTTCTTGAGCATCGATACATGAAACACGTCATGTATCTTCTCAAGTTCTGGCGTCAATTTGATGCGGTAAGCCACGGCCCCTATCCTTTCAAGGTTTTCAAATGGACCAATGTATCGGGGGTTAAGTTTTCCCCTCGATATAAATCTGATGATACCTTTCCAAGGAGAAATCCTTAGAAAGACCTTATCACCGACCTCAAACTCCAATGGCCTGCGTCGTTTGTCAGCATAACTCTTTTGCCGATCTTGGGCAGCCTTGAGTCTCTCCTGAATGACCTTCACCTTAGCCTTGGTGATTTCGACAAGTTCGATCCCCTCGAGCTTGGCTTCGCCAACCTCGTCCCAACACAACGGTGTTCTACATTTCCTCCCATACAATGCCTCGTATGGAGGCATGCCAATACTCGCCTGATAACTGTTGTTATAGGCGAACTCGACCAGAGCCAAATGCTTGTCCCAACTCCCTTGGAACTCCAGAGCACATGCCCTAAGCATATCTTCCAGAATCTGTATCACCCTCTCGGATTGCCCATCCGTCTGTGGGTGAAAGGTTGTGCTAAACTTTAGCTTCGTACCCAAAGATGCTTGAAATTTTGGCCAAAATCGGGATGTGAAACGTGGGTCCCTATCCGAGACAATGGATATCGGAACTCCATGCAGTCTCACAATCTCCTCCGTGTATAGCTTTGCCAATCTTTCAAGAGGATAAGTAATGTTGATAGGCAAAAAGTGTGCACTCTTGGTGAGCCTATCAACCACTACCCACACTGCATCATAGTTGTTCACTGTTCGTGGTAGCCCCACCACGAAGTCCATGGTCACGTGCTCCCACTTCCATTCTGGAATGGTAAGTGGTTGTAAAAGTCCCACCGGGTGCTGATGTTCCGCCTTGACTTGTTGGCAAGTAAGGCACCGACTCACGTACTCTGCGATGTCCCTCTTCATACCCGACCACCAGTAACTTTCCTTCAAGTCTTGGTACATTTTAGTACCTCCTGGATGCATGGCATACGCCGAAGAATGAGCCTCCTCCAGTATAGACTTTTGGAGCTCCTCATTCCTTGGTATGCATACACGGCCTTTAAACAATAAAAGACCGTCATCACGTACTCGAAAGTTCTCAACAGGTCCCTCAAGGATCTGTTCACGGATCTTCTGATATTCTTCATCAGTGGCCTGACATCTACTGATCTCACTCAGCAATGTAGGCCTAACCTCGAATCTAGCAATGAGGACCCCACTCGTGGACACCTCCACTTGTGCCCTTAGTGAGCGTAGACACGTGAGTAACGTCCCCGATGTACTCTTTCTGCTCAGTGCATCGGCTACTACATTGGCCTTCCCGAGATGATAGTCGATGATCAAGTCGTAATCCTTGATCAACTCCATCCATCTCCTCTGTCTCATGTTCAACTCTTTTTGAGTGAATACATACTTCAAGCTTTTATGATCGGTGAAAATGTGACACGTCTCCCCATAGAGATAATGCCGCCAAATCTTCAGTGCAAACACTACCGCTCCCAACTCTAGGTCGTGGGTAGGGTAGTTTGCCTCGTGTTTCTTCAATTGCCTTGAAGCATAGGCAATCACCCGACCGTTTTGCATTAGAACACATCCAAGCCCTTGGATGCTAGCGTCACTGTATATGTCGTACCCTATCCCTTGTGTGGGTAGAGCGAGGACTGGTGCTTCTGTAAGCCGTCTCTTTAGTTCGAGAAACCCTTTCTCACAATTGTCGCCCCATATGAACTTGGCCCCTTTCTTTGTGAGCTTTGTCGATGGAGACGCCAATGCAGAAAATTTTTCAACAAACTTACGATAATATCCTGCTAAGCCGAGGAAACTACGTATTTCTTTCACGTTCTTGGGTCTCTCCCAATTCATAATGGCTTCTATCTTGGCTTTATCCACCGCAATGCCCGAACCTGACACGACATGCCCGAGGAACCCGATCTCTTTGAGCCAAAACTCGCATTTAGAGAATTTGGCAAAGAGTTGTTTTTCCCTTAGCCGTTCAAGTACAAGTCTCAAATGATCTTCATGCTCCCCCTCACTCTTGGAGTATATCAAAATATCGTCAATGAATACTATCACGAATTGATCTAAGTATTCACTGAACACACGGTTCATCATGTCCATGAATGCCGCCGGGGCGTTGGTTAGCCCGAACGACATGACTAGGAACTCGAAATGACCATACCTTGTGCGGAATGCACTCTTCGGTATGTCATCTTCCTTTATTTTCAGTTGGTGGTACCCCGACCTCAAGTCAATCTTCGAAAACACCGTCGCCCCTCGGAGCTGATCAAACAAGTCATCAATTCTAGGAAAGGGATACCTATTTTTGATTGTGACCTTGTTCAATTGACGATAGTCAATGCACATACGAAGTGTTCCATCCTTCTTTTTCACGAAAAGGACCGGTGCTCCCCACGGAGAGTGACTCGGCCTTATGAAACCGTTATCCAATAGCTCTTGCAATTGGGTTTTCAACTCGTTAAGTTCAGCGGGTGCCATTCTGTATGGCGGTATAGAGATTGGTTTGGTGCCGGGTTCGACCTCGATCACGAACTCAATCTCCCTATCGGGTGGAAGTCCCGGCAAGTCTTTTGGGAAGACATCCGGATACTTTCACACAACTCTCACATCATTGATGTCTATCTCTTCTTTGGTTTTGTCCACCACATACGCTAGGTATGCGTGGCACCCCTTTCTCATCATATTCCTTGCTCTCATGGCGGATATGATACAACAGTTTGATTTGCCTCTATCTCCCTCGAAGCGTAAGGTCAACCCTTCGCCGCTTTCGAGTTCAAGAACCTTCGTGTAGCAATTGACCCTAGCATGATGTTTCTCAAGCCAATCCATTCCTAGAATTGCATCGAACTCGATCATACTCAGCGGTACGAGGTCACACGTCAAAGTTTGGCCATCCACTTCCACCTCACACGATGGATAGTAGCTATCTCTCTCGATATCATCCCCTAAAGGCGTGGACACCAATAGGGTTTGAGTCATCGGTACAAGTGGTCCGTTGAATCCGCTGGCGAACGCCTCACTCACAAATGATCGTTGCGCCCCGGTATCAATAAGGATTCTTGCGTCTCTCCCGTTTATCTTTAGTGTTCCTACATTCATAAGTAATGTAAGACACACTATCTAATAAATAGGTTCGTTTCTTAAGTCGTAGAGTATGTTGGTTGCGTTTCGGGTGGGGTCCGTCCGATACCCTCCCGAAGTTTCCCGGTTTCTAACCTTTAGGACCGTTTTAGAATCAATCCGGGTGAAAGCCGGCCGCTTTTCACGAAAGCCGGCCGGTTTTCGACTGCGAGAAAAATTCTATGTTTTTAATCACGAAAGCCGGGCGGCTTTTACGAAAGCCGGGCGGCTTTTACGAAAGCCGGACGGTTTTCGTCGCCGTAGTTTTTATTCAGGGAATGGTTTCGAAGCCGGCCGGTTTATACGAAACCCGGCCGGGTTTCAGCAGCACAGGAATTCCTAGGCCCAACGAAAGCCGGGCGGCTTTCAGCTGCGAGAAAATTCTCAGATCAGACCTTTATGAAAGCCGGCCGGTCGTTACAAAAGCCGGCCGGTTTTTGGTTGCGAGGATTTTCCTGATTAAATGATGACGAAAGCCGGGCGGCTTTTGGTGGAAACCGGCCGGCATTCGTCGCCGCAGCATTTTCTCAACATTTCAAGGCGAAAACCGGGCGGCTTTCGTCAAATGCCGGGCGGCATTCGCCCAGGGCGGGGGTTTTTTCCTCCCCTTTTCCCCACAATCCGGACCAAACTGTCGGGGTTACAAATTTTGCACCTTACAAACACTCCTATTGCATACAATGGTGTAATATCGTGAGTTTAAGATCTTACCCGCCACGGAGTCCGGATTAGCACGTGCGTCCGCCTCCGTCATCGCATAAACTCTAGCTTGAGTTCTTCCTTGATTCACGGACGACGCATTACTCGTGCTTGCTCCCCCTGGCCCACACTGGCATGAGATGCTCCGGCCCGGTTCCTACTTGCCGTGGTAGCGCCGCTTGGTCCTGACCCCCGGTTCCCACCAAGTTGAGGGCAATTTGGCTTAATATGACCTGTACTCCCGCATTGGTAGCACCGTGGCGGATCACGACACTTACCGGTGTGGTTTCTGTTGCAATTCCTGCACCTGGGCGCCGTCGGGGCTTGTGAGCCCGAGTAGTGCCTGCTCGTGGCCGGGTTTCCCTTGGATGGTACTGCCGGTGCCCTGAACGATCCACCTCCCCCGTGGTTCCCCTTCTTATTAGGACCTTGGGGGCCATGGCTTTCCCACTTTCTTTTCTTGGCCTCTTCGGCATCTCTCTTCTTCCTCTCCTCCCATTGCTTTTCTCCCTTCAACCCTTGGGCAACCACTTGGCTGAAAGTCATATTGGGCAATTGAGTTGCCCTGTCACGTATCTCCAAGTCCAAGGCCTCCCAAAAGTGATTCACCATTCGGTTTTCATCACAAGCATACTCCGGTATGTGATCAGCAAGGTCTCTGAACTTGTTCTCAAGTTCTTTCACCGTCATGTTACCGCCTTGGGTTAGGAGAGTGTATTCCCTCACCTTGGCGTTTACTTCGAAGTCAGAGTAGTACTGGGCAAAGAATTCTTGTCGGAAATCCTCCCATGTAACAGTTCCGCCATACTTACCCTTGGTTCCATCCCACCATTTGGATGCCAACCCCTCGAGTAACCTTACCGCGATTCTCAGTTTAAAATCGGGGGTGAGCTGCATGTCAAGGGCTGCCTCGTTCAGCCTCTTGATCCACTGGGCGGCAACCGAGATGTCTCCCGTCCCATCGAACGGTTTGCACCCTAAGTCCCTTGCCTCCTTGATGTATTTGGAGATCCTTATGGCTGGACCTCCATCGCCCCGACTCCCATGCGCTTCCACATGGGTTCTCGAATCGCAAAAGCTCCTCCCTCTTGGAGCCCCGCCCGAAGGTTGCCCTGCACGGTGCCTTCGGCGTGCCCTCCTTTCTTCGCGCTCCCGATGATACTGTTGGAGCAGCGCTTCGATTCTGGCCAAGGAGCCACTTTCCTCCTCATCACTCACATCATCATCATTCTCTTCGTAAGGGGTCTCAACTGGCTCAGTCCCCGGCTGGTAAGTTGAGTCCTCATAGGACCAATAGGTCTCACTCTCGGTATCAACGTGGCCATCGCTCACGGTTTGACGTTGGCCTCCACGACCCCTTCCTCTTGATCCCCTAGAGGACCCCCGGCTACCGCGCTCGGACCCACCCGGTGCACGGCCCAACGGGTTCCTCCTAGTGATCCTTCCAATTGGTTCCATTTCTGAAAGAAATTAGAATGAGTCGTTAGACTCGTATCAAATGTCAAATGACGGACGGGTACTTAAAGACATCCTTCGGCTCAAATCA
Source organism: Cuscuta europaea (assembly GCA_945859875.1). Classification (NCBI taxonomy): domain Eukaryota; kingdom Viridiplantae; phylum Streptophyta; class Magnoliopsida; order Solanales; family Convolvulaceae; genus Cuscuta; species Cuscuta europaea. The sequence goes on along the minus strand of CAMAPE010000080.1, from coordinate 206,766 downwards.
CCGCCATACCAATTGTTAAGGGTACCATCTTAACAATTAGAGGCATTGCAACTCAAGTACCAAAAGTTCCATAAGTACAAAACTTATGCTCATGGTTTTTCAAATTCATTTTCAAAAAGAAATTTTGAAGCTTCATTATGATGTTTACGGACTAAGGCTCTGATACCATTTAAATTGTCACGCCCCGGACCTACCCGGACACGTCAACAACCCGACGTACAGTACGAATAGTCAACCGCAGTCCGACTCATCCACACTATACAAGGCGTCTTGAATACCATTCACACATAGTACATCCATAAACAAACATAATGTAAAACATTTATTAAAGCAGCGGAAACAATTGATACAAGTGTTCAAGCCACACTTGGCATAATTAGGCATGCAAGCCCCCCAAAGTAATTATTCAGAAAATATTATCCATGAGCATTATTCATATTGTTTTCAAAATAAGAACGGGAGAAGCACGAACCAAGTCTTCTCCTCAGAAACTTCCCGAAGCAGCGGCTGGTAGTAGCAACCTTCAAGTTCTACCTGAAACTGTGAGGTGGCCTCCCCCGTGAAGGGGAGGTCAGTACTTGGAAGCATTTGACAAGTACAATGACAACTATACTAAGTATAATCAAAGTTTAAATTTCTGAGGCTCTCGATCTAGAGCATTATTACATTATCACCGATTCCTTATAATTCAACTTCTTAGGATCTGATTCATCCATTTCTCAACTAACATTTCCAACAAATATTTCAATGCTAGTTATTTATTTATTTCAATATAATTCCTTCTTCTTGCATAATTGGCCTTAATATCAAGTATCACTTTCATACCTTCATGGCTTCTCCTCATGGCATCAAAGTATACTATCCTAAATGATATTCATGGTTGGTACAACCATCATACATACATATTCATAACATCTAAACATACACAATTTATTCATAAATTTGTGTATCATGCATACTATACTTTTAAATCAATAGTAGTTCTATTTAGGCATTATTAACCATTAACAACTCATGCACATCACATTTGTATTCACTTAGGAAAATCCCATGAAATTAACCCAAAGATTATAAGTAACATAGTCGGTCATCCTCACCTTAATTAAGCTTAAGCGCGTTCTACGTTTCTTGATTGAACTTTGACCAACTCCGGCGAACTTTGACCAACTCCGACGAACTTTGACCAACTCCGACGAACTTTGACCAACTCCGACGAAACTCCGGCGAGGCTCAAAAATACTTTAAATCAAGTTCCTAACAAGGTTTTATCATCACAAAACCCATATCAACACAAATAACCTATAAAAGGTTATTTTCCGGCAAACCGGTCGATTTGGCTTCTAAGTCCGTTTTTGGACTTAGAATCACTTTCCAACCCATTATTCCACACTTAAATCATGTAGAACAATACTAAAGGCCTTTCATATGATATATATCTTATATGCTAGAAGAAAAACAAAGGAAAGGTTATGATAAGGTCATTACCTTAATTTTCACACTTTTTCCTAGCTTTTTCCTTCTTAAACTTCCTTCTTGAACTCCCTTGAGCTTGAGTTCGGATTTGGGATATGGAGATGAGAAGTTTCAGAGCCTCTCCTTGCTATCCTAGGGTGCTGAATTGTATGGGAGGAGATGGTGAGGTGAGGGGGTGGTTTTTGTCTCATTTAGACAAATGAGTGAAGGGAGGGGGTTTACTACATGTCAAAGGTGTCTCCCCCATCCTCTCAATTGTTGTTCAGCCAATTTGGCACTCATCCAGCCCTCAAGGGTTGACAATTTCGTGGGGTGGCCCCCACCCATGTGGGAGGTCATCCTAATTTGTCCCAAAGTGTGCAATTTGCCCCGAAAGTTGTATTTTCCGGACTGTTTTTAAGTATATTTTATTTTATCGGGTCAAATAAAATATAACACTTGTTCCCAATTCTTAATGGACCTTAGAATCAATATGCATCCCTCAAATTTAATTTAGAAGTCTCCGAGATCCCTTTTCGGGCTGTTATCTGATAGATTTCCGATACTGATAATTTGGCCCCGTTTGACCAACCGGTCAACCCTATGCCATTGTCATGGATCAACTAGGATATCCACCACCATATACATATTATCTAGTCCAAGATCAATATAATATGTGGCCCCGATAATATCGGGCGGTCCCCACTCCCGATGTGGGCCCCACGTGCAATTTACTATTCATGCGAAAAAATATTATACAAATTCACAACTTCGTAAATTCACTAAAAAACTTCATAAGGTTCAATAAATTATTCGCTTAAAGGTAAATACATTTGGGGACGGTGTTACAGGCCATTCCTCTTTCTTATATGGACACTCACCGAAATAGGGAACATCTAGAAACTTAGCAAGTTCTTGGGTAGTTAAACGTAACTTAGTACCACGAACGCGAGAAAACAGCACATTTTCTTTAATGATAAGATTGGCCAGAAAGTCAGACAAACAGTCAGGGTAAACGGAACAACAATATTTAGTTTCAAAAAGATGCCCCCATTTTTGAAAAGCAATGAGTTCTACAAAGTCAGTGGTTTGAGATGAGAGTTCGGTGAAGGGAATAGCGATTACCTTTACTATGCCTCTTTCCATATATGTTGCTTTGAGTCTGAGAGCGTCTTCTTCTGCAACTTTCCCTATTTTAGGAAATTTTTTGGTCGATTCTTCTCCAAGGATGATACCTTCGGCAATGGCTCGTTTTCTGGTGTATTTTCGAGGAAGAGTTTTCCCGTCGCGAGTGAGGGATTTGTTCTTAGACTGCTTGACCGAAGAGGGAGTGGCTGAGTATGGTGGAGCTTCTTCTTGTCCCCCCTGAGACGAGGCGGGAGACAGTGGTAATGACTCGGATTGTTCATAGTGCATGGTGGAAGGAGGCGGAGATTCAAGATCTATTGGAGTGGGTGAAGAAGGTTTTGATGGCTGGGTATTTCTTTTCCGACCCGAGCGTCGAAGTGCGGTTGGAGGTGCACTTCCCCTGGTTTTAACCATGGTGGTTTAAGGAAGAGGGGAAGGAGGAGTTTACGGAAGGTGGGTGAGTTTGGAAGTGGGCGGTTGCATAGATACTTAGGGATCTTTTACACTTCCCAAAAATAATCTTAATGATTTATTTCCAAATTCAATTTTATTTGAAGGAGATGTTCGGTTGATTAGCTCCACACCCAACAATATTTGTGCACTTTTAAATACTTTGTTAATTTAGGTAGTTTAAAGATCAGTTCCATTGATAAAACTACTTGCTATTTTGGAATCTATGAAAATCAAGTAGAGGAATTTCCCTTAGGTTATAAAGAAAGAGAAAAAAAATCATGATCTATCAAGAATTAAAATTTAAAAGAGAAATAATTTTAAGCATTGATAAGACCGAGTTCAAGTTGAATTAATTCAAACCTTTCTCTTCCCATGGGCTTTGTAAAAATGTCTGCAATTTGCTTGTCGGTATTACAATATTACAACTTGATTAGCCCCCTTTCCACGCAATCTCTCAGAAAATGATGACGAATATGGATATGTTTTGTCCGAGAATGCATGACCGGATCTTTTGAGATGCTAATTGCGCTAGTATTGTCGCATAGAATTGGCTTGCAAACTAGGTTGATCCCGTAGTCACTTACTTGTTGCATGATCCACAAGGATTGTGAGCAACAGGATGCGGCTGCCACGTATTCAGCTTCGGCTGTTGAAAGAGTAACTGAGTTTTGTTTCTTAGAACTCCATGAAACTAGGCAAGGACCTAGGAAGTGAGCCGTTCCAGACGTGATTTTCCTATTTAGTAAATCACCTGCAAATCAGAGTTTGAATATGCAATAAGTTTAAAATCTTCATTTCGTGGATACCATAAGCATAGATTCGTAGTTCCTTTGGGATATTTGAGGATCCTTTTAACCGCTTTGAGACGTGACTCCTTAGGATTTGCCTGGAACCGAGCGCATAGACCTACACTGAAAACTATATCGGGTCTACTGGCAGTTAGGTATAGTAGAGACCCAATCATGCCTCTTTACTTCTTTTGGTCCACGCTTATTCCCTGTTCATCTGCATCCAATCGTTCATTTGTTCCCATAGGTGTCGTCATTGTTTTGCCTTCACTTGCTCCGTACTTTTTGAGAAGTTCCTTAAGATACTTTTGTTGAGATATTTGGGTTCCTTTGCTTGTTTGTTTGATTTGTAGACCAAGGAAAAAGTTTAGTTCTCCCATCATACTCATCTCGAACTCGGAACTCATAAGAGCAGAAAATTCATCACAAAGTGAGTCATTAGTAGCACCAAAAATAATATCATCTACATAAATTTGAAAAACCAATAGGGTTTGGTCTTTTATTTTAAGGAAAAGAGTTTTGTCTATTTTTCCTCTTTCAAAACCATTTTCTAAAAGAAATTTAGATAGTCGTTCATACCAAGCACGAGGTGCTTGTTTGAGACGTAAAGTGCTTTATCTAGTTTAAAAACGTGGTTAGGAAAATCTGGATTTTCAAAGCCCGGTGGTTGTTCCACGTATACCTCTTCTTTCAGATACCCATTCAAGAAGGCCGTTTTCACATCCATTTGGTGGAGGGTGAAACCCATATGAGCCGCAAATGCAATGAGCATTCGGATTGCTTCTAGTCTTGCCACTGGTGCGAAGGTTTCATTGAAATCTATCCCTTCTTGTTGATTATAGACTTTGAAAACAAGCCTAGCCTTGTTCCTTGTGATTTGTCCATGCTCATCAAGTTTGTTCTTAAATACCCATTTGAGACCTATCACAGTTTTGTTCGTGGGTCTTGGTTCTAGATGCCACACCTTGTTCCTTTTGAACTGATTTAGTTCTTCCTGCATAGCTAGAACCCAGTCAGCGTCGGAGAGAGCCACTTCATGGTTCTCCGGTTCTATAAGTGATATATAAGCAAAGAAAACGCAAAAATTTCTAAGTTTAGATCTAGTTGTTACTCCCTGATTTAGATCTGTTAAGAGGTTATCCAGGGGATGTGATCGATGATGCTTCCATCCTCTTGGAGCGTTTGGTTGATCCAACAACTCGTATAGGGTATCTGGACCTGAACCTGCTGGTTCTACAATCTGACTTGTTGTGGTCTGTCCTGGTCCTTCTTCAGTTCTAGACTCGCCTTGTTCATTGTCCAGTGATTGATCAAGGTTTGGTCCAACTTTTTCTTGAGTCTGATCTTCTTTGCGTGAGATTCCTGTATCTCCTTCATCATCTTGCCTTGGTTTTAATGAGAGGGCTTCATCAAAAATTACATGGATACTTTCTTCCACACATTTTGTGCGCTTGTTTATGACTTTGTAGGCTTTGCTATGGGTAGAGTATCCAAGAAAGATTGCCTCGTCACTTCTTGCATCGAATTTGCCAATATTGCCCTTCCCATTATTGTGGACGAAACATTTGCATCCAAGTGTTCTTAGATGACTAATGTTGGGTTTTCTCCCTTTGAATAATTCGTATGGTGTTTTCCCTAGGAGTGGACGGATCATGGCTCTATTAATGATGTAGCACGTTGTGTTCAGAGCTTCTGCCCAAAAGTTTCTCGCTAATCCACTAGAAATCAGCATTGTTCTAGTAATATCTTCCAGTGTTCTATTCTTGCGTTCCACAACTCCGTTTTGTTGGGGGGTTCTAGGGGCAGAGAAATTGTGGTCTATGCCTCGTTCCTTGCAGAATGTATCAAAGAGTGAGTTGTCAAACTCAGTTCCATGATCCGATCGGATCTTAATTAGTTGCAACCCTGTTTGATGCTCAACTTTCCTTACAAAAACAACAAACTCATTAAACGTATCTTTCTTACTTGCAAGAAAGATAGTCCAAGTATATCGTGAAAAGTCATCAACAATAACTAAAACATATTCTTTGTTTTCCCGACTTCGGACTGACATTGGACCACACAAATCTATATGAATTAGTTCAATGGGCTTGCTTGTGCTCACAAAATTCTTTGTTTTAAAAGATGATCGAGATTGTTTTCCGGTAGCACAGGCGGAGCAAATATGAGCAAGGGAATATTTTATTTTAGGTAGCCCAACTACCAATTCATTATTTTTGAGTTTATTTATTAATGAAAAACTAGTGTGGCCCAGCCTTTTATGCCAGAGTAGGGGATCATTGTCAATAACGCTTAGGCAAGTTAGACTTATGCTTGGCAACAAGTCGAGATCGACTTTATAGGTATTTTCAAGTCTCTTGCCTTCTAGTATGACTTGCTGAGATTCGTTATTGACAATGCGACATACATTATGATCAAAAACTACACTGTTACATCGATCGCAAAATTGAGAAATGCTAAGCAAATTAAACTTTAGACCCTTGACTAGGAAAACATTGTCTATTGCATGGTTAGGTGACTTTCCAACTTTTCCCACATCAATGATTTCTCCTTTACTGTTGTCTCCAAATGTCACCTTTCCACCACTAAATGGCCGTAGTGAGAGGAATAAAGATTTATCTCCTGTCATGTGCTTAGAACAACCACTGTCAAGGAACCAGTGATTGTTCCCCCTCACTCGGCGATGTTCCAGGATTAAGGTTTAGTGCGTGGAACCCAGACCTTCTTGGGTTCCATTTTGTATTTGTTTGAGGAATATTTAGTAAAATTAAAGCTTCTCTCTAAGGTCTGTTGCCGAGAGTGACATTGATACCTAAGATGACCGTCTTTGCCACAATGCCCGCAAATTCGGCTCTCATATGTATCAACATATTTGGTTTTCCAATTTCCGAAAAAGTCTTTGCCCCTTTTATAAAATTCTTAGAAAAGCGTGACCGGAAAGAGAAAGCAAGACACTCGTTTCCACAACAAGAACTTACTTGGCCTGCACCGATTTGGTTAGGTGTTTGTCCATAACCCGTTTTGTGTCTTTGAACCAACTTATCGAACCAGGTTGGTCCAGTTCTAGATTGCCTTTGATACGGCCTAGAACTGGTTTGTCCTCTAATTGTATTACCATAAAAGGGTTGGTTCTGAAAACTCGATTTTTGATTCATTTGTGTGTCTCTTGGGACATATCTGAGACCAACAGTCTCGTTTTCCTTTCTTTTGTACCGAGAAGGTCTAGTTCTAGAATGCTGTCTAGACCTGGTTCTGACTTTGGTACTATATGGTTGGTATTCCAGTTTGTTTTTGAAATCATGTCTCTCGTCCTCAAGGCGATTGAGATGATTAATGAGCAAGGCAATGTCTGAAATTTTTCTTAGAAGTTTTTCTTCATCATTAATTTATTTATTCATACTATCGAGCTTGAGTGAGAAAATGAGATTATCTTGTTCTAAAACCACGTCACTGTACTTGAGCCTTTCATCTATTAACTCTCCCACTTTTGTTTCCAGCCTTATTTTGGCTCTAGTGGCTTCCTCGAGTTTAGACTCAAGTTCGGTGATTTGTGATTTAAGATGATTGTTTTCAGAAAGACTTTGATTTAGCTCGATAGTTAATCTTTTAAAAATTTTCCGAACCTTGCCTTTAGAAAGGGAATCAAATTTAGAAAGAAAGCTTTCCAAGTTTACCTCGATATTCTCTTGGTCGGATTCTTCATTGGAATTAGCCATGAGGCACAACCCTGCATGATTTTGGCTCTTTTCCTCTTCTTCTTCTTCTTCATCATCGGATGAATCTCCCCAAGCTGCCATCATTGCCTTCTTGAGGTCTCTGTTGAACCCTTTATCTTCACTGGACCGTCAGTGAGAACTGGTCTTGTTCTTGTCGTAGGTTCTATCATTTTTCTTTTGAGGACAATCTTTTGCCGTGTGCTCAAAGGACCCACAAACAAAACAACCTTGGTTATTAAAAGATTGAAAACCTTTCTTACCTTGCTTGTTCCGGTTGCCTTTGAATTTTCGGTACATCTTTTCGAATTGCTTGGCAAACATGCTCATTTCGTCTTCCGATTCACTTTCGGAATCTGCTTCTTCCTCTCGAGCATTGAGAGCAATTCCTCTCTCCTTCCTCACATTTTCAGCATCTTGTTCTTCTTGTAGGCCTAACTCATATGTCATGAGCGAACTGGTCAAGTCTTCTAGCGTCATAGTGGAGAGATCTTTAGCTTCTTCTATAGCCGTAGTTTTGGGCTTCCATGCGGAGGGCAAGCTTCTCATAACTTTTCTCACTTGATCTTCCACAGTAATATCCTTTCCAAGTGCTGAAAGCTCATTTTTAATATTAGTAAAGCGTGTAATCATATCCCTAATTGACTCTTTAGGTTTCATTATGAACAATTCGTAATTACGCATAAATATGTCAATTTTGGATCTTTTTACACGCGAGGTACCTTCATGCGTAACCTCGAGTAAATCCCACATTTGTTTTGCGGATTTGCATCCAAGAACACGGTTGTGTTCAGCCGGACCAAGTCCACAGATCAAATATTTCAATGCTTGGGCATTATGCTCGAGTTTACGATAATCATCACCAGTGAATTCAGATTTGGGTTTAGGAACAACCTTACCTTCGGAGTCCACCTTTGTAATGACGTTATCACCTGCCTCAATTACATTCCATACTTGATAATTCTCAGCTTTGATGAAGTTCTCCATTCGACTCTTCCAGAATTGGTAAAATTTGCCGTTGAACAGTGGTGGCCGTTGAGTCGAGTACCCTTCTTCCAATCGTTCAACCATATTCATACTGCCGGATCTCTTCCCAAGGGTTTACCCTTTATGTGGTGAAGACGGGATCTGATAGCAATTGATGAAACGGTTAGCAACACAAGAGGGGGGGGGGGGGGGTGAATTGTGTGTGTGTGTGGAACCGTGGCTGTTTTTCACACAGTTCTAATGCGGGGTTCAGGGAATTGCGAAATAGTAAAGTGCACAAGGATTTAACGAGGAAAAATCCCTTGGCTCAAAGGGATTAAAGAACCTCGACCTCCCTCGGAGGAATTTTAAACAACTTCACTAAAAAAGCCTTTTGTGGTTACAAGGTAAATTCTCCTAATCTACCCTTGAGCCACCCCAACTCTATCCTCTCTAGGAAGAGTTATGCATCTCTACCTTGCGGGTAGAGAGCCTCTCAGCTTTACAACAAAGCTCTCATACACACGACCCCAATCCGAGGAGGTTACACTTTAGCTTTTCCTCAAAATCTAGTTACAAGATAAAGAAGGGAAAAGAAACTATATCTAGAACTTCGTGAGCAGGTCCAGGTGCCTTGGTCTTGATAATTCTTTATAAGTAATTTTCTCTGCAATTGCTCGGTCAAGCCCACCTCTTCTTCTCTTGGTCTTCGACTATATATAGCCCAAAGGATATCCGTTGATTCTCCTTCCTTTAGAGGCTTTGTAGACTTGCCTTGATATTTTGAATTACTTTCCTTCTAGTAGCTCCTCTTTTATTTGCTCAATCATGAGCAAAATTGATTCATGATTTACGAGCCATCAAATACGGACAATAAGTAGCCACAACTTATTTATGTAATTAACTTAAATTAAGTTACAATGATTTCCATATCCCGTGATCCTTTCAAAAAGATATTCATTTATTATTTCAAACAAGGATGGTTGTACCAAGTATAGTATACCACGGACTAATATATATATTGCAAGACTATCAACTAGCGCAAGTGATGATTTTTTCCATAACGTGGGTGCCTAGTGGGTGCCTAGTCATACATGCGAAATGTGCCACGTGTAAAACAATATAGCTTTGTATAGATGAAATATAGGTAAGCTTATATCAATTAAATCACTTAGTATGGGCAGAACCATGTTCGTTCCAATGGTAGTTCTATCCAAAGGTCCCTCCTGCATGATAAGTTAAGTAATCAGTTATTGTTTGGACCCAAGGATAGAGTTCAATCCTGTTTAAGGTTAGTCATCAACAAAACTAAATAATCAACATACTTCAACACTTCAGAAGAATCCATTTCCACCTGAAAATTTGAGAAGCCCTCTCGCAACACCCAAGCCGAAGCATACAACACGGATAATAGTTTGGCCTCAAAAGGAGAAGAAGCCATAAGAGGATACGAGGCAGCTCGAATCATCCGAGCATCCATGTCTCTCAGAATAGCCCCACCCACCGCCGCATGTTGCGAAGAAAAGCTAGCATCGACATTCAATTTGAAGGAGGAAGACGGTTTCTACCACCAGATAGCCATAATAGAGGGTTTAGTGAGACAGAAAGAATTAGGTATGAGCTTTTCTTCATATAAAAGAATATCAATCTTATGAACTTTCTGCTTTGAAAGAGTGGAAACCCATGTCTGCGTAAACAATTTAATCTGAGAAATCTGATTTTCAGATGAAGGAATTGAGTCTCATGAGCCCCAAATTTGATTAGCATAAGCTTTCCATATATGCCAACAAATAATACCAGGTAAATTAGATTTGAATACATCCTCTAGCTTCTTGGATCCTGCCTTAAGCCACCAAGATATACAAACTAGTTTGATAGTAATAGATTGACTAAGGAGAGGAATTCCAAAAATTCCCATAAAATATTCCCATATAGGCTTGGACTTAGAACAATGAATAAATAAGTGATCTGTGGAGTCAGAATCAGCCTTGCATAAGGGGCAAATTGAGGGGTTTAAAACAAACTGGAATCTGTATAAGTTATCTGTTATAGGCAGTATACCCCTGAGCATTCTCCATTGGAATAATTTGATTTTCATTGGAGAAGAAGCATTCCAAATCTGCTTAAAAGAAAAAGAACTATTAGTTTCCTCCCTAACAGTCTCATAAGCTGATTTGAAAGAAAATCTCCCATCCACTTCAGGCTCCCAAAAGATGCCGCCATCAGAATTTTCGCCACAAAGAGAATTAGCAAGCTCATCAACGGAGCAAATTCTTCTCCATATAGGAGAATCAGATACTTTAGGAACCTCTAGAATACATTAAATATGTGATTAAAGTTACTATGAGTAGAAATAATATTTGTTATCTTCTTTGTTGCTTGGAAAATGACTAACAAGTGATTTGAAGCTCGTATGAGCGGTAATTTATTCCTTAGTGCGTCTAGGGTTCTTGTTCTCACATCAATTTTAATTGCCATTTTATGAGAGATTTCAGCTGAAATTAGGGAAATGAGTTGCTATAGAATGCTATACTATAGTTTAATTACTATTGAAGGGGCCGACACTCTTCTAGTCCTACATTTGCTTTTCTAAGATGACATCATTTTTCTCAAATCATCTATAACAGTTGTTGGTGGTCCCTAAAGTTAGAGATAATAAACTAACAGCAATATGAATAACAATCACAATATAATAAACAAGGATTCAGAGAATGATATGAAGTATTTGATTGATGAAACTCTTCTTTGATATACCGTGGAAAGCCTTTACAATGATATGAAAGTGTATGAACGTTGGCTCAAAAGTTAACCACAAACCTAAACCTTACGCGCATATTTATAAGCGCAGGTAGGTTACGGAAAGGCTTTTACGCCAGGCAATATGGGCCTGACAACTTTTAACCCATATCCCTTTTCAACCCTATTAAATACAAAACATTAATACACTAACGGTATATAGTAAAGGCTAGACTACGACAAGACATACAACAAACTTGATTCACAATAAATAGTCTTCAACAATCTCCCCTTTTGTGATCAAACGCCATCCTGCTTTCATATCTGAGCTTTGTAATATATCTTTCTAATTTTCAGCGCGTGCTCGTAAAGTCTTAGTGACCTTATTTTGTCAAGTTGTTCATTGATGGGCTTCAGAATGGTTATCAACTTGTCAAACTCCTTTTGTTCTTCATCTGTAGTGTCGACAAGTCTTCGTTCAATATCTTCTTTGATAGATAACGGCTTCTCCTGGATGATCTTCAAAGTCTCATCACAGTACTTGTGAATTTATTTGACAATCATCAAGCGCTTCTGCTGCTTGTGATTCAGATAGATTACTACAGGCGGAGTTTCAAAAATATGATAGGCTTTGAAGTCTTCGAGCTTCGGTCCATACAGTAATGGTTTTGCCAGATTTGCCTTTGGGATGTTGTTTTCTAGGGTCATTTGAAGAACATGAGAAGCGTGAACTCGAACTTGTCTCAGCATGAACCGTTTGATTGCATCAAAACCTTCTCTGCACACTCTATTGGTGCTGATCAGAAGTTCTCTGCAGACCATGAACATCTGATAAATGTCGTCCATTTTCAGCATGAAGAAGTCATTTTCTTGACAAGTAAATTTGCTGCTGTCAGTGCGTTGAACTCGGTAGACATAATATGGTATTCCATAATGATCTGCTTCATCTACTTTCAGGATCGTCCAGATGGGAACCTTTGAGATGGGTTAGACCTCGGGCTTTTAGCTCATCAAGTTTATTCACTTTCTCAGGTTTCCTCCAGATGCGCTTTCTGATTTCCTCTTGGAAGGGGGCATTTATTCGCACGTTCTCCCAATGCTTTTCCTTTTTGGGCATTTGAGACGCTGATTGTTTGATCACTAATTCAAGCTTGTTGGGAGTTTTCTTGTAATTCTCCCCCTCTTTGAGTTCTTCATCCTCAAGCCTTATGATGTCAGCAACACATTTGACGAGCAGCTCTCTGATGTATAGGTTTCTTTGCATCTCATACTGCTATGTTTCAACTCTTAGATTGTAACACCCCAGCCCCGTAGGACCCGAGGTACTTACTCCAACTCACTCTCCAGACCTCTAGTACTGTCCTCACAAACCGCCACTAGCCTTTAACGCGCACTTTGTCCTCACTCGTGCGTGCCCTGAAAAACTTCCCAGGGGGCCACCCATCCCAAGACTACTTCCGTGCAAACACGCTTAACTTTGGAGTTCTTGGCATATGAGCTCCCTTAAAAGGAGATGCATCTTGTTGGTATGAGTAGTACTATTAATCCGTTTAAATTAAATCTCAAGTGTTACAATCACCCCCACTTAGGAACGCAACGTCTTCGTTGCGCCCATAAACCAATCTCAAATCTCAATCAAATCCCAGAATCTTCCCCTGCTAAGTGCCCGCCCGATATCCAACGGGTCAACACACTGTCGTAGGGTTGCTCTGATACCACCTGTAACACCCCGGCCCTCCAACACCTGAGGTAGTTACTTCTGACCTCACTCTCCAGACCTCTAGTACTGTCCTCACAAACCGCCACTAGCCTTTAACACGCACTTTGTCCTCACTCGTGCGTGCCCTGAGAAACTTCCTAAGGGGTCACCCATCCCAAGACTACTCCTGTGCAAGCCCGCTTAACTTTGGAGTTCTTGGCATATGAGCTCCCTTAAAAGGATATGCATCTTGTTGGTATGAGTAGCACTATTAATCCGTTTAAATTAAATCTCAAGTGTTACATAGATCATCCCACTCCGTCCATTGTCGAGGTCATTTGTCGTGTATAATGATGTCTTTAATTTCATCGTGAATGTCTCTGGACGAAGGGGTAGAAGGAATTGTTGTTGCTGCTGCTGGTGATGGCTTGTTATCAGAAGTGGAACCGGGTTCACTTGGATTTCCCGTTGTCATCAGCTTTGAACTGGGTTCTAACTAATGGCTTGAACTTAAAGATGTACCGGAGGTAGCACCGTTAGGACTTCCATTCCCTCCTCGGTCTGTATCTCTAGGAGATAAGCCTCAGAATGTTGTATCTAGCTCGACCGGACTAGAGGTTTGAAGGCTATCAGTTTGGTTTTCGGTGAAGGAATGTGGTTGCTGGTTGTTGGAAGATGAGGGTTGGTGTGGCTGTGGGGTCTGGCTAGTGGAAGAACCTTGTTCAAGTGTCCATGGCCTCTTGTTCTCCCCCTCATGAGGATCCGAATCATCGGGATCCTCATGCGAACGTTTGAGGCCGCGGGGACTCTCACGGCAAGAGCTCTCAGTTTCTGAGCCATAAAGAAAAGTATGACGAAGGGCTCGTTGGAGAGGGGTAAGATCAGCTTCTTCAATCATAATAAGTCTCATTAGCATAACTGATGCTAAATCATCGAAAGACATAGTGTAGGGATCAGGGCGAGGTGCGGTCGATGTAGGGGATGATACTAGCTCTGTATCATGGGTTCCTCGAGAGAGTGTAGGGCTTGGTGGCTTGGTAGTAGAGGTGTGGGAAATTATTGGGGTGTTTTGGGGTTGAGAGTGAGGGGGTGTGGGTTGAGGCTGGGGCTGGCTGTGTTCACTCTGAACCATTTGGATGTTTCGGAAGTCCTATGCCCGAGCGGTTATTGCTTCATGCACCCGTGGCAAAACGGTGCACTCTAGAAAATTATTCAGGAGAACATTGAGGTCTTCGGGTATATGGGTACCAGTTACAGGGGTTGTAACTGTTGACACAACATCAGTGAAGACAATTGATATGTGGCCTCTGTTTAATGATGGAATCATTGGTTGCGTAGCAGGACTTCCGACCGTCATTGTTTGCACTATGTTCATTGCGTTCAGGGTGTGTGCACCTGTATGTGCTGTGAATAGTGTAGGTGTCCTAAAAAAATTGTAAAATGTAGGAATGGTGACACCTAGACTCGATGTGTTTGAAGGAGGGGTTGTGGTCTCGGGCGGTGGACCACTGGTTCTCTCAACTGATCCAGAAGGGACCATAGAGACGGGTAGTTCCCGTGATATTGAAACTTCAGCCCGTTGGGAGGCTGAAGAGTGGCTTGGAGATGGTTATGTGTGCGCAGTTGAACCAGATGCTGCGGCTTCTACCCGGGAACCGAAAAGATCAGCTCCTACACCTAAGGGTTCAGTTCAGCTTATCTGGATAAAAGAGTGGCAGTCAACAAAGATATCTAGGTCTTTGTCGATTAGGCTCTTCTTAATGAGCCTCTTTTTATTTGGATTAGAGGATGGGATGACGTCATGTTGCTGCTTGGATCGGTTCTCTGCAATGACAATATCTTTCCGAGGATGGTGCTGGAGAAAGGCCCTTGTTTGTTCAGGAGTGATCTTGGATGGAGCTTGGGCAATCATTTTTCCCTTTCAGATTTTCGCAACAGTTGCATCATCATCATTGGCATCATCATCATCATCACCATCATCCTCATTATCGCTCTCAGCGCTTTTGTGTTTAGCCTCGCTATCGGATGCATCCCCATCAGCCTTTTTGGTGGTCGGGCGGGATGGTTCATCGGCGGATTCCTCAGTGATAGTTTGGCTGACCTCAGCAGTCTGAGTCCTCTCGGAAGATTCGTTAGACTGTTCTTCATTAGGGCGACGGGCCACCGGTTTCTGTGGCTTTTTGGCTCTCTTAGGACCCTCAATTGCACTCGGCTGAGTCCCCTGGGTAGATCCAGCTGGGTTTTGCTGAATCATAGGGACTGTTCTGGTGAGATTTTCTCTGTACTCGACAACTGCTGGATCCCTTTGGTTTGCCAGGTTTAGTAGGGAGTCTGGGATTGCCATGCCAACAACGTCATGAGGAATCTTCTTGAAGTATTAGAGCTTCGGAGCCACAAACTGCTCTTCGTCTTTGCGTCGGGGAATGCCTTGATTGACGGTCATGGTGTCATGGATAATTAGGGCCAGCCACCGAGCATAGGGAATTGTGCTCCTCTTGTGGTTCTCCTTGGCCTTCACTTGGTGCATCACCTTTGTCTAGAAAAGCTGAGCCATACCGTAATTCTTGTTGAATGCAATCCCATGGAAGATTTGGAGGATCTGCTTGTTACATATCTCGTGTCCGGTGTGCTTTGGAGATAAGCATTTGTCGACCAGGCCGAACAGACTCTTCCATGGGTACGGTAGATTGGCGATGCAGAAGTTTGATAGCAAAGGCAGTGGTGCATCGTAGCCCAGAGCTTCCATCCCTTCAAGCACCTCCTTTTTTGATGGTAAAGGATCATATTTCTTGTGCACCGGCAGCTCCAGTGTTGTCCTCAGCGAAAATGGTGTCAGCACCACTCGCATGTTGTTTAGCTTTGCATGGATCTTTGATCTATCCTTCTTGGACCCCGTGTGCATGTTGTCCCAGAACTGCTGGAGGTATCGCTCTGGCACCGGGTGAGCCTTGTGAAAAACAGGCCAGAGATAATGTCCTCTGATGATTGCCGGAATGACGGGATCCGATCACTTGAACAACTTGAGATCTAGCTGGTAGTTGTTATCCAACAGTTTGATCCACTTTTCTCTGGGAAAGATTTCGTCGGTGAGTGCGGTCTGATTTGTGCCTGACATGATTAACTGAAGGAGAATGGGTAAGCACATAAGTCCTCTGTTTTTGGTCTTTTTGTTGTGTTTGGATTTTTCAAGATAATTTGGAACTGGTGGATTTTAATAAAAAAAATTACTCAGGCAAAACTTCGAGATTCACATCTCGAAGTTTAAACATCGAGATCCAAATCTTGAATCTCGAAGTTTAAACATCGAGATTCATATCCCGAGGTTTAAACATCGAGATCTGGATCTCAATGTTTGTTTAAACATCGAAATGTCTTTCTCGAGATTTAAACATCGAAAACTTTTCGAAGTTTAAATCATGAGAAACACGATCTCATGTTTAAACAATGAGAAACGTGAATCTCGAGTTCGCCTCGAAGATCATTGACGAAATCCACCTGCATTAACAACAAACCATATACAATGATAAAATTAAAAGGATTTAGAGTTCTTCTGGTTCGAGATCTTTAAAAATGGGCTTTCAATTTTTTTTTTCAAAATGAGAGAGATCTTGAATCAATTGAAAGCAATTCGAAAACCCAAACAACGTTGCTGATTGTGGATTGAAGTTTGATGTGACTACCTTTGGAGTGGTTTTGAGAGGAGAAAGTGAGAAAGATTTCGAGAACTGGAGAGGCGAGATAATGCTCTGGTTTGTGACTTAGAGTTAATGCGAGAAGATGAAATGAGAAGATTTCGAAAAACTCTTATATAGGCGAGAATTTTGTGTTTGGGCCGAACAAAAAGAAATTATTGGGCCCAAGAGACTACTGCTGGGCCTGGATTGTGGTAAAACAGTGTAAGGCCCCGAAAACACTGTAATTTAAAGCAAGTGTGAAAAAAAAGAAAAAATAGAAAAAAAAATAAATACACACACATGCAACACACACTATTTTTTTCATTTTTCACCTTTTCTCCCCTAGACATATGCAACACACACGATGTACAAATGAAACTCACACATTGTTTTTGTTATTTTCCACATTTTTCAATGCACACAATTCACACACACTTTTTGTGAATTTTCTTCTATGCTCCCCTCCCCCTCAACACATGCAACACACACACAAACACTTTTTATTCAGACCATTTGGAGGCACAAATTACATAGGCTCGAGGTTCAACATGCCTAATTTGGATACTATGAACTGAAATCGTTTTTCATCCAGAGCCTTAGTAAACAGATCAGCCAGCTGAAGCTCGGTGCTTACAAAGTACATGTCAATATCTCCTTTCTCCACGTGGTTCTTGATGAAGCTGTAGCGCAGATCGATGTGTTTGGTGCGTGAGTGATGAACGAGGTTGATGGTCATGACAATTGCGCTCTGAGAGTCACTGTAGATCGGGATATGGTTGAATGTGAAACCGTAGTCTCTCAGTTGAGTCCTCATCCATAGGATTTGTAAACAACTAGCAACCGCGACGTATTCTGCATCGGCTGTAGACGTTGACACACAATTCTGCTTCTTGGAGGACTAACAGAATAGCTTCTCTCCTAGAAATTGAGCGCCTCCTGCCGTGCTCTTCCGATGCATTCGGCAACCAGCAAAGTCTGCATCTGAGTACCCAACTAGGTCAAAACTTGAATACTTGGGATACCAAAGGCCTAAGTTCACCATGCCTTTCAGATATCTCAAGATCCTTTTCACAGCTGTAATGTGGGATTCCTTCATATGAGCTTGAAAACGAGCTCATAAGCATGTTGAGAACACAATATCAGGCCTGCTTGACGTGAGATACAACAAAGATCCAATGATGGCCCTATAATTGGTAGCATCAACTGGTTTCCCTATAGGGTTTGAGTCCAGTTTATTATTGAGGGACATAGGGGTCTTCATGGATGATTTGCCGTCAATATTGAATCTTTTCAGCATATCCAGAATGTACTTTGATTGACTAATGAAAATGCCGTCTGGAAGTTGTCGTACTTGCAGGCCTAGGAAGAAATTCAGCTCTCCCATCATGCTTATTTCAAACTTGGTTTTCATTAGCTCTTCGAACTTCTTGCACAGGCGTGGATTTGAAGTGGCAAAGATAATGTCATCGACATAGATCTGAATCAGAATGATATCAGTCTTATGTTGCTTAATGAAGAGTGTCGTATCTAGGTTTCCCTTCGAGAAGCCTGAATCAACCATAAATTCCGTCAAGGCATCATACCAGGCTCTCGGTGCCTGCTTCAATCCATAGAGCGCCTTGTTCAATTTGTACACATAATCATGCTATCTTGGATCTACAAGTCCTTCAGGCTGAGCGACATAGACTTCTTCTTGTCTTCACGTCCATCTGAAAGACCGTGAAATTCTTATGAGCCGCGTAAGCAAGAAAGAGGCATATAGCTTCATTCCTGGCTACAGGCACAAACGTTTCGTCATAGTCTATGCCCTCTTGCTGGTTATAACCCTTTGCAACCAGCCTAGCCTTGTTTTTTACAACGATACCTTCTTCATCTTTCTTGTTCTTGAATTCCCACTTTGTGCCAATGATTGTTTTCTTCTGTGGCTTAGGCACGAGTGTCCATGCATTCAGTCGTTCAAACTGATTGAGTTCATCTTGCATCGCAATCACCCAATCAGGGTCTGTTAGTGCTTCAAAAACCTTTGTAGGTTAAGACTGACTCAAGAAACAAGCAAAGAGACATTCATTCACTTTCACAGATCGTGTGCACACATCTCGACTCGTATCACCAATAATTTGCTCAAGAGGACGTGCCTTCATCCATCTCCGCTCATGTGCAAGAGGGATTGGATTGATGATTGGGTGATTCGGGTCTTCATAAGGAGTGGTAGTGGTATGCAAATGAGATGATTCTGGAGTTGTTTCAAAGCCTTGATCCTCAAAATCCTCGTGATCAGATTGAGAAGGAGATGCAATGTCATTTGGACTAGGCAGGAGTGGGATCGGAGTAGTGGCAGTTGTTTGTGGAGTGGTTGGTGGATTTTCAGGTTGTGGATTCTCATAAATTGTTGGAAGAGAGAATCGAGAATCACACGGTCAGATGTAAATTGCGGGCCTGCTTCATCAGATGGTTGTTGTGGTACAGAAGGAGTGCTATCTGCCAAGAGGTGTTCAGAAGCAAAGTTTGCCATTTCATAGAATGTCACATGCACACTCTCAATGCCAGTTCGAAGTTCTTCGATCTCTCATATATACTCTGTATGCTTTCGACTGTGTTGAATAGCCAATAAACACACCTTCTTTGGCTTTAGGATCAAGTTTGCTTCTTTCACTTCTATCATTCAGCACAAAGCACTTGCAACCAAACACTTTGAAGAATGAAATGTCTGAGGTCCTGTTGGAGAGTATTTCATACGGAGTCTTGTCGAAGCGCTTGTGGATGGTCGTTCTATTCTGAGTGAAGCACGCGGTATTGATTGCTTCTGCCCACATGAAGTGAGAAAGTTTAGACTGGATCAGCATGGTGCGAGAATGGATGTGTGATACGGAGTCTTGTCGAAGTGCTTGTGGATGAGGCATCGTTCCCGAATCGGATGTTCCCTCCGTAGCAGTTTGTATAGTTGCTCAGTAGATGTTTTATTTCGGTCATGTGGGTTAAGCAGCCTGAATCTAAGTGCCACACATGACCGACATGCAAAAACAGTTAAGGAGTTTTAGGTACCCACCTCAGGATGGGTCCTTCCTTAATAATAGAAAACATCCTTTTGACTTTTTCTTTAAGCTGTGATCCGTGGTCAACAACTTTTTCCTTTAATCATTGAGCCTTTGCAAGATCATTTTTCGGAATCCATCTTTGTTTGCTTGTGGGAAGAGAATAGACATGGTATTTATGTGTGAATGGTTGATCAGTGAGATAAGGTTTAAAAATTTCTTCTTTAGAGAGCCTGTTCAGATGTTTCCTAGAATGAACTTTGAGTGGATATTTCAAGTTCGGTAAATAATAAACTCCCTCAAATGTTTCATTCTTGGATTGTTTTATTTGTTTGCTTTCTCTCTTTCTTCTCACTCTCACATCATTCACATCACATGCATAATTAGAAGAATCAGAACCGGAATAACCAGAAGCATGCTTAGAATTATCAAAAGAACAATGTTAAAAAGTTGACACAGACACGTTCAACTTGGGACTCAAGACTGAACTAACATTAGATTTCTTGTATGAGCTAGAGCTACATTTATTTTTAGAATAAAAGAGGGAGCTAGAACTACAGCTGGACTTCTTTTTTTGAAAAACTTTCTTCTTTCCTTCTGCAATTTCTTTTCTCTTCTACCTCCACTCCTCTTTCTTCTCCCATCTCCTTTTCACTTCTTGTCCTGTGACCAAAGGAGACGAGGAGTGAGTGGATGATTTTTTAGAAAGCTTAGTTTTGTTTTGATCAGTGTGAGCATTTTTGGGTGCATAATCACTTATGGGTTGGGAAGTTGTTTTGAATGAAACTTTTCGCTTAACTGATTAAATTCACTCAACAGTCTCTCCCAATCACTTTGAATTTTTTTCCCTTTCCTCTTCAAATCCTTTTCTTTGGTTGTCCATTTCAGTGTGTATGTCTATAAACTTCTTAGCCAAAGAAGGGATACAAG
Source organism: Cuscuta europaea (assembly GCA_945859875.1). Taxonomy (NCBI): domain Eukaryota; kingdom Viridiplantae; phylum Streptophyta; class Magnoliopsida; order Solanales; family Convolvulaceae; genus Cuscuta; species Cuscuta europaea. Next base: position 186,195 of record CAMAPE010000080.1, on the reverse strand, counting down.
GTTCACCTCCTTTGAACTGAGAAGTCAAAGGGGGTTCCCTGTCAGACACAATTTTTGTTTTGGGAGGATGAATGCTCACACTTTCATCAGTTGAGTACACACGTTCATCAGATTCATAAGTTTTATTTAAAGAATCATAACTGAAAGGAATTTCAGTTCTTGGATTAGCTCTCTTTTCATCTTCTTCTTCAGCTGTTTCTTTTGCACACATAAAAGTCATTAACTTGACCAGATCTAGATCCATGTAATCTTTGTCATAAAGTTGAATACAATCCACTTTCTTTAGATTACAGGGATTAGATAAGCCAAGTCCAGCTTTGGAATTATATAAACGGTTGTCCTTTGGTTAGTTCAAGAAATTTGTTTGTTCAGTTTGCCCTCTCTTAGCAATCAAATCCTCAACTTCTTTGATTTTGCTGTAGAGAGAACTCCTTTGATTATGCAGAAAATCTTTATCATCTTTTTCTTTGTTTCGCTTAGTCTCAGTTTTCTGCAACCTTTTAGTTAGTTCAACAATCTTAAGAGTTAGCTTTTCAGTTTCTGAGGTCACCTTTTTAACTTGTTCTTTTGCATTTTCCAATTGAATGCTTAAAGAGGTCTTTTGGTCTAGATTCTTTAATAAGACATTGTGATTATTGTCTAGTCTCTCCCTTAGTTCTTTGATGATGTCATCCTTATCTTGTAAGGATCGACTTTTATTAGAGCAAAAGGAGGGAAAATTAGAGGTACCTACAGTGCTATTTGAGCATTCACTTCGGGGATCGCAGCATCACCCTTTCTTTCTTCATCTTCCACAAAAGCCACCAAGGCTAAGTTCTCCTCCCCCTCATCATCAGAGGAATCTTCCGCCCAGTGATCCTTCTCAGCCAGCATGGCATCATTTTCTTCTCTTGCTGTGCCATAAACATTTTCTGCCTGTTCCACAACATTTTCTGCTTGTAAAAATTTGCGTCCCTCCTCTTTGGCAAGCTACAGTCTTTGATGACATGTCCAGCCTTTCCACAATTATAGCACTTGGGAGGTTCGTCTGCTATCACTGCCTTTCCTGAGGCATTAGGATCATGGTACTTCTATTTGTAGTTTGATGAGGAAGTTCTCTGTTTATTTGACGAGCTATTCTTCTTACCAAACTTCTTGGTTAGCAACGCCATCTTCTTTTGCAGATCAGCCAGTTCAACTTCAACATCAAACTCTTATTCACTGTCATCATCATCAGATTCAATGATTACCTTCTTCTTTTTCTTCTTCTGAATTCGGGATGGTTTCTTGGGATGTGCCTCCATTACAAGAGCCAAAGGATTGGTGGCGTACTGTTCTTCAGAATCATCAGTATCATTCAAAAACTGCTTCAGATGTTCATGAAGGGTGCAGATGTCAACTTCATCAAGGTCAACATGTTGCCTCACGTTCTTTATGGCCCTTCTCCATTCTGGGTTCAAACATGACAGAAATCTTATATTCAATTCCATATTGGTCTTGAATACCTTAATCTTCCTCAACTCATTGACCAACTTGACAAATCTGTTATAGGTCTCGTTTAGATGTTCTCCGGATGAGCTTTAAAAGAATCATAAGCAATTAAAGTGCTGGCTTTCTTGGTCTTTAAACTGATGCATGTTCCCTATAGTAGTTTACCTACTTCATCCCACATCTCCTTTGCAGTTTGCATGCTGTCTTTTTTTTACTCCAGGTGGCGTCTGGGGGAGGGGGGCGGGGGGGCCTGGAGTAATCAGGGCTGAAACCCACTCTATTGAGTTTCAAACCCCCTTATGTGCCTAGCGGGTTTCGAACTCGAGACCTCTCACTAGGCACAGTAACCTCACAACCAGCAGTTTGCATGCTGTCTATCAGTACGTAGATTTCGTTTGGGATCTCTTGAAGAAGGTATGTTTTAGCCATGTGATCAGCTTTAAGTCTTAGCTTATGCTCTTCAGTATATTCTGATGCAACTTTTGGTCTTCTTCCAGGAGTGACAAGAGGGATATTTTCTGTATCTCCCACTACTGTTATCCACAGTTCAACGGATCCTTGGGTCAAGGATTCAAGCATTCCTGAAGAGTTGTCTTTGTGTTCGAGGAAGTTGAGAAAACAGTTCATCCACATTGATATTCACCTCTCCTCAGAATTGGAGGGTTGCCGTTGTTTCCTTGTGCTAGGGCGTCCATTGCTGTTGATTTTAAAAATGACCGTTCGAGAATTTGATTATCGAAAAAATCTAAGTGAAAATATCGAGATCCTAGATTTCGATATTCTGATATCGAGATTTAGGATTTCGAGATTAGGTTATCGAAAAGTGAAATATCGAGATTTGACTTCGAGATTCGAGATTCAAAAACTGGACTTCGAGATCTTAACTTTCGAAATCTTGACTTCGAGAAATCAAATATCGAGATTCAAACTTCGAGATCTTGATATCGAAATTTGAATATCGAGAACTGAGTATCGAGATCCTGCAAATAGAAAATTTTGAGTTCTGAAAATCTCAAAACTATTCTGAATAGCCCTGAATGTCGAGATTCCTCATGTATCAGTTTTGAGTTGAAATTCTTCCTGTAGCCTGTAAAAACCTGAGTAAAGAGATCCCTATGTCGAGATCTTAAAAACTTACAGATTGAAGAAATCGAAAAAGAAGATATGTTGTTGGCTCGCTGTGAGATGGCGATTCCAACAGTATAACTTTTACAGGTTTTCGTTCACAAACAAGATTACAAGAGCTAAAATAAGAAAATATCAAGAAACAAAGTGTTTCTTTGCAGATCTTTGTTGTCTGATCTTTTCTCGATCGGATCTGATACCAGTTGGTGGTCCCTAAACTTAGAGATAATAAACTAACAGCAATATGAATAACAATCACATTATAATAAACAAGGATTCAGAGAATGATATGCACTATTTGATCGGTGAAACCCTTCTTTGTTATACAATTGAAAGCCTTTACAATGATATGAAAGTGTATGAACGTTGGCTCAAAAGTTAACCGCAAACCTAAACCTTACGCGCATATTTATAAGCGCAGGTAGGTTACGGAAAGGCTTTTACGCCAGGGAATATGGGTCTGACAACTTTTAACCCATATCCCTTTTCAACCCTATTAAATACAAAACATTAATACAATAACGGTATATAATAAAGGCTAGACTACGACAAGACATATGACAAACTTGATTCACAATAAATAGTCTTAAACAACAGTATTGATAGCTCATCCACCTCCCATTACCACCTCAATTGATTGTAAGTGTGATTCTATATTTTTATCACATTGGTTTGTTTCATATTAGAATAAAAGTAATTTGTGTTCTGTCATACGCGATATACCTGCATGTACAATGGAATCAAGTTAGGGCGCTATATGATTTGACATGGATGTCTAGTTTCAACCCTATTTACAATTCCACTTATGTATGAAATTTGAATTATTTGTTGTACATTCGTTTTGATTATGTATCCGACAATTATATGTCACTGCATATAAGAGGTTACATTTTTGTTCATCGTCTAAATTTCAGTTACATGTATAAGTAGGAAAGAGAATGAGACAAATTTAAAGTTTTTAAAAAGAAAAAGTGGAGAAAAAGAAAGAGATATATGTAGAGTATGATCAAAGTTGAAATATTGGCTAAAGGGTTAAATAGGCCCCTTTATCGGTCCTGTAAGTTCAATTCAGCCCCTGAACGAAAAAAAATCCAATTCACACCCCGAACCGGCAAAAAGGTTCAAATTTCATTTTAAGGTTAAACAACCAGTAAAAAAGGTCCAATTCGCACCTCTAAACTATTAAAAAGTGTCAAAATTGCAATAAATCCAAAATAAAAAACAGAAACAATTAAAAAATTTAAAAATGACCAATTGTTTACCCGTAAAAATGAAATTCTAACCATTTTTTGTCGGTTCCGGGTGTGAATTGAACATTTTTTAGTTCACAGACTGAACTGAGGTTACACGACTAGTACAGGGGCCTATTTGACCCTTTAGCCAAAAATATTAGTGTGTGACTTTAGATTGTAGAAGTGACAGAGTCATATTTTAGATAAAAGATTACTAATGTATACACACATCCAACATTGACAAGTGTGCATATTTTTTTTGATATCACTACAAGAATAAAGTGTATTTCGCGGGGCATTTTTGTAAGGATAGTGATGGAGTATATGGCCCGGGAACACCCGGCCCACAGACTCCTACTACTCCAGTAAAGGCCCAACAGGCCCAAATCACAGCGCCCAGAGTACCAAGCAGCCCGCAAGGCGCACCAGGGGTGCCTTCAGCCCCCTGGCCGAAGGCTCTAAACTCTCACAGAACGGGTTTCTCAAGCAAACCAAGAAACTGGGAAAAACGGCGGAAAACAGTAGCCCTCGGCACTTGGAGCCCTCGGCACCCAGGGGTCCCCGGCGCTCAGAGCCCTCGGCTAGTCCTCCGCAGCCGAGGGCACCTCTCCCGACATAATATCCGCGCCGCATGCGTACAGATCACCGTACCCTGTACAACGTCCCATCCAACAGCCGCATTAAATGCGGCCACATGCGGCTGCCAGCACCAACCAGTTGAGGTGACCTCTCGGCCAATGGGCGCTTGACACGTGTCCCTGTCCGGCATTTATTGCTACTATAAATAGCACCCCATTTCCCCATTTGTAACCACGCTGAAAACGCTCCACACTTGTAATATACTTTCTCTCTCTATATTTACTTGCTCTGACTTCTCTCTTATTACTCCCCGTAATAACCCCTCGGATAAGCTACCCCCCGGGTACACTATTCATCATTTGGTGCTCTCGTTGAGAGTTCGAACAATCAAGTAAGAACCCCCCCCCCTCGCCAAACACTAGCCCTCTACCAAAATGGTGAGAACAACACGTGACAACTCCAAAAACGTGGAAGACAAGAACCTGGCCCTCGGCGACGTCGACGTCCCCGAAACCTCTCACAGGGCTCCTGAGGGCGGTGTCATCGCTGGGCTGGAACAGGCGGCTGTCGACCTACGCCTTCAGATCCAACAGAATGCCCTCGATGCCCGCCTCGGCATCGAGGCCAAGAAGAAAAACCGGAGCGATGACCAAGTCAGCCCTCCGGTTCTCACCATCGACGTTCATTCGGCGCTCTCCGCTTTCATCCAGACGCTCACTCAGAACCCAGGTGCCTTCGGCACCCTGGCTCCGGCTCAACCCCAGGTTGGGGAGAACATCATACTTCCCCCTCTACCACACCCTTCGGAAACCCCATCCCTCGGGTTAGGAACGACGAAGGGGTAGTGGCCCAAGATACGGCCTCCCAGGAAGTTCAGTCCCGGGACCGCCACAATGACAACAGAGAAAGGCCCCGCACTTCCGCCCTCAACCGGCTCGGAGGAGGGCAAGACCGCCGAGGGGTCCAAGACCGCCTCGGAGGGAAGGCACTACAAAGGCCCCAAGAAAGCGGAGGGTCTGTCTCGAGGGCAGACGAGGAGCGTCCCCCTCGGGACAAAGGCAAGGCACCCCTTCATGCCGAAGATGCTCGCCACCAAATCAACCAGTCCCATTCGGCCCGGGTTCGTTCGCAGGGGGCGGAGACCCTCCCGAAGGATCCCCGCGACGAAATCATTGCGGCCCTCCAACGCCGGCTTGATGAAATGGAGGCCAACAAAGCTCACGCCACCACCTCCACCCCTCATTCAGATCTCAAATACGAGGCCATGATGGCCAAAATGGAGGAATTACAGAAGAAGGTAGCCGAGGGCTCCGGGGAACCCGTCATCCAGCTCCGGACCCGGACGCCATTTACCCCAAGGGTACTGGCGGCCCGGATCCCGGAAAAATACCGAGGGCAACACATACAGCCCTACAACGGGAAGACGGACCCCCAGGAACACTACAGCAAATATCAGAACAGCATGATGATGGTAGGGGCGTCAGACGAATATTTGTGTCGTTGGTTCCTCTCCACCTTAGAGGGGCCGACATACGAATGGTTCAACCGGTTGCCCGAGGGCTGCATTAATTCATGGCAAGAACTCGCCCATCGATTCTTGACACAGTTTGCCGGGAGGCGTCGTACGAGGAAGCACTTCTCCCACCTCCTAACCATACGCCAGAGGAGGGATGAGACCCTTCGGGACTTCCTGGAACGCTGGAGAACGGAAGCCGACAAAGTCGACGGTGCTGACGACGGGACCCTCCTGGCCCTCCTACAAACCGTCCTCCGCACCGGTAACTTTTCGAGGAGCCTCTAAATTTAACCCCCCCGCGACTACATAAGGGCCCTGCAGCGGGGGGACCGATACGCTGAGGCCGAGGAGGTGGAGAAATACCACCAGCATCCAGATCAGCAACCCCCGAGGGCTGACAACAAGAACAACCGGGGGCTGGGGGCTCCTCCAAATCACCCCAAGGCTTCAGGACCCTCTGATGACCGCCCTTGGCAAGGCGAAGCGAAGCCCGGGGGAGGTTATAAGAGCAGCCCTAAGACTTGGGCACAACCCATTCTCCTGAACCTTCCCCGGACACCATTGACGCACCCCGTCAGCATCATCCTTGATTTTGCCGAGGAGAGGGGCCTCGTTGAGCGCGATTCTCGCGCACCCCCGGAGGTACATGCTATCAACCCTCAGTTCCCATACTGTCGCTTCCATCGGCACCAGGGGCACAGGACCGATGACTGCCATCAGCTAAAGACGGCCATCGAGAGATTGATACAAGCGGGGCACCTGTCCCAATTTGTTCAGAGCCCTCGGCAGGAGGGACCTTCTCATCAGGGACCTCCCCGAGGGCACCACACAAAGGTGAATGCTTGGGTGAACCCGAACACCATCCCCCTCGGCAAGAAGAGGGAAATCGGAAACTTGGAGGAAGAAGAGGAGGAGTACCCCCACTACCAGGAGAAAAAACGCCACATCCTCATGATCACCGGTGGCAATACAGGGGGCGATTTCACCAGCCAGCGGAAGAAGTGGGCTCAATCGCTTTACGTGGGGGAAGTCACTCATATGCCCCCTGTAAAGCGACTGAGGGAGGAACCCATCACCTTCACCAACGCAGATCTCCCTCCTACTTCTTCTCCTCACAGGGATGCCTTGGTGATTCGGACTGAAATAAACGACACCATCATTCACCGAACTTACATTGACACGGGCAGCTCCGTCAATGTAATGTACCTCAGCACCTTTAGAGAGCTGCATCTGGAGAGGGGGCCCCTTCGGCCCATTAGGACCCCTCTTGCCGGCTTCACCGGCGATACTATTGATTCCGAGGGGGTAATAACCCTCCTGGTAATCTTCGGCGACGGGCTCCATAGAGCCCAGCTCGAAGTGGAGTTCGTCGTCGTCAACATCGACTGCGCCCACAACATCATCCTCGGCCGGCCAACCCTCGAGGACCTCGAGGACATCATCTCCATGAGGCACCTCTGCCTCAAGTTCCCCGCCGAGGGGGGCATTGGCTACTCCCGGGGGAATCAGAAAATTGCCCGCGCTTGCTATCTTCAAGTCACGAAGAAGGTAAGTAAGACAGAATTCCGTCTTGACACCATCATCGGAACCATCGACGAAGAAGAAAAGAGGCCGAGGGCTGAGCCAGCCGAGGACGTAGAAGACTTTGCGCTCGATCCGGCCAAGCCGGAGAGAGTCGTGAAGATTGGAGCCCAGCTCCCTGAAGATCTGAAGACCGGTATCACCGACGCCCTCCGCGCCTACTCCACTGTCTTTGCATGGGGGCCGGAGGACATGCCGGGAATAAGCCGAAGGGTCATCACCCACCGCCTCTCGGTGGACCCCTCGGAAAAAGCAGTACAACAACGAAGAAGACCCCTCTCCGCCGAAAGGAGGGAATTTGTGAAGAAGGAGGTCGCCATGCTCCTCTCTATTAAGCACATCAAGGAGGTGAAATACCCCTCATGGCTGGAAAACGTGGTCCTCGCACAGAAGCCTCCTACCTTCCGCATGTGCGTGGACTACACGGATCTCAACAAGGCGTGCCCTATGGACCCTTTTCCTTTGCCCAATATCGATCAACTTGTAGATGAAACCGCGGGGTGCGAAATCATGTCATTCCTCGACGCATTCCGCTAGTATCATCAGATCTTCATGCATGAGGAAGACGCCAAAAAGACAGCCTTCATGACTCCCGAGGGCATCTTCTGCTACCTAGTGATGGCCTTCGGCCTAAAGAACTCAGGGGCCACTTACACCCGGATGGTGGCCCGAGTCTTTCAAGCCGTCCTAGGGCGCACCATGGAGTCCTATGTTGACGACATGATCGTCAAGAGCAAACATTCTTCCAGCCATGCCGACGACCTCCGGGAAATCTTCGCCATCATGCAAAAGTTCAACCTTCGGCTAAACCCGAAGAAGTGCACCTTCGGCGTCCAAGGGGGCAAATTCTTAGGCTACATGGTGAGCCGAAGGGGTATTGAGGCCAATCCCGAGAAGATCCAGGCCATCATCAACATGGAGCCCCCACGCAATGTGAAGGAAGTTCAACGGTTGACGGGCCGCCTGGCAGCCCTCAACCGCTTTCTATCTAAATCAGCGGAGAAGTCCCTACCCTTTTTCCAGATCATGAGGAAGACGGCTGGCTTTCAATGGACTCCAGAATGCCAGGGGGCTTTCGACGAGATCAAACGATATCTATCTTCACCCCCTGTGCTATCCAAACCGAAGGTAGGGGAGACCCTCTATCTCTACCTTGGGGTCAGCGCGGCAGCCATCAGCTCCGTGCTCATCCGGGAGGAAGACGACATCCAACATGCCATCTTCTATGTAAGAAAGACCTTAAGGGAGGCCGAGCTCAGGTACTCCCCTGTGGAAAAAACGGTGTTAGCCATCGTTTGGACCGTCAAGAAGTTGGGCCACTACTTTCAGGCTCACCCGGTTAAGGTCCTCACTCATCAACCCCTCGGCGCCCTCATGAGGAGCCCCACCAGCTCCTCCCGCATGGTGAAATGGGCTATCTTCCTAAGCCAGTACAACATTGACATCCGTCCGAGCCCTTCCATCAAGGGCCAAGCCCTGGCGGACTTTGTGACGGAGTGTACCGCAAGGGCAGCCACGGACGGGGAGCCCTCGGCTGCCTCGGACGACTGGTGGACCCTCTACACTGACGGCTCCTCCGCGACCAAAGCATGCGGGGGAGGGGTAGTCCTCAATACTCCCGAGGGCTTCAGAGCCTACTATGCAATCCGATTCTCCTTCAAAGTCTCCAACAACGAGGCCGAGTATGAGGCCCTCCTATGTGGCCTTCGGCTGGCTGCCAACATGAGGGCTCGGCAGATCCACATCAAATGCGACTCCAAGTTGGTCGTTGGCCAAATCTCCGAGGAATATGAGGCCAAGGAGGGGAGAATGAAACAGTACAAAGAGGCGGCCAAGGAGTTGCTTAAGGTATTTGAGGCACACTCTCTCACTCAAATACCGAGGGCTCAGAACTCCGAGGCCGACATACTATCTAAGCTCTCGACCGACTCCCCCGAGCACATCTCCAAGATTGCCAAAATTGAGGAACTCAGTCTCTCAAGTATCCATGCAAGCCCCGTTATGAACATACAACAACGCCAAGAGGACTGGATCTCGGATATCATCACCTTCAATTCCACAGGGCAGCTACCAGAGAACGAGACCCGCGCTAAACTAGCAAAACTGAGGGCTCCTAGCTATACCATCGAAGACGGAAGGCTCTACAAACGGTCTTACAACGGCACGCTACTTAGGTGCCTTCATCAGGATGAAGCCGAGGTCGCAATGGAGGAGGTGCACAGTGGCACTTGCTCAGCTCACCAGGGACCCTTCTCCATGTCCCGAAGGCTCATTCTCCAGGGCTACTTCTGGCCAACCATGGCCAGAGATTGTGCTGACCTTGCCCTAAGGTGCACCGCATGTCAACATTTCCAGAAAGCCCCCGGTAGGCCAGCGGTCAACTATGCCCCCATCAGCACATCTGTCCCCTTTTCTCGATGGGGGATAGACCTTGTGGGCCCTCTGCCGAGGGGTATCTCCAACAACAGATACATCATTGTAGCCATCGACTACTTTACCAAGTGGGTGGAGGCTGAGCCCCTCGCCAGTATCACAGAGGCGAAGTGCCGTCACTTCGTCCTCAAGAACATCCTCACAAGGTTTGGCGTCCCCCAGCAGATCATCTCTGACAACGGAACACAATTTGAGGCAGCCCCCTTCTGTGCCCTTCTGGAGGCATGGGGCATCAAACACACCTTCTCCTCCGTTGCCTACCCTCAAGGCAACGGGCAAGTAGAGAATGCCAACCGGACCTTGCTCGAGGGCCTCAAAAAGAAGCTGGAGGCCGAGGGCGGTGGCTGGGTGGAAGAACATCACAACATCCTTTGGGCCTACCGCACCACCCCTCGGCAAGCGACAGGTGAAACACCCTTCTCCCTCTGCTACGGTTTTGAAGCCAAAGCTCCTACGGAAGTCACCCTTCCCACCCGGAGGGTGATCCAATATGACCCCGAGGTCAACGACAGTAACATGGCCCTCGACCTCCACCTCCTTTCAGAACGCCGGGAGCAAGCCTTCATCCGGGCAGAAAACTACCGAAGGCAAGTCAAAGGCTACATCGACGCCAAGGTTCGCACCCGAGAATTCCATGTGGGGGACTATGTCCTCCGGAGGAGGGAAGCAAGCCAACCTACCGAGGGAGGCAAAATGGCACCAAAATTCGAAGGTCCCTACATCATAGCAGCCATCATCAAACCTGGAACTTACAAACTCAAACGCCCCAACGGGAAAGAGGTCCCTAGGCATTGGAATGTACACCACTTAGTTAAATTTATCAATAATGTAAGAGCGGCCAAGCCCTCGTAACTAGTAAATGTACTATCCTATGGCCCAAGGCCTCCAATTTTGAAGAATGAAGGCACATTCAAGACACCAAGAACAAAACACTTATGAGCGGCCAAGCCCTCATACAAACTACAGGCCCCAGGCCTCACCACGAGAAGAACCCCCTCCGGCGTCAAGTGCCGAGGGCGGACACCACCAACACCTACGACAACGGTGAAAACACCATGTGTTTTCAATCAAGACCCCTCGGTACCAAGTACCGAGGGTGGGAACTCCCATCACCGACGACAAGAAACACCAAGTGTTTCATTTCCCTTCGGCACCCAGTGCCGAGGGTACACCTCCACCATCAACATCAAAACGAAGAAAAACACCAAATGTTTCAAAGAAGACCCCTCGGCACCCAGTGCCAGGGATATGCCCTCCTGTCAACTTTCAAACACCTGTTGGGAAACGCCAAGCGTTTCCTTCGAAGGCCCTCCGGAACCAAACGCCAAGGGTGAACACTCCAATCAAAACACCAAGTGTTCCTACAGAAGACCCTTCGGCACCCAGTGCGGGGGTACCCGTCTCCACCATCATCATCGGAAAAAAAAGAACACCAAGTGTTCCTACACGAGACCCCTCGGTACCAAGTACCGGGGGTACACATCTCACCCGTCGACGTCAAAAGAACACTAAGTGTTCCTACAGAAGACCCCTCGGTACCAAGTACCGGGGGCTACATATCGAAACTAACACCAAGTGTTGTTTCTAAAAGCCGTACCCCACGAGGACGCATATACCGAAGGCGCCACCATCGGTGCCGGCGGCACGTAGTGCCCTCGGCCATTTGCAACTAGTGTGCAAATGAAAACCCTTCCTTGAAACGCTTTCCGCGTCACTACCCCCAGGGTATGACAGGCATGAGAAATGCCCAGGATTCGACTTTCAAAAACGGAACGCCTTCCGCGTCATCACCCCAAGGGTATGACAGGCACGAGAAATGCCCAGGATTCGACTTCCAAACCGAAACGCTCCCCGCGCCACCACCTCAAGGGTGTGGCAGGCCACGGACTATGTCTAGCGCCGAGGGGACGACTTTAAAAAATGAGGCGCTTTCCGCGCCATCCCCCAAGGGGAGGCAGGTTACAGACCATCATATCTTGTTCCCAGGAAACGACCCTCGATCCCCTCGGAACTCGGAAGGTTAACCCGAGGGAGGAGAGCCATTGGTGTATTCTGATGGTCTCCTGATAGGCCCAGCCTTACCAAGAAACCAAGTTTCTTGATGCCTTCCCTTCACCACCAACAAAAAAAAAGAGGGGGTGAAGGGGAGTAGACTCAGCGAGAAATCAAAGAGTACACTCCAACAGATCACAACATGCCGAGGGCTCCCCACGGGAACACCTCCGGTAATTGAAGGTTCCTATTTCCCGAAGGATACTACTCAAACAAATATCATCAAGAAACGGCTAAGTCCACTGCTTGGTCACCTCCGGTCACACAAGCACCGAAGGCTTCAACAATACAAAGGGACTGGACTATCCAAAGTCCACTAAACGGTACTTCAAACAAATACCGAGGGCATCTGTTATGCGCCAATACCGAGGGCCCTTACCCCATGACAAGGGACACAACTGGCTAAGTCAAACTATACGACTTTTCAAGTGAATGCCGAGGGCACATACTCCTCATCGGCTTTCTTTACAACAACAAGATTCCACACTTTTCCTAAGTCCACACTTTTGGAAAAAGACAACAACCGGGGGCTAATATATCACCCGACAACCGAAGGCATCTATTACAAATCATCAAAGGCCAGCCGAGGGGGCTTATTCCAAAATATTTGCCCCTCGGACAGACTCCTCACTGACCGAAGGTTCAACATCAATTTACGCTTAGAAAATATTCTAAGTCCAAAATGAGTAGCCCCCGGGCATCTCGCAAAAGTGACGCAGAGTCAGAGGGCACCTATCACCCGAAGGCGACACAAGGGAGCAGCACTTAAAAAAAATTCTTAAGTCCTAAAGATTGGGCCCCCGGCCCAATCAATATTACAGCTAAGGGAATATGATAGCCGAAGGCTATGCGATACAACAACACTTAGAAAATTTTCAGAGTCCTACATATTTTTCCCTCGGTCAACTACTCATACATCAAGAAGGGATGCCATCGCCCGAAGGCTCCCAAGGGAAAAGCTACACTTAGAAATCTTTCTGAGTCCTACATATTTCACCCTCATCTCAACTTATGAAGGGACCTAATAGCCGAAGGCTACCTATCAATCTTCCTGAAGATTGAGCCCCCAGCCTGATCAATATTTCAACTAAAGGAACCATGATGGCCGAAGGCTACATGATGCAACAACACTTATAAAATTTTCTAAATCCTACATATTTGGCCCTCGGTCAAATATCCACACATCAGGAAGGAGGCTGCCAGCCGAGGGCTTCCAATGGGAGACTACACCTACAAATTTTTCTAAAGATTGGGCTCTCAACCTAATCATCACACATCAATTGAACTACAAACACCCGAAGGCCCTATGGTATGCTACACTTAGAAAAATTTCTAAGTCCTACATATTTTGGCCCTCGGTCAAGTCTCCATGCTACCCGAGGGGACATGCGGTTGAGGACCTGGTGAAGCTGTACTCAGAAAAATTTCTAAGTCCTACATACTTTGACCCTCGGTCAAATCTCCATGCTGACCGAGGGCTCCTACTACATGCGTGCTACACTTAGAAAAATTTGTAAGTCCCAAAAGGTCTTACCCTCGGTGACAAGTTTCTAAGTCCCGAATCTGCCTGCAACCCGAGGGGTCACACATTTGAAGGCTTGGTGAGACTACACTTAGAAAAATTTTCTAAGTCCTAACTATTACTGAGCCCTCGGTTGTATGTCCAGCGAAGGGTGCCCAACTACTGAAGGCTACAACTGTGTTCAAACACTTAGAAAATATTCTAAGTCCTAAACATACATTCAAAAAGGGCGAAGGCATACACTCAAGAAAAACGACGGCATACATTCAAGGAGGAATGAATTAAAGAAAACAAGCCATATATATATGAGGCCCGAGGGCTAACACTCATCCATCAATCATCACAAAAAAGAGTAAATGTAATTGTTACAATGGTGGCCGAGGCCGAAAACATACAAATGTGACTATTACAAAGAGTGTTCAAATTGCTGAGTACAAATTACACATCAAACAACGTCATTCCCGGGGGCCGCCTCCTCCGATGGCTTCGAAGTGACCTCTGCGTCGGCCTCGGGTTTGTCACCCTCGGCTTCCCTCCGGAGCTCAGTATCCTCCAGGTCTGGCCTCTCGACATCGGAGGGGAGAGGAACATGGATGTCTGGCTGCAGGGGGGAGCCCGTATGCCGTCGGGTCAAAGTCCTTCGGCTCAATCTTCAAATGGCGGGCCATCCTCCGGTAGATGAGGGCTTGAGTGAAAAACTCGCCCCCATCATAATATTGTTTACCCTTTCGGGCCATCCATTCCTCGCCCGGGCCCTCACACCACTCATCGACGGAGGCCTCTACAATCAAGGACAACCACTCCTTGTGTCCTTCGGCCTTCCACCCCCCACCCAGGAACCCGGAGATGGCCTCCTCCCGGGCTGTGGCGACAGCCTTCGCTCTGATGGCCTCGGCCTCCTCGGCGGCTCTCCTTGCGGCCTCCGCAGCAGCCTCCTCAACTTTTGCCTTCTCCTCCCTGAGCCTTCCAGCCTCCGCTCTCGCAAGCTGGAGGTCCTCTTCAAGCTGGGCCATCAGCTTCGTGGCCTTGGATTCCTTGAGGATCAGATCCCTCATCTTGGCGTCTTGCCCAGCTTTGTGGAGGCGCCATTCCTCCAGCCGTCGGAACTGCTCTTCGAGGGCAACGCAGGTCTGAAAAAATAACGGAGTTAGCAGGGCCGGACGTGATTTCCTAGTTCGAAGTAAAGAAGAGAAAGACAAACTGTCATAAACTTACCGTGAGAGAAGACCGGAGGATCCTGTCTTCGAGGGCTTGGTCATCATCGGCCCCGAGGGCTGCCCTGTCAATATCGAGGGTTATACCTCTCAGGAGCGCCCTCGGGTCAGCCGTGCCATTCAACACGGCCGTACCAGCCGGGAGGGAGAGTGTAAGGACCTCAAGAGATGGCTCCCGGACACCCCTCGGCACCTGCGCCATCGGCATCTCCTCGTGCACCCCGGAGGCGGGACAGTCATCTACAATCACCACCGGGGGGTCATCCTTCGCGGCGTCCCCCTTCTTCGATTTCTTGGGGGCCTGGGGGGGCTCCTTTGCCGTCGGCTTCCTCTTCGCCGCAGCAGCATCGCCCTCGGGCTTCTTGAAAGGTGCACCGACGGGCTTTTGGCCGCCCGCGTCCGACCCCTTCGGATCCTTGGCCGGCTTGTTCTTGAATCGAGCGAGGCCTTTGACGTTCATCATGTTCACTGGGATACCTGCGAAACAATGAGGGGTTAGAATCGAGGGGTCACTAATAAATGGCATAAAGAATAAACGAAGCAAATAAACGACGTGCTAAGATATGAAGGTGAGAATGCCCTCAGCCACTACCTCCGGAGGCTCCCTCAAACACTGGGAACTTCTCATCTGTTTCCCCCAGGAACCGGTACCCGCCGGAACCCGAGGGTGTAGAGATCTCCTTCCTTGGTGCACTCCTTAATGGTGATATTCTTGTCCCGGCCCTCCGGGATCATGGCCAGAATCATGCCATCTTTCTCGAGGGCGGCGCTCCTCCTCTTCTCGTGCCTCCTGAAACGGTCACGTAACTTCCTCGGGAAGGGGCTCTCGGTCAGCTTCACGTAGCACCACCGGTCCTTCCACCCCTTGTTCGAGGAGGGCGCCTCAGTGAAGAGCTTGAACATGGACACCTGCTGCAAGTTGGCGAATCCCTCGGCATTCGCGTGCCCCCCCCCCCCCCCCCCCCCCCCCCGGCACAAATTGAAGCTCTGGAAGAAGAGGTCCAGGCTAGGCGTCACCCCCCCGGGACTTGCAGAGCTGAAGGAAGCCAGTAATATAAGAATGGCTGTTCGGGGTCAGCTGGCAGGGAACCAGACCCACGAACCGAAGGTACTCCCGGAGGAAGGGGTGCAGGGGGAAGCGGAGCCCCATGGATACCGAGAGAACGTGCACCGCAATACAGCCCTCGGGAGCCCGGGAGAGGACGTCATCTGGACCCGGTGTCACCACGATGGCCGAGGGGCCCACTTGAAGCTGGGTGACATAGATGTCCGCCGCATCAACCTTCGACTTTATCTCCAAGGCGGCGGTGTTCAGATAGTGTTGTGCCAACAATGACACAAAATTAGGCCCATAACCACACAACTAGTGTAATCTTAAGCCACCCGCACGGGTAGCTCAGTTGGTTCAGTGGTGGGAAATTTGGACCAAGTGACCATGGTTCGAAACCCGCAGCGGCCGTGTGGAGGTCACAAAACCTGAAATAAGGCTGGGCCTCTGGTGCGCACGGGAAAAAGGCCTACCATCATTGGGCCGACTAAGTCACCGTGATTAACATCCTCCCAAAAATCCTGTCGGGTCGGGGTATGGGGGGCTCCTGGGGTGGGAGATTTCACCTTTTGGACCAAGTGTAATCTTAAGCTTTTGGAATGTCCATTTTGTGCGAACGGGTAGTGCCTAATGTCGTGCCTGAATAAACTCTATTTGCTTTTTATTTTAAATTTTGAACTCCATCAATGGAATATATCGCCTGCACAAACTAGGCACGTCATTTCCGTTCAAAGAGGAAGCAATTCCATCCCATAGATGTCAGTGTCGGAGGAAATTCGGTCGGATAAACCTGCAAAAATCGCTTGAAAAATAATATAGCTCGAGTCACGTAAACGTTGTCCTCAAGAAAGTATTTCCGAATAGCGAAAACCTTCCACCAAGATAAAACGAGCTCATCAGCGTAAGCCAGTAACAAAACAACGAGAGTAGAATAAAATTAATCCAGCAGAATTGTAATATATTAGGGGATGTTGAACTCAAAAGATAATGATTTTTCTTACAAACATTCTGGCCTGACCGAAGATATATATACGTGCGCAAAAGAAAGGTTGCTGGAGAAATGGCCAAAATTAAAGAGTTTTGCTAGGAGTACCCCAAAATGTACCCCATTTTTACCTCAACCCTTAATTTGTGGCCATAAATGGACCAATTCATTTAAGTGGTGCCCCACTTAAATGAAGTGCCCCATTTATGGCCACACCAACATCAATAATAATGGTTTACAAACTGAAATCGACTCTAGTTACAAAATGTTTTTTTTGGAAACCAGCGCCTATTCGTTTGCTCTAGAGAGGGTTGAGAGCTCTTCTCTCCAAAGAGGCCCAACGGTCATCTTTGCTCCTTCTCGACCGCAAACCACCGCAAACCACCACTACACCACCGTTGATATGCACTAATTAGTAGTGCATAAATGTATATTTTTATGTTTGATTTATGTGTATTGTTTATCGTTTTATTTAGTTTGTCAACATTTGTGTGATTTTAGTTGTAATTGTATTTTAATCTTCATTTGTAAGTTGTAAAGTAGAATTAGGAATTATGGTGTTGAAAAGGATGACTTTGAAGTGAAGAAAAAGGAGGTTTTACTGTCCAGGAGCAAATACCCGATCGGGTAGAAGACTTCACCCGGTCGGGTCTGATTTAACAACCGAGATTTCAATGAAAGAGCTGGACCCGGTCGGGTCCCCTATGCTACCCGGTCGGGTCAGACTTGACCCGGAACACCAGAACGTGCCGAAGATCACCAGAACGTGGAGAATATCTGATTTTGATATTTACCCGGTCGGGTGTGTCCTTCTACCCGGTCGGGTATCCTCCCTAGCGTGTTGAAAACACCTATAAATAGCACACTTTTCCTTCACTTTTATTAAATCCTTTCTTCCATACTCCTAAGCTCAGTTTAGAATAACATTTCTTATATTTTTATAGCATGTTTAGTCTCCAAATGAGGAGCTAAACCCTTCCATCTTGGTTTTGCTACTTTGAAGCTTAATGAATTTGTAAGTTGTGAGTTATTTTCTTTAATCTTATTCCTTGAATATTAAATCTTCCTTTAAAATACTATTTCTATATCAAAGTTGGGGAGTGTTACTAAGATGACAATTAGTTAACATCTTGACATTGGTTATAGTAATAGCTATTTCTTCCTCTATGTTAATATTGGGGAGTGTTACTAAGATGACAATTAGTTAACATCTTGATATTAATCATAGTAGGATTCATATTCTTTAATATTCTTCCTTGAGTATTAATTAATTCCTATTCATATTTCATGTTAATATTTTAAACATTACTTAAAGGATCAACTAGTATTGTTTCTCATATTAATTATTACTAGAATCGATCGGTTAATACGCTTGTTATTAATCCGGTTCTTTCAACGGTAGTAAACTTGGAACATTAATGCATGCATCTCATGGTTAATATGCCAAGGGGAATTAATTATATTGATTAAACCAATAAACCGCTTGTGTTGAGGTTATCAATCTCAATCGTTTTCATTTTAAGTTTATTGCCACTATCAAGTTAATATACGGCGCTTGTTCTATATTGACTCGATAGTAAGTTTTATTAATGAACGCATCTCATTATTAATAACTACCCTGGATGAACTGGATATACTCCTCGATTGAGTATTCGAGAGGAAGATGGTTAAAGATATAACCGGGATCGACGAACATTTCATTAAGTGGACAAAAGCAAAACCAAGCCACCACATCTATTAATCAAACTCATATAGGTTGTTCATCTTAGTGTTTTTAAATCAAGCAAATCTAAACCCCCCTTGTTACTACTTATATAGAAGAAAAGTATTCCTTTCCCCGTGGATACGAACCTTAATTCACTATACTACGTATTAGTGTTGTATTGTAATTATTTTGAGTGCACGTCAAATTTGGCACCGTTGCCGGGGAAAGGCAAATGATTTTTCTTTTATTTCATTTCAAGAAAAAAATCAAAAAAAATATATAAAACAAAAAATAATATAAAAAAAAATCTTGCTCTTCTATTTTCTGAGCTTATATGAGTAAATGGATACCAACACATCATCGCTAGAAAGTCAAATTTCTAGCTTAACATTTTTAGTAAAGGAGTTTCTCTTATGCTCAAACGTTCAAGATACCAAGGCCTGCAACATTTGCATATCAGAAAGGCATCTTACGGATTTTTGCCCCAAGCTTCAAAAAGAATACTTTGAACAAAGTGATGATGATGTTTTCCAAGAGAGGTATGATTCATTCTCCAACACATATAATCCATACTCAACTTCTTATTCCAGCATGTCCATTGAAGACATGATCCGAGCTCTCACTATCAATGTAACAAAAATGCAACAAGATATGTCGCAATACCCGCAAGAAACAATGCTCAAAGAACTGAACTTGGAGAATCAATTGAAACAAGTGCCAAACATTGTGAACCACATTGGCGAGGAGGAAGAAGAAGAGGAGCTTACGGAGGGAGCTCAACCAGAGGAGGAGAAACTTCAAAAATAACCTCCATCTCCGGCCATTCCTGAGAACATGCCACCATTTCCTGAAGCTCTAAGGGAAACAGAAAGGGTAGAGAAGGACAAAGATGAAATTCTCAGCAAATGTGAGGATAATTCAAATGTACTTTTCGCGGTTGCAAATAAACCGAGAAAATATCATTTGGATTTCTTTTCATTCACCAATATGCAGGAAATGAAAGTGGAGTTAAGTAAACATTTGATACCCCCTCTCATGCCACCATGATCAAAACACTTTCCACTGACCATGCTAAATGATAATTTCTTTCCCTCACTCTCACCACATGAATCAATGAAAAACTGGATATTTGATCCTGGAGGGATTTTCAAAGTGAAGGGTCAGAGAATCAAGCATTCCTATAGAAGCCCTAGGAGTGAAAATGTGGCGAAGCTAAACTATCACGATCCAAGTTTAAATGATTGAACACATTGATGGCGTCGTGCCGCGACGTTAAATAAGGCGCTTCTTGGGAGGCAACCCAAGCAAGGTACGTTTACTTGTTTTATTTTATTTTTACACATTTCAAAAAAAAAAATGATGACCTGGGATTGAACCCGGCCGGGATATAAAACCCCACCCGGTCGGGTTACCTCTAAAAACAAAACACCCAGCCAACCACCTGGGCGAGGCAAGAGCGGAACAAGAATAAATCAAACACCTGACCGGGTAGACCCCCATACCCGGCCGGGCAACCCAACAAAAAAACATTCTGCCTCGGGTGAACAGTTTACGCCCGACCGGGTACACAACCCCACCCGGCCGGGTATCTCGATTTTTTGGAAACCAGGCCATTTCTCAAAAAAAAAATGAATCACCTCTTCCCCATTTTCTTTTCTTCCCATTCAAACCACACCCCAAATTTCCTCCATTTCCAAAAGTCAAAAGCTTCATATCTCCTACATCCATCCACCAATTAAACCCATTTCATTCATCACCTCTTCACCCTTTTCATCTTCACACCCACGAATCACCAACAAAACCTCCCAAAAAGTAACCAAAAAAAACATTCATCTCAGACACAAGCACTAGGGACAGTGCTTTGATTAGCTTGGGGGGAGAGTTTTATGGAATACTCACATTCATACTCTATATTTCTTGTAAAAAAAATATAAAAGCTTGTTAAGTTGAAAACCCGAAAGGGCAACTTAAGCAAAAATAAAGAAAAAATAAGAGTGAGTTGTGAGGATTAAAACAGAAAAATGTGGGAAGCTGGATGAAAACCCGAAAGGGCACCTAGGCAAAATGAGAGAACGAGAGAAAGTATTTTCTTTTATTTCTGCAGGATCCTAAGGGTAACGAGAAAAAAGGTTGAGGTTGATAAAGAAATATGGAGTTGAAGACCCTCTTTACTGTTATATTTTTGGGGATACTCTTTATGTGTTTCTAAAAACACTCGTGGATGTGTGTGTTGATATTCTTGTCATTTTAAGGACTTCTTGGATTGGATTTGATTTACTCGAGACGAGTAAAGGTTTAAGTGTGGGGGTATTTGATATGCACTAATTAGTAGTGCATAAATGTATATTTTTATGTTTGATTTATGTGTATTGTTTATCATTTTATTTAGTTTGTCAACATTTGCGTGATTTTAGTTGTAATTGTATTTTAATCTTCATTTGTAAGTTGTAAAGTAGAATTAGGAATTATGGTGTTGAAAAGGATGACTTTGAAGTGAAGAAAAAGGAGATTTTACTGTCCAGGAGCAAATACCCGACCGGGTAGAAGACTTCACCCGGTCGGGTCTGATTTAACAACCGAGATTTCAATGAAAGAGCTAGACCCGGTCGGGTCTCCTATGCTACCCGGTCGGGTCAGACTTGACCCAGAACACCAGAACGTGCCGAAGATCACCAGAACGTGGAGAATATCTGATTTTGATATTTACCCGGTCGGGTATGTCCTTCTACCCGGTCGGGTATCCTCCCTAGGGTGTTGAAAACACCTATAAATAGCACACTTTTCCTTCACTTTTATTAAATCCTTTCTTCCATACTCCTAAGCTCAGTTTAGAATAGCATTTCTTATATTTTTATAGCATGTTTAGTCTCCAAATGAGGAGCTAAACCCTTCCATCTTGGTTTTGCTACTTTGAAGCTTAATGAATTTGTAAGTTGTGAGTTATTTTCTTTAATCTTATTCCTTGAATATAATTCTTCCTTTAAAATACTATTTCTATATCAAAGATGGGGAGTGTTACTAAGATGACAATTAGTTAACATCTTGACATTGGTTATAGTAATAGCTATTTCTTCCTCTATGTTAATATTGGGGAGTGTTACTAAGATGACAATTAGTTAAAATCTTGATATTAATCATAGTAGGATTCATATTCTTTAATATTCTTCCTTGAGTATTAATTAATTCCTATTCATATTTCATGTTAATATTTTAAACATTGCTTAAAGGATCAACTAGTATTGTTTCTCATATTAATTATTACTAGAATCGATCGGTTAATACGCTTGTTATTAATCTGGTTCTTTCAACGGTAGTAAACTTGGAACATTAATGCATGCATCTCATGATTAATATGCCAAGGGGAATTAATTATATTGATTAAACCAATAAACCGCTTGTGTTGAGGTTATCAATCTCAATCATTTTCATTTTATGTTTATTGCTACTATTAAGTTAATATACGGCGCTTGTTCTATATTGACTCGATAGTAAGTTTTATTAATGAACGCATCTCGTTATTAATAACTACCCTCGATGAATTGGATATACTCCTCTATTGAGTATTCGAGAGGAAGATGGTTAAAGATATAACCGGGATCGACGAACATTTCATTAAGTGGATAAAAGCAAAACCAAGCCACCGCATCTATTAATCAAACTCATATAGGTTGTTCAGCTTAGTGTTTTTAAATCAAACAAATCCAAACCCCCCTTATTACTACTTATATAGAAGAAAAGTATTCCTTTCCCTGTGGATACGAACCTTACTTCACTATACTACGTATTAGTGTTGTATTGTAATTATTTTGAGTGCAGCTCACGACAAAGTGCACGTCAACCGTCAACCACCATCTTCTCCACACCACAAAGCTTGTATATCTCTCATATTACTGTTTCAACCTGTTGGGGGTGTAATATTTCGGATATCCATCCTTCTTCCTCGCAAAAACAGTTCGCACATTTACTATTCACCCAAAAGGTCAACGCCCATATCTCACCATCTACTTGGCCAATCTTCGTTTTGAGCATGGTTTGAGGTTCGCCTTGAGGAGGGGATCAAGCATATCAACTTTGTTTCATCATCAGCTAAGTCCGTACAACGACCTACTGTTCATTTCCGACTCCATTGGTACGGTTTCTTAGCTTAAATCAACAAAAAACTACAAGGATTCCCGTTGTAGAAGGGGTTGTTATTCTTAGCTTCCCCTTCCATGGTGTAAGGCTCTTTTTATTGATTGTCCTCTAATCAACATGCCTAAGTCCACGACAAAGAAGAAGGAGCCCCCTGCTCCAACTAAATCTTCTTTGAGACTCAAAGAAAAGGCAAACAACAAGGAGGTGGAACAAGCACTTTCGGCCATGGACCAAGTAAGTGATTCGGAGCTTGACTTGAACTGAAATGCTAGTGATTCTGAGGGGTCTTCTATGCCTTTTCAACCTGATTTTGCTGCCCAACCTGTAATACTTGAGATTTAATTTAAATGGATTAATAGTACTACTCATACCAACAAGGTGCATCTCCTTTTAAGGGAGCTCATTAGCCAAGAACTCCAAAGTTAAGCGTGCTTGCACGGGAGTAGTCTTGGGATGGGTGACCCCCTGGAAAGTTTCTCAGGGCGCGCACGAGTGAGGACAAAGTGCGTGGAAAAGGCTAGTGGCGGTTTGTGAGGACAGTACTAGAGGTCTCGAAGGTGTGTTGGAGTAACTACCTCGGGTCCTGGAGGGCCGGGGTGTTACAAATGGTATCAGAGCAACCCTGCGACAGTGAGCTGACCCGTTGGATATCGGGCGGACACTTAGCGGGGCAAGATTCTGGGATTTGATAGAGATTGATATAAGGGCGCAACGAGGACGTTGCGTTCCTAAGTGGGGGTGATTGTAATACTTGAGATTTAATTTAAATGGATTAATAGTACTACTCATACCAACAAGGTGCATCTCCTTTTAAGGGAGCTCATTAGCCAAGAACTCCAAAGTTAAGCGTGCTTGCACGGGAGTAGTCTTGGGATGGGTGACCCCCTGGGAAGTTTCTCAGGGCGCGCACGTATGAGGACAAAGTGCGTGGAAAAGGCTAGTGGCGGTTTGTGAGGACAGTACTAGAGGTCTCGAAGGTGTGTTGGAGTAACTACCTCGGGTCCTGGAGGGCCGGGGTGTTACACAACCTCCTGAGCCAGAGGTTACCTCTCTACCCCCTTTAAAACAGGCCATTGACACACAAAAAACTAACAAAGAAATTGTGTTGAAAGAACAAAATGTTGGTCAATTGGAGGAGCCTATGGGGGGGGGGGGGGGGGAACTACGGATGTTGTTATTATTGACAAGGAGACATTGAAAGCAGATATTAATGGGGCTGTAATTGAACCACAAATAATGAAGAATGTGAGTATAAATGATCTATATGCTGCTGCCTTGGGCAAATCCCTTGTCCATAAAGAAACCGAGACTTCTAAAGTGCCATATGCTTCACTTTTTAAGGACAATAGGGAGCCTACAAAAGGTATGAAACTTAGGTTTATTGAACCAGTTGGGGATTATGTTGATTTACATTATGGTTAAACCTATAGTTTCTTGAACCAACAAGCTACTATTGGTAAACCAGGGTCTTAACGGTCGTGTCTCACCCCGCACAATTTCTCGTTATTACGCCATTGTGCACCGTAAGGCTATGCGCGTGCTTGGTGTTCATGAGTGCTCTAGAAGTTTTGTCATGCTTTATAGATGCGGACCCACCTCACACTCATATAGGTGATATCATTAAGATCTTTTAGCTCAACCTCTCAAAGAATGCGGTTTCTAGCCTATATCTCACATCATGAAAATGAGAAATTTTAGTTAGGCTAACAGAAATAAATGGAAGACTTGTTATTACCCATATGAACTTGCTTCATGGGATCTCCAATCACACAAGTTGGGTTCCCATCCCCATTTGTGTCAAAATGCCACTAGTCCCATTTCCTTTGATGTTTCCGTTATCATTTTCATCCTAGGGCTTTTGTCAAAGGAGTAGCTAATTCCTTCTGACCTCACAAAACTAATGGAGATAATACATTCTCAAACATCATTGCACCACTTTTAAGGGTGAATGGATATCTCATATGTCGTCGTTGTATCTCGGAAATACAACGGATAACGCTCAATAAGTCTTAACATCGATGTGACTCTCTAGTACATCGGATAATTCTCAATAAAATATATATACCATCATTGTATCATTATAGTACAATGGATAATTCTCATATAACATCATTTTACCGCTCTAGGACAATGTATATTTCAAAATAAAATATATCATCATTGTATCAATAGATTACAACGGATAAATTGAGCCTCAGGATCACCTCTACTACCCCCGTCCCGCTGGAAGGTTCCCATAGCAAAACGACACAGTTATTTAGGAAATAATTAAATAAAGTACTTTGAGTATATTTTGAGAAATAATTTTAATAGGTATATTTATAATGTAGTTAGTATTGATAATTGTGATGTTATAAATGTATTATTTTTAATAATTAATGATTAATTTGTCACTTAAGATTGTTAATTGTTTCCTAAAATGGAAATGGAAACATTCTAATGGGACGTCCAAAAAAAGAAAATGGGAACCTTCTAATGGGACAGAGGGAGTATTTTTTTTCAAGTGCATATGAGAGTCAAAAGGGATACTCACGGGTGTGACATTAAAATGTCCAAACCTCTTTAGAAGTTTATGAGTATAATGCTCTTGAGATAGTATAACACCATCATCCTTTCTTGTGACTTTCATTTTTGTTACCTGAAATCATTTTTTGTTACCCCACAGTCTTTCACACTAAAAATTAACATATCATCCACATACAAGTAAATTATAATGCACACACCATTTTCACATTTAGTGTATACACACTTTGTGTTCCTGATCACTAACCACATGATCCTCCGGTTGCACCATATGAATTTCATTTCATTTCTTCCTCTACCTCACCATTTAAAACAAAACACAATTTTTTTGGATATAATGTAAGTATATATATCCAGAAAAATAGCATAGTACAATGCATCACGTGTACAATCAAAGTGCATATCCCAAATCCTGGGATACCACAAAATCAAGACTCACAATCACACAAATCAGCATTTTGAACCCAAACAACATTAGTAACAAAACAATCCCACAAACCTAGCTCAAACAAAATATTAGGTATCCCTAAATTAACATCCAAAGAAAAGTCAGAAAGGAGTTGTAAACTTTGAGTCAAAGCAAACCTCCCCTTTTTTCTTAGTAACTCCCGGTACTCTCTCAAGACACTTGGCGGTGAAGGTTAGGCCTTTTTTTGTCCAAATCATCCGTAAGTCGGAGAGAAGAATCCACTCTGATCACCCTCGCATGCACAAATTTAAATGGTTTAACAAACAACCTGAGCTTCTTTCCATTCATCACCTCACATTTGGTTACTACATCGTCTTGATGCAAGTCGGTCTCATCCGTTACTATTCTTTCATGATCTTCCAAAAAGTCCTTGGCGTCTTCATCCTCGGAAGACTCATGTTCGGTATGCATACCCCTGTTTGTCGTTGCCTTTAACCACTGAGGCAACAACTGCCCAATTTTCACTCTTTCTTTCACAACATTAGGCGCAAGTAGAGTGGTGGCAGCAGGTTGCAAACTGGTGGCAGCAGGTTGGGTGGTGGCTGCACATATTTCAGCCTCCTGGGCAGTAGGCCCGGTCGGGTCATTCGTACCCCGGGTGGGTGAGGGGCAGTTTGGAGCTCCTGGGCAGTGGCAGTAGCTGTCTGGGCAAGAGACCCGGACGGATCAAGGGCTAACCCGGTCGGGTAAGACCCCTAGGCAGCAACAGTTTGTGGCTTTGCAGCCACCTTCCCTATTTTTTCATTTTTCTCAATGCACTTTTCCTTGTCTCTTTCTCCATCGTCCCGTTTGGCAAGCTTCTTACAGATAAATGGGTGGTGCCCAAATTCTTTGCATTGAAAGCAAAAGTTAGGAAAAGTTTCATAAAGCACACTTTGTTTGATTACCTTTCGGGAAGGTAGTCGTATAGGAAAATGAAGTGGTGGTGGCTTTGAAACATCAATCTCAATTAAAACTCTAGCATAATCATTGTTTGTCCTCTCCTGAGTAATCTTGTCCGTAGTTATTGGAACCCCGACCATAGATGCCACCTCACTCATAGCCTCATCGTTCCATAAACACATAGGTAGTTTAGGGAACTTGACCCAAACTGATACTTTTAAGAATTCTTCATCCTCAAAAGTGAAGTCCTCCGAAAGTTCTTTAAGCATTATGAGTTTACCAAACATGGTGTAAGGTCCCTCAAGTAGTACCTTGGATCTATCCTCCTCGTTTTGAAATTTAAAAATTATCAATCTTTATTATGAGACCTTACAAGGCATCTTACTCCCCATTTAGCTCTCAAATCATGGACCGCTTTGAGTCCGGGGAATCTTCCCGTGAAGTGTCCAACTAGATAGTGTCCCCACATTTCAACCATCGAGGGTACTACTCGGTCCCCAAAGTCCAGTGTTTCACCTTTCGGTGGGACATATTTCAACTTAATCCCATTTTTTGGATCACGGTTGTCTTTAAACAAGGAGTTCCATGGTGTCTGCTTTGCATCCTTTTTTTCTGCAGCAGTTGGTTGAATATCAAATACTGGCTCAACAGCTTTAAGAGGTGAAGTCCTCCCTGCAACATTATTTGGTTGAGCTCCAGCAGTAGTCACAAATTGCGTAACCAGTAGTGTTGCAGCAGGTGCAGCAGGTTTGCTAGGCAATCATTAGCAGGTGATGTAGTCCCTGGGTTATTGGGAGAAACCTTACTCAAAGTTTCTGCCCGTGCAGTAACCTGCTTTACTCAAAGTTTCTGCCCGTGCAGTAACCTGCTTGACAGTAGGCATTTGAGCAGGTTGTCCAGGTCCTGGAGTTAGTTCTTTCACTCCAGGGTTGCTTTCAGAAATTGTTAGCTCAGTCACTTGCTCCCCAGACGGCTTAAGCAAAGAATCAGTCCCCTACATCAAGGCTCTTCCTGCACCATTAGCTTTAGACTTTGAGAGTCCATTAGTTTTTGCCTTCACAACAGCAGCATCAGCCGGAGGCTTCTCTGACAGTTTCATGAAGTTTACATTGCTCAAAGTAGGGAAATCATCATCGGACTCTTCCAGAAGAGAGAATCTGGATGAAGAGCGTGTTTTTCGAGACCCTTGTTTATTTGTCACCATAGTAGCATAAACTTCAGTCTAAAACAACGAAAATTGTAGGTGAAGTCCAAACCAGAACACACTGTAAGCTATTCATCGATGTAGCAGTAGTCAGGTCCGTCAACAAGACTCAGTCGCAGGTGACTCCCACATCTGGCCGCGACCTAAAAACCATCCCCACCATCAACGAGTAAGTCACCGAGCTTCATCCTGGCACGGGGAGTCCCACACAAGTCTCAAAAACCAGAGAAACTCCCCAAATTCAAAGAATCGACCTCAAATTACAAACAACATGAACAGTACGAAAACTTCATTTCTTTCGTTTCTGGTCCCAAATCATCATTCCAAGCTCAAATCGAAGGTCCAAAGTGAGATTAGAACTAGATTCCGATTACAAACATAGCATATACAAGGATTAAAATAGCAAGAAGGACGATTCTCAAACGCAAAAGAGCCTAGGTCGCGAATCACATTTTTCCTAGGGAGAGACAGCTCTCAACTTTTGCTTTCTGGGTAAAAAAAACACAAATTTTTTTTGGGAAAATGTAAATATATAGATAGTAACCAGAGTTATGTACATCGTATGAGCAAAATTGGAGGCATATCCAAGTATGGATACCCTATACATCCAAAGCTTCCAAAGCTTAATATCTAAAGTCCATCATCTAGCAAAAAGCAGCCATCAACTCATGACAAAAAGGAGGCTAGTTTATGATTCAAAAAGGGATCATATGGTACAGATATAGTGAGTATAGCACTTTGTACACCATATATTTGATATGTGCAACCATCTCATCCATCTTTAGAGTAGCTCCATCAAAACGGATTGCATTACGAGTTCTCCATATCCAGTAGATTGTGTAGCTAAACGTTATCCTCGTAGCCTTTGCTCTAATATGTGCTCCTTTGCAATCTCTTTGGATCCATTTCACCGCGCTCCTCAAAGATGACATTTGCCTTGCGATCCTAAGCCATGCTTTAATATCCTTCCAAACCTGCCCTGTGCAAAAACATTCAAAAAATAGGTGTGGTACCGTCTCCGGACCACCCTTACAAAACGGACAAATATTAACAATATCCAGATAAACCATGTTATCATATGTAGGTAGTCTATTACGGTAGGCTAGCCACATTATGAACGAAAATTTAGAAGGGATATAAGTCTTCCAAATGAAAGACATCCATGTATGAGCATTCCCTTTCATCCTAAGAAGGTCATATACCTTGGAAGAGGAGAGCTTACCATTGTGAGCCATCTATCTTTCCAAGGTTTGTGATAGTCTCGGTAATAGACAGATATTTGGAGACAATGGAGTCTCGGATCAGTGCAATTCTTTTCATCAATTGTGAATCCCTATTGTGTGGAACAAAGGTCCACACATCCCTCCCATGGAGGTAAACCCCATTTACCCATCTTACCCAGAGGGGATCTTGTTTATCATGAATATTCCAAAGTGTACGAGATAATAATGCATTATTCCAGACCTTATTATCTTTAATCCCTAACCCCCCTTCCTCTTTAGGTAGACACACATCTTCCCAAGCCACCTTGGCGTGTTTTCCCCCCATAGAAAGATTCTACAAAGGCTAACAATTCTGTCCAAAATTGTTTTAGGGACTGGAAATATGCCCAGCCAAAAGGACTGCACCCCTTGGACTACTGACTTAATCAACTCAACTTTCCCCGCATATGATAAGGATTTGGTATTCCATGCATTGAAATAGTCTGTAACCGTATCTATCAAAGGAGAGAATTGGGCCACAAAAATCTTTAAAGGGGCCAATGGAATGCCAAGATACCTTACGAGAAAAGATCCTTGTTGAAAGTCAACCATTTATAATATGAATGGCAGTTTGTGTTCAATATTTCCCCCCACAAAGATATTAGATTTGTCTTGATTGACCAATAAACCCGAAACCTTTCCAAAATCATTTAAAGCATCAACTAGAATCTTAATAGACTTGGGTTCCCCTTTGGAAAAAAGCATTAAGTCATCGGCATAAGCCAAATGTGAGATTTTTAGTTTGGAACATAAAGGATGATAGTTAAAGCTTGGATTTGAGGTCCTAATAGCTAACATCCGGGAAAAATATTCCAAACATAAAACAAAACAACATAGGGGACATGGGGTCACCTTGTCTCAAACCTCTCTTTCCTTCAAACCAACCATGTAAGGTGCCATTTATAGATATTGAAAAAGAAGAGGTAGAGACACACTCCATTATCCAATTAACAAACAAGTTAGGCAACCCAATACCCCTTAAGACCTTTTCAAGGAAAGACCAAGAAATAGTATCATATGCTTTCCTAATATCAACCTTAATCGTGCATCTAGGAGAAACCCTCTTTCTAGCATATCCCCTCACCAGTTCTTGTGCAAGAAAAATGCTATCAGTCATTAGTCTTCCATCAACGAAAGCACCATGTGATGGATGGACTACACTAGAAAGACATGGTCCCAATCTAGATGCTAAAATCTTGGTAATGATCTTATAAGTCACATTGGTACAAGAAATGGGTCTAAAGTCAGAAACAGATGGAGAATGAGTAGTCTTCGGAATAAGAGCTACAACTGTATGGTTAACCTGTTTAAGCATATTACCAGAGTCAAAAAACTCCCTAACAGCAGCACACACATCCTCACCAACTTTCCCCCAATTGGATTTGAAGAAAGCTGATGAGTATCCATCCGGTCCAGGGGCTTTGTCATTCACAATATCAAATAGTGCTTCTTTGATTTCCAAATCAGTCACAGGTGTAATCAAGCTATCAAAAAGAGATTGGTCTATGGTGTTACACGAGGCCAAAATATTAGGATCAAAGTCCAAAGAAGGTACGCCAGTACCAAAAAGACCTTTGAAAAAACTAATAAACTCCTTTGCTACTTGGTCCATAGATTGGGTGAGAGACCCATCTTGAAGCCGAATGGAAGCAATTGAGTTTTTGGCTTGCCTCTTTTTAACAATTGAGTGAAAGTACTTAGTACATCTATCCGATCGCATAAGATGAATACCTTGGCCTTTTGCTTGAGATAGGCTTCCTCGGCCTCCTTGAGAAATAGGTCTCTTTTCTTAGCAACATCCATCTCCTCTTTTCTTAGCAACATCCATTTCCTCAATAACATCATCATCTTGAACAAAGTTTGCACTTGGTCCCAGTTTTCCACACACGTAACAAAGACTTTTCCTTTTAAAGTTGGTGTTAGATTTAGGATTATTGTAATTAGACTTGTTATTATCTTCATTATTATTAGCATACCTCCTTTGGTTTTGAGTCTCCACTAGGTTGGCGTTGGAAGTGCATTGCATGATTTGAGCCTTGGAGCCCTCCCTCCTATTGGTGTCTTCAATGATAATGTGTGTCATCACTTCATTGAACGACATGGATCCAAATTTGTGCTTGAGGTCGCGCTTGGAGTCCTTCCAAGACTCAGGCAATTTTTCAATGAGGATCCCGACAACAAAAGGTTCGGGCAGTTCGATTTGCACGCCTTTTAGGTCCTCCAAGAGCGTTTGATATTCATGATTTTGTGTCTTTATGTCCTTGTCATCTTTCATTTCCCATTTGTAATAGTTTCCTATCACAATTTTGTATTTGACGGTGTCCTCGGCTGTGTACCTTGGCAATCATAGAATCCCATATTTCCTTGGCCACTTTTTTCGTGCAATAAACATCAAACAGCTCGTTAGATAAAGTACTTAGAATAGTGTGACGGCAAACCTTATTCGCGTAGGTCCACTGTTGAAGGAATTTGATGACTTCGAGAGACTTGTTATCGGGCATGGTGTAACACCCCTAAATTTCCCGCCCAAAACATTGATATATTTAAAAGAAATACTTTATTCATTCATCAAAGAGTTGAAGAAATACAGCGGAAGTCTTAATAGGGAAATGAGTGTTACCGCCACATTCGGTCATCTCTTAACCGAATGCACAGGCAACTCCAAGTAAAACAATAAAAACTAATGTAATAATAAGTAAATGTTTGTTTTATGACTAGATTTAACTAAGGCATCTTCTAATTCGCACTCAAGCTCGAGCAATCCGTCAATCCACATAGGTATCCAACTCATCACCTGATAAAATTTAAGGGAGAAGAGAGAGACAAGAAAAATAACAAAAATTAGCTTTAGAGCTAAGTAAGTACTACCCAACCCCGTAAAATAATCAGGTTTGACTAAAAATAGATTTTTATATAATATCATATAAAAATGACGCACTCTTCCAAAATACTTTTCTCTTTGATTTTTCTCAAACTAGTTCTTTACAAAAATGCTCAACTTCTCTTTAAAACTTCATAATAACTCTTCTCTTTGATTTCCTCAAAAAAATCACTTCTTCTCTAACTTCCTAGTAATTTAGAAGGGCGGTGCTCAACCTTTCGATAGAGCCCGGTGGACCGTGGTTACGGACGGCCACCCCGAACAAGTGCCGGTACCACAACTGCTCTGTTGGAAACGAAACGACTACCTTAAGTGTGCACACCCCCTAAAAGGGATTCCAAGCCCTCCGAGTAGTAAGTCATCCCGAGTGGTCGGAACCCAACCACCCCAAATCTAAAATTCTTGAATGATTAGGGACTACTACTATAACTTCTTCTTAAAAGGGATCATAGATCCAAATCTTGCTTAAAAGGGATCATAGATCCAAATCTTACTTAAAAGGGATCATAGATCCAAATCTTACTTAAAAGGGATCATAGATCCAAAACTTAAACTGTACTTCTCAGTAGTAGTAGCTCTAATCACCCTCCACATTTATCCGGATGTGGAAAAACCGACACCTCGGATTACTCCCGAGATGCTATCTTCTTATGAAAATGTAAATTTTATCTTTGCTTAACAATACTTCAAAAATACTTCTTAATTTCTCTAAAAAGTCTCGAAGGTATTTAAAAATATTTAATACCCCAAAAATACTTGATTTACACTTCTTAACCACCATATATATAATATCTTCTCAAAATCACATACACAAAACTCACAAATCACACTTAATCACATAATGTATAATAAGCATATAATACGAGGAAACAATTTTGGATTGGCAGAGAAACTTACCTTAAGTCATGATGCTCCTAGTTATCCTCTTCTAATCCGGTCTCTAGATAATCACCTTTTTAATTAAATATGATAAATTAGTCACTTATTCTATTTGTAATTACGTTACCCGATTTTCTCCTTTTATTTTATTATTTGTATTTATTAACTTAATTTATTAGTTATCCGAATTTATTTGATTACTCACGTTCTATTAATAAAATTACCTTATTAATTTCATCCATTAATTTTCAATATTTGAAATAAAATATCCGAATATAATTAACTACAACATCTAAATTTTTATTCAATAATCACCATTAATTTACTCTACTTATAAAATACTATTTAATTACTTTATTTACATAACCGAATATATTTATTTTCCTTATTTTATTGAAACATTATTTTTAGTCCAGAATATTATTTTTCAAACTTAGTGATTTATTTATTTTACCATTAATATATATATTTCCTTATTTAATTACTTAACTAGTTTTATATGACCTAATTTAAATAAATAGACTAAGAATTGACTTTATAAATTAAAAACCGTCCATAACTATATTTTGGGTCTATATTCGACCTAGGTTGTCCAGATATTTATTTTATAATTATTTTCCATAATTATTCCTTTAATTTCATATATCTATTAACCGGTTTAATTACAATTAAATATACTAAATTTTAATATTTATTAATTATAAATGATCCATAAGGTCCTAGTTAGTCATATAATTATCCTAGTTTACTCCAATATTTATTTCATAATTATTTTCGTTATTTAGTTAATTATTTACTAAATGTGTATAAATTGGCCCAATTACCATTAAATCAATTAAAAATAGCTAAAAATATTATTTTCCAATTCTGGTTGGTCCGAATATGTATATTTATACTAGGTATTTAATTTATATTTTTCCAGATGTTATTTATTTCATTTACTATTTTATTTTTAATTTTTATTGCAACTGGGCCGAACTGGCCCAAATCATTATTATTTTTAAAAGAAGCCCAGCCCAAGTGTTTGAAAACACAGCAGAAGGAGGGGTCATCTTCCTCGCAGGGAAGACGCCGGAAAAATCGGCCAGTGCAGGGGAAAGAGGCCTACCTCGACTGGCGGGTGAACGATGGCGGAGGTGCACTCCTTCTGGGTCGGCGGTGATCAGAGATGGTACGGCGGCGGCGGCGGCAACCCTCTCCTCCTCGTTTTCCGTTTTTACGGTTAGCCCGGCGAAACTCCGGCGAAGCTTTTCTCCCTCGTTTCACGACCGTTTTCAACGATTCTTTTTCCGTTGGATTCGTATTACGAAGGGGAAGATTTGAGAAGTGCTTTCAAGGCTTGGTTTTCAGTATAACGTTGGGTTGGATTTTCGGGTATATATATATATATATATATATTCGTATGGAGCTCGGTTTTGGTGTGAATGAAAGTGAAGATCGAGGCTGGTATTTATATGGAAGGATTCTAGGTTTAATCTCGAGCTTATCCGGTTGGTTTAGTATTGTTATGTTTCGTAGTTATCCCCAGAAGTA
The DNA here is from genome assembly GCA_945859875.1 of Cuscuta europaea. Taxonomy (NCBI): domain Eukaryota; kingdom Viridiplantae; phylum Streptophyta; class Magnoliopsida; order Solanales; family Convolvulaceae; genus Cuscuta; species Cuscuta europaea. Next base: position 151,966 of record CAMAPE010000080.1, on the reverse strand, counting down.
CGTGAGTTTCGTTTGCCGGTTAAGAAAAAAAATTACCGAAGAAGTCTTGTTTGGTTAGGACTTTGGATGTAGTTCATATTGTGTTTAGATTCATACTGTATTTGCCTTGTACGTATGATTTTTAATTGTGGCATGATTGTTATTCTTATCCTTATTTATGAAGCTAATATTACTCCGTATGAGTTGTGCAGGTAAATTTCATACTTCGTACGTACTGTATATATATTAATATGTAGAAACTTAAGTTTGTATTCTGTAGTTTTACACGATCAAAAACAATTATGAAGAAATGACATTTATTACTTACGCCATATGTATAAAACGTTACTTTTATTATCGGATCATTTTTATCAGATTAAACATGTCACAAATGTTGAATTTTTGCCTGGTTCACTTATTTAATAAAATGTTGTTTCTATTATTGAAATATTTTTATCTGACTAAAACGTCATAAATTTTGAAATTTTATCTGATTAGGATGTTACAAATGTTGAATTTTTGTCTGACTCAATTAATTATTAAAATGTTATGACTGAAATATTTTATCTGACTAAAAATTATTTTTATTTTTATTTAAATTTTTGAAGTGTCACACTCTACCCTCCTTAAAAGATGTTTCGTCCCGAAACATTAACTTAATCTAAGTACTCAAATTCTTAAGTATTACACATGGCGTGGGTGAGAGCATCGACAACACCATGCATATCTAGTGTTGTGAACAAACGTTCTTGCCATATTTTGAAATTTGCCCCAGAAAACACTTCAATCTTGGAAATATAAGAAATGGCTTCGCATGAACGGGCCGCATGTTCACGTGTGATTCTGACTGGGCGAAAGAATTCGCAGCTCCGTTTGGGGTGTCGGGAATGGAAATGATTTGAGCAGGTGTATCCGATGCCAAAATACTCTCTTGAGATTGTTTGAGGAAATTCGGTCGGATAAACCTGCAAAAATCGCTTGAAAAATAATATAGCTCGAGTCGCGTAAACGCTGTCCTCAAGAAAGTATTTTTGACTAGCGAAAACCTTCCCACAAGATAAAACGAGCTGTTCGGCGTAAGCCAGTAACAGAACAACGAGAGTAGAATAAAATTAATCCAGCAGAATTGTAATATATTAGGGGATGTTGAACTCAAAAGATAATGATTTTTCTTACAAACATTTTGGCCTGACCAAACACACACACACACATATATATATATACACACACACGTGCACAAAAGAAAGGTTGTTGGCCATATTAGAAACAGCCAAAATTGAAATAAGTTAATCTTGAGATAACTCCTGAAAGCGACGTTCGTATAATTAAAAGATATTAACGTTGAGTTTTAAAGTAACTCTCATGTACGGTGAGCAAAACTTAATTGAACTCAACAAAAGAATGGCAAAATCCAGGTCCGATTTTGTTCCCAAGATGCCCGTATAGAGAAGTAGACAAAAAAGAGAGGAATGGAGACTAGAACGATATGGCCACAATGACAGGTTGATTTTCCTCCTCTCAAAAGTTACGTTCTTAATAGCTCTAACCTGAATATGATATGGTCTTACTCGACATACCCGGATTCAGCCTAATAGCTAGACTAGCTTGCCTCCCAATAATCCAACAATCATTTCGGTTCTCTAAACACCGATAATTTCTTTTTCGGTGAACAGCCCCCTCCCGCGAACAATGGTGATGATCTTAATAATGAGTATGTTATGATAACTCCAAACAATCTTTATTTTAGGTTTATTTTGTATATTTCATTTTAAAAACACTCTTTAATTAATCTAATTTACATAAGCCACATATGATAGAATATAGGCATGTAGGCTTTTGTACTGAGAAGTTACAAGCTAGTTGTTGTACTTGCAACAAATCTTGAGATCTTACTGATATTCCTTTTGTGCATGCTATATGTGCTATCTTTGAAAGAAAAAACATAAAAATTTTATTGATGAGTGCTACATCAAGAAAACACATAAACGAACTTATGTGCATGAACTTAAACTACTAAATGTTGAGTCTGAGGATATTGGACCACTTGTTACGAAGAAAATGTCTAGGAGAATGAAGAAAAAAAGTTTGTGAGTAAAATGAGCCTAGGCATTCATCTAATACGAATAAGTCTAGAATTGGAAGGGTAATATCTTGTTCCATGTGCAAGAAATTTAGACATAACAAAAGATACTCTCTAGAATTACCTACTAATTAATGTTGCACCTTGATCGAAGTATTGGAAGTCGACTCCAAAATTTAAACTGATTCTTGTAGAAGCTGATGTTTTTTTGTATTTTTACTTTTTGGCCACCTTGACTATGACAAGTGTATTGTAATATATATGTAGGGTCATTGAATTGGTGTGTATCATATATTGGGCACACAACTATGTTTTACCAAAAAAAGTAGGGTGCGCGAACATCAGAGAAACAGAAAAATAAAATAGTTACGCACAAACTACAGATTAGGTTGGGAATGTGTTTCTTTTGATTTTTGTTTGTTGGAAAAGAAATGAAATAAAACTGATTGTAATAAGATACAAAGTATTATTTTATCAACACATAGTTCAACAAATAACAAATAAGAGTAGAAATTGGTAACTAATTGTTCGATGCTTATTTGAAAGACATAATTTTTAATTTTATTCTTAGATAGATTGTGAAAAATTGTAATAAATATTTTAGCATCAAACACAAGTCATCTAAAATTAGTACTTTGTCAACATTTCTCAGCGATAGCTAAAATGAGACTACTTGCTCAAGTGCAATGACAATCGTAATTATTAATTATATTAACTACCCAACTCTGCGGCGTAGATAACATAATGAAATTGTTGGGTTAATGGCCCAATGAGGGTTGGCCCATAAACCCTCAAGGCCCACCCTACGAACGTCCCCGGAAGGCTTAAGACAACGGCTTAGCCCCCCATTATCCTGGCGAGGTTCGTCCCCACCAGGGCCAAGCCTCAACACCAAGGCCCAGGGGACGTACGTATCGTAGCGTAGGCAGGTACCTTGGTCCAGGAGCAGCACAAGACGCTCGTCTTGCAGGACTTTGGACCCAGCAGAAAGCAGGAGGCAAGCTCATGGGGACGAACGTCCCCACCCCTAGGCGGGACGAAGCCAAGATCGTGGCGGGAAGCGCATTTAATGCAGCAGATTTGGTGGTTGAGATCAAGCCATCTACAGCCCGCCATGTCAATGCATCCAACTACCCATTGGCGGTATAAATAGTAGCATATGTTTCATTGTAAAGGATTGGCAACTTAGCACTCTAGTATTATAGTATTGTAACAGCTCGTAGCATAGCAAGGGACGAACGGGCTCTCGGATTTGTAACCAATTCAGTGTATTAAAACTTCTTATTGGGCCTTTCTTGTAGTTTCTGCATCTACTTCATCAAACCACCCATTCGAAACCCTTAGGTTGTGTGTTGGGCCTACGGGTTGAAGGGAATAAACCTCAACAAAAATAATTAAATTTTCCCGAAAAACATCAATCCAGAACAAGACAAAAGAAGTTTAGCGGTGTGTTTAGAAAGTGTTCATTTGTGTATGAACAAATAATGTGTTTATGATTGAGTACTCATAATATATAATAGGGATGGACATATCGGTTTTCGATTTGGTTTTTATTGGATTTGGTTCTGTTCAGTTTGAAATGGGTTGGAAGAATTATGATCAAACAAAAACCATAGCATACTAATTTTTTGTTTGGTTCGGTTTGGATTTGTTATTTTTTGATAATATATGATGGTATTATTGATTTTATTTAGTCCGGTTCAGTTTTATTCAGTTTTTATCGGTTTCGGTTCGGTTCAGTTTAATACGATTAGGAAGAATTTCTACCAAACTCAAACCAAATTACATATGGTCCGGTTTAGTTCGGTTTGGTACGGTTTGGTTTGGGTAAACTAAACCAATATGCTCACCCCTAATATGTATCGTAAAACAATATACTTTATGTTTCTGAACACAATAATCTAAATCAAACAAATTTAATGATTAAAAGTGAATACAAATTAAAACATGACAAGGACAACAACTTAACCAATTTCTAACCCCAAATTTATTTAGCTAAACATGTTGGGAAGCTTAGAAAGATATGAATTCATAATTAAAATAAAAGACTTAAAGAGATATATTAACTCGTGATAGATGTCAATCCCTAAAGCTTTGTTGCTAATCTTGAACTTAATCTTAAATAAGCAAGTAATTAGTTTTGATTGATGATTGGTTGATTATTTGGGGGTGATAAATGAAGAGAGAAGGGAGATGGAATATTTCTAGGTTGAGTAGAATGAGAACAATCTTATGTGAAGATGAAGAATGATTAAGACCATATAGAGTAGTGTTGAAGTTTTTATCTCAAATCAACTAAATACATGATATAAATCACCATATCAAATCATACTCTCTTATAAGGCTATGAGCTTACTATGGTATTGACTAGAGACCCATTTGGGTTAAGTCATTTACACATCATCACGTTCCCCAGTCCCATTTGGACTAAGAGGCTATACCGCAATAGAAGTGTTTGTCTCAATGAGATAACTTTAAAATTAAAAATATTTGGTCTTAAATCTCCTAATTAGGTTGGAACTTTAAATCGTAATATTTGGTCTTCCTACTTGTTATACTTGTAATCCTAATTCTAGTTATAGTCTCTATGATGTTTTAATACCTAGATAGGAATGTAAAACAAGGTTAGAAAGTAATTATATTTAATGGACTCTAATTGATTTATTCAATTAGACCATTAAATTTGGTCTGACCCGTTTCAGATTCTTCCGTTGCGGTTTGGGCCTGATAATTTCTTATTCCAATCCGGTTCTCTTTATTTGACCCAGCTCGTTTGATTCGCATATAAAACGTCTCCTTCCACTCTTTTGGAGACATCTTCTGCGTCATTTTTGAAACCCTAAATACAGAGAGGCGATTCTGAGAGCTTGTGCGTTGAATGAGAGAGAAACCTCTGGTTTTCCTTTCAAAATCTGAAATCACTTGAAGCCAGATTAAGATTAGAAAGGCAAGAAGTAGATCGTGTCGTAAATCTCAAATCCAGAGAAGTTGGTCCGAGTCCAAGAATCTGAGAATTCCTGGGTTTTGGTAGCTTCGTCCGGTTATTTGTGTTCCTTTTCTTATTTTGTTTGTGTGCTTGTTTTTTGGCTGATTCTTGTGTGTTGGATCTATTATTTTCATACCTTGCTTTGCAACCATTTGTGTATTCAAACTGTTCTGAGCTAGTGGATTCTTGGGATCGGGTTTCCCTGTTGAAACCCCGCAGAGTAGGATTTATCCGAACTGCGTCAACATATCGTGTGTTCATTTCTTTAATTTATCTTTGGTTGATCTTGAAGTTTGAATCCGGTATTTTGACTATGACTATTGATATAGTCTGAGAACAATTTTGGTATCAAAGCCTTTACATTAGATTCTTGAAACCCTAATCTAAATTCCTGATTTGATTGAGTTTTTCAAGAAACCCTAATTTTTGGTTTACTGTTTTTCGGTCCTGAAACCCTAGCTAAAAAACTGTTTGAATCTTGATTGCATTTAGTTCTTGTCTGATTGCCTTCTGTTGCAATTACTTACCTGTGTCTTGAGCTATACCTGTTAACATGTCTGATACTAGTATCAAGATTCGTATCTTTGATGGTACCAGTGACTTTCCCATGTGGCAGCTTTAGATGAAAGCTCTCCTGATGAAGCAGAAATGTTTCGGAGCTGTCTTAAATGATTATATTCCCAATGTGTCTAATGCTGAGTTAATTGAATTGAAAAATGTTGCATATTCTGAATTGATTATCCATCTGTCTGATAATGTGGCTAGAAAATTTTCAACAATTACTGATCCTATAGTGTTATGGCAAGAAAGATTTATCTGCTTTGTAGGTTGTTTACCTTTAAAATGAATGTTTCTGTGTCATTAACTGATAACTTGGACAATTTTCTGAAATTAACACAAGAAATAGAAAAGGTAGATGAAAAGATAAAAGACACCCATCAAGTTGTTATTCTGTAAAACTCTTTACCACCCCAGTTTGATAACTTTAAGGATGTCATCCAGTATTCTATTGAAGATCTCACCCCTGGTAAGATCATAGATGCTATACTTGAGAAGAATGAATCCCTTAAAGTGTTTAAGTCTAAATCTGATCCCTCTAATATTGAGAAAACTGAGCCTAAAAATGAAGCCCTAGTCATTAAAGGGAAACCAAAGAATAAAAAGAACAGTTCAAAGAAGAAGAACAAAACTGATAAAGATAATTCTGAAAAGAAAACCTTCAAATGTCACTATTGTGGCATAGAAGGACATTTTGCAAGAGACTGTAGGAAAAATAAAAGGGATAAACAAGTTGATAATAAAAATAATTCTAACCCTACTCCTAACACATAATTTGCAAATGTTTTTCAACATGAATTGCTTGTTTGTTCTGGATCTTCTTTGAATGATGAATGGATTTTAGACTCTGGGTGTACATTACATGTCACTCCTAACAAGACCTATTTCTCCTCCCTGACTCTATATGATGGGGGAAAGGTCATGTTAGGAGACAATACTGCTTTAGATATCAAAGGTGTTGGTAATGTTCCTCTGAGGATGTTTGATGGGGTTGTAAGGGTTATTGAAAATGATAGGTGGGTTCCCTTCTTGAGAAGGAACCTGCTGTCTGAATCTGTCTTTGATGATTTGGGTTGCACTATTAGCACTCGGGATGGAAATAAGACTGTTTCTAGAAATGGAAATGACCTTAATAAGGCTAATAACAGTGGGGGCCTTTACTTAGTTGATTGCTCCCCAAAACTTAACTTAGCTACTTCTGTTGCTAATGGTGCCACTAAAAAACAAACTGAAATTTGGCATAACAAATTGGGTCATATTGGGAATGTGGGTTTGAATAAGCTGTTTAAAAGTGGATTTTTGTACTTTGAACTTGAAAACCTTGTTTTTGTCAAAATTGTGTTTTTGGTAAGAAAACTAGGCATCCTTTTGTACATCATCTTATGTTGCCTCTGCCCCTTATAATTGGTTCATGATGATATATGGGGACCCTGCAAAGTGAGTACAACTGGAGGTAGAAAGTACTTTCTATCTCTAGTTGATCACTTTTCCAGAAAGGTGTGGGTTTTCTTATTAAAAACTAAGGATGAAACCTTTGAGAGTTTTAAAAACTAGAAAACATTGGTTGAGTCTCAATCCAACTTTAAACTAAACGCTTTGAAAACTGATAATGGCCTTGAGTTCTGCAATAATGAATTCAATGTTTTTTTGTAAAAATGAAGGGTTTAAAAGGTTGCTTATTGTCCCTGTAACTCCTCACCAGAATGGTACTGCTGAAAGGATGAACAGAACCTTGCTTGAAAAGGAAAGGTGTATGCTCATCAGTTTTGGCCTTGGCAATTCCTTGTGGGGTGAAGCAGTGGCTACTGCTTCATACCTGATTAACAGATTCCTATCTTCTGTGATCAATTTTAAGACTCCACACGAAATGTGGTCTGGGGTTAAGCCAAACATCTTACATTTAAGGCCTTTTGGGTTTGCAGCCTATGCCCATGTTTCTCAAGGTAAATTACAACCTAAAGCCTTAAAATGTGTAATGTTAAGCTATCCTGAGGGAGTTAAAGGCTATAAGCTACTGGTTGTACAACCAGGGGCTTATAAATGTATTGTATCCAGAGATGTTACTTTCAATGAATGTAATTTTCCCTTTTAAAGAACTGATGTTGTCTTGAGTAAGTCTGCATATGCTTCTGATGGGAATTTCTTTGAATCTTTGGATAATGATGACAATGTGAATGAAGAGAACCATAATGGAATCTTCCACAATGCTGCATATGAATATACATAGTCTGAGACAGAGCAAAATGATAACCTCAATGGAGGTGAATAGGTAGTAGTGAGTTCAGACTCACAAGGTAGTTTTTCTGGTTCTCAGACTCCTTTTGTGCATGATCTAACTGACACTACTGTTACAAATGATGTGCCTGATAACAATAATGACACTGATAATCATGATACACCAAATTTAGCTGATTATCAACTGGTTAGAGATAGAGAACCTAGAACTATTATTCCTAACAAAAGATATTTCTCTAATCTTGCTGAATGTTTGTTGGTTGCTTCTGAGGTAGTTAAACAGTTAGCTCCTGATAGTTTTGAACATGCTATGAAGTGTCCTAAGTCTAATGAGTGGATGAAAGCCATGCAGGAAGAACTTCAGTCCATGTACTTTAATAGGACTTGGATTTTAGTTCCTAAACCTAAAAATGCAAAAATAATTGACTGTAGGTGGGTTTTTAGGTTAAAAGATAGTCTTGATCCTACTGAACCTCCTAAGTTTAAAGCCAGGATTGTAGCCAAGGGTTTTAGACAACAGGAAGGAATTGACTACCAAGATATCTTTGCACCTGTTATAAAATTCAAAACTTTGAGATTAATGTTGGCTGTAACCACTGTTTTTGACTGGGAGTTGGAGCAAATGGATGTTAAGACTGCTTTTTTGCATGGAGACTTAAAAGAAACTATTTTTATGTCTCAACCTCCTGGCTTTATCAATAAAGAGCTTCCTGAACATGTTTGTCTTCTTAAAAAATCAATCTATGGACTTAAATGTTAAACCAAGACAATGGAATTTGAAGTTTGATTCCTGCATGAGTGAACTTGGTTTTTTAAGGAGTAAATATGATACTTATCTGTATTATAAACATGTTGGAACTTAAAATGCTATTTACATCCTACTGTATGTTGATGATATTCTCTTGATTGGTCCATGTAAAATGCTGATTATTAGTGTCAAGGATGATCTGAAAGTGAATTTTGACATGAAGGATATTTATTGGCTCTGCTAAGAGAATTTTGGGTATAGACATTACTAGGGATAGATCCAATAGAAGCATGTTTTTGTCACAGGGTGATTACTTGACTAAAATCTTGGATAGGTTTAATATGAAGGACGCTAAATCTACCCCCTTACCCTTAGAAGGGCATTTAGAACTCTCTAGAGATCCCTATCCTATGACTTTAGAAGAATCTGAGAAAATGGCTAATATCCCCTATGATGTTGCTTCTGGCTCTCTCATGTATGCCATGCTTTGTACTAGGCCTGATCTTGCTTTTGCTGTCAGTATACTTAGCAGGTTTATGTCTGATCCTAGGACCAAACATTGGACTCCTATGAAATATACTCTAAGATATTTGTCTGGTACTAAGAACCTAGGTCTGAAATATTCTAATGTTGATTCATGTGATCTGAAAGGTTTTGTTGATTCTGATTATGCTGGATGTAAATATTCAAGGAAGTCTACTGCTTCTTGGTTCTTTACATGGGCTGGTAACTGTATATATTGGAAATCTCAATTGCAATCTGTAGTAGCTTTGTCTACCACAGAGGCTGAATATATTGCATCCACTGAGGCTATCAAAGAGGCAAAATGGTTAAAAGGTATAGTGGGTGAAGTGTTGGGGATAAGTATTGCTCCTACTGTCTTTTCTGATACCCAAAGTGCTATATACTTGAGCAAAGACCCTATGTATCATGAAAAAACTAAGCATATAGATGTTAGATTTCATTACATTAGGGATGAGATTTCTAAAGGTAATATTAAAATTGATAAGATTACTGGAGATGTTAATCCTACTGATTTTGGTACTAAAATTGTTCCTACTGCTAAATTTTTGTTTTGCAGGCAGTTCATCAAAATCTTTGAAGTACCTTGATCTTAAGGGTACTTATTTGGGTTGATGATGAAAGGGTGTAATTTGGTCCAAAGAATCCAAATGCGGCAATGATGAAAAATGTTCTTAGGAGTTGTGCTGCATCACAATTAGTCTTAGGAGGGAAAATTGTTATATTTGTAATCCTAATTCTAGTTTTATTCTCTATGATGTTTTAATACCTAGATAGGAAGGTAAAGCAAGGTTAGAAAGTAATTATATTTAATGGACTCTAATTGATTTATTCAATTAGACCATTAAATTTGGTCTCACCCATTTCAGTTTCTTGTGCTGCGGTTTGGGCCTGATAATTTCTTAGTCCAGTCCGGTTCTCCTTATTTGACCCAACTCGTTTGATTCACATATAAAACGTCTCCTTCCACTCTTTTGGAGACATCTTCTGCGTCATTTTTGAAACCCTAAATACATAGAGGCGATTCTGAGAGCTTGTGCGTTGAATGAGAGAGAAACCTCTGGTTTTCCTTTCAAAATCCGAAATCACTTGAAGCCAGAATAAGATGAGAAAGGCAAGAAGTAGATCGTGTCGTAAAGCTCAAATCCAGAGAAGTTGGTCCGAGTCCAAGAATCTGAGAATTCCTGGGTTTTGGTAGCTTCGTCCGGTTATTTGTGTTCCTTTTCTTATTTTGTTCGTGTGCTTGTTTTTTGGCTGATTCTTGTGTGTTGGATCTGTTATTTTCGTACCTTGCTTTGCAACCATCTGTGTATTCAAACTGTTCTGAGCTAGTGGATTCTTTGGATCGTGTTTTCCTTGTTGAAACCCTGCACAGTAGGATTTATCTTAACTGCGTCAACATATCATGTGTTCATTTCTTTAATTTCTGTTTGGTTGATCTTGAAGTTTGAATCCGATATTTTGACTGTGACTATTGATATAGTCTGAGAACACTACTTATGATAATATTCATCATCCAATAATAAAAGGGATATCCATTAATATGGCCAAGGTCTTCACAAGGGGCAATGGCCTACTTAGATACGCCCCTAATTGGCAGGTTCCAAAATCCTATACTTAAAAGCACTACGGAGAGAGAGAATTTTCTCCCGCCTAAGTGCTTTTGGCCTGATTGTCATTTCACGTTCCGAAAAAATTTACTCTTGAAGGGGCACCTCGCATATCTCACTTATTTTTTTTGCAGATGATAGCCTTTTGTTTGTTAAGGTCACACATGGGGAAGCAACTATTGATGTGGAATTGACAGTTTGCCTCCAAAAATAAAAAACTTTTTCTGGCAGGTATGTTGTGGTCCGTGGCGGATCCAGGAATAAAAGTTATTGGGGCCAGAATAATAAATGAAGTACATTTTTGGAAAAAAGCGTCTCCACCGTCTCGAAAAAACATTAATTTAGTATATTAGAATGAATAGCAAAAGTGTTTTTATTTTTTTACTTTTTTTGTTGTGTTTCTAACTATTATAGTATTATGAAAGTTTATTCTAGGATACATGAGAATTGGTTCAAACTAAATAAAATTAAAGCATATAACAATACAAAAAATCCATAATAAAGTTGATCACAATTTCTCTCCTCGAGTTTTCATCCTTTTATTGTGGTCTATTACAGTTTCAATTGTGCATTGTAACTATGAAATAAATCTCCTTCTATAAAGAAACCAAACTGTAACTAAAAAACACATTAGTCATCGATTCTATTACTCAAATTAGTCATCAAAATTAACTTATGAAGACATTGAAGTACTACAAGTTTGTAAGGCATATTTATACTTGAACGGCCAGATAAAATGCTTGATTCAACAATCTATTCATTAAGACTGATAAATAATGAAAAAATAATTTTTTTTGTGTGATAACTATCTCACTATTCTTACGTAAATTTGTTAATTGAGTTATTGTGTAGTTTAATTTACAATTGGATAAAAGATTTATTTACCTTATATAGTTAATTTTAATCTGTTGGCTTACTATTTACTACTCACTAACATTTTTATAAATAAAGATAAGTTATACTCCATGCACATGCCACAATCCTTACACTTAGCTTGTCCGGTTTCCGTTTTGAATCTGGCTATTCATTCGCCTTCGGTCTGTTCTTACTTCATGGCAGGGTGCAATTATTTTTATTTTTTTTAGAAATTTAAATCATTTAATTTGATATTTAGTCCCTTCCATATAAGCCTAAAATGTTTTACGCATTGGGTAGAGCCGGCCAAAATTTATGGGGGATTGGAGGCATCTTTAGTTTTTAGTTGGGGGCAAATGTATACACTGATTTTTCTTCCTAATGAAATAAGGGGTATTAAACTATTAATTGAGTTTTATTGGGGGCAGCTGTCCCCCTCTCTTAAGAATAAAGATCTGGATTATTTTAAATTTTGGGCCTAATGGACTGTTTTTTTACTTTCAGGCCTGTTAGCCCTTTTGTATAAATACTCCTTTACATTTACATCTTCTCTGCTATCAATAAACTTCTTCGGATTCTCTCTGCAACTCTTTCTTCACACCATACTTTCTTCTTGCAATTCATATTAGTTTTCACATGGTATCAGATTAAGGTTTAGATCCTTACTGATTCGTTTTCTTCATTCTAATCGATTCTTTCTAATCGATTCAATCGATTTCTATAATCGATTCCTTTTCTGTTCGTTTGCATCTTCCGCAAACCCTAGCAACGATGGCTCCACCGATAAACCCTCTTATCAACATGGATCCGCCCCTGGTTGTGGTCTATTGCCAACAACATAAAATTTGCAGGGTAGAAGGGTGGAATGTGCGGTTAGTTGCGGTGTTTGTGGTGCTGCTGAGGAATCTCCGATGCATCTCTTCATTCGCTGTCCGGAGGCAAGGAAAGCGTGGAGTGCAGTGGGCTGGAGGTGGTCAAGAGCTGTGGTTGGCAGTTTCTTGGAGCAGGTGGAAGCGGAGTTTAAAGCTAAAAATAATGAGGAGAATTGTTGCGGGCTGGGCTGGATTTTGCGGGACGAGGGGGGAAACTTTCTGGCCGGGGTTTCGAAGGGCTGGAGTGGCAGCTTATCTCCATGGGAAGCCGAGTTGATCGGCATACGAGAAGCTCTTACTTGGATTAAACAGCAAGGCTGGGATTTTGTGGATGTCGGGTTCGATGCCTCTCGGGCTATTTCTGAAATTCTGAAGGGCTCTAATGTTTCGGCAGCAGGTTTGATTGCGTGGATATTTGAGATATCAGTTCGTGGTTTACGGACATTTCTTTTCATTATATTTGGCTATGTGCGAACAAAGGGGCTCATGAGCTAGTTAAAGTCGTTGGTTCTATGTCTGATGGCCACTTGTGATCGCAAATTATACCATACATCCGGGTGTAAATATACATCCGGTATTTTTGTAATAAATTGCAAGTTCAAGCCTTTAATTGATGTATCATGCTCTTGTCCTTAGGCTTTTCTTTTTTGGTTTCTTTAGCTATATGTCTGTACTCACCCATCACGCCACATATTACCTTTTTGTTCTCTTTTTGTTCTCTTACCAGACCTTTTCATTAATTCAGCTCTAGACCCTTGTTTTCAATTACGTAATGTTAGTCTTACCTTACTTCCTTTTTTTCTTTTTTGTGATCAACTTTGGTTATAATTTAAATATTTCTTTAAATTGTGAATTATAAAATAAGTTATCTATGTTTCTTTGACTTTTTTTCTGAATTAATGCGAAGTAATTAAATATTTACGGAAATGATGTTGGGTTAAAAGTATTTACCAATATACTATTGGGCTTAACAAGTCACCAAACGATTTGGCGACTTACAAGTCGTCAAACGATTTAAAATAATGTTTAAAATAAATGTACATGAGTAATGTGCATGAGTATACTAAAAAGAATGTGATTAATTTTCTAATTGAAGAACGATAAGTTATAAATTATTTTGAAAATAAAATTTATTATATTTCAAATTTTTATATACCGGAGTATAATAATAGTTTAGTCAATTCTTAATAAAAAATCTATTATATGTGCATATTATAGAAATGAGTTTTATGTTAAACTCAAACGGATATAACGCTTAAAAGAAATGAATATGCACAAATGAGCTTTTGAATTTTTGAAAACTCATTTTGTAAGTTATGTGATGGATAGTGTACCCGGGGGGTATTGTGACTTGGTTACAAATGGGGAAATGGGGTGCTATTTATAGTAGCAATAAATGCCGGACAGGGACACGTGTCAAGCGTCCATTGGCCGAGGGGTCACCTCAACTGGTTGGCGCTGGCAACCGAATGTGGCCGCATTTAATGCGGCTGTTGGATGGGACGTTGTACAGGGTACGGTGATCTGTACGCATGTGGAGCGGATATTGTGTCGGAGGAGGCGCCCTCGGCAGTAGATGACTAGCCGAGGGCTCTGAGTACCGGGGACCCCCTTAGTGCCGAGGGCTCCCACTGCCGAGGGCTACTGACTTTCGCCGTTTTTCCCAGTGACTTTGTTTTCCTGTCTTGGCCCTCTTGTGAGAGTTAGAGCCTTCGGCCAGGGGGCCGAAGGCACCCCTGGTGCGCATTGTGGGCTGCTTGGTACTCTGGGCGCTGTGATTTGGGCCTGTTGTGCTTTCTGGGCCTGTTGGGCCTTTATTGGAGTAGTAGGAGTCTGTGGGCCGGGGGTTCCCGGGCCATATACTCCATCAGGAGTCCCCCACTCCTTTTGCCGAAAGGTACTTGAGGGAAAAGGAGTAATTGTGTTTGTCCTCTGCCGTTGTTCCGTTTGTAGTTTGTAGGGTTGTGGGTAGTTTGCTGTTTGTTTATTCTGCTGAGGGCAGTCCCTCAGTTACCCACATGTCGGGACTTGAGGGGTCCTGTTTGTGATTTTTGTGATTTTCCCGAGGGGGTCCTCCAGTCCCCCACTCCTTGAGGCACTTGCAAAGTGGTGAAAAGGAGTATAGTAGTTGTGTTACTGTTTTGGGCCGAAGGCTGATGCTTTTCGTTTTATTTTGGGGGGATGCCTCGTTAAAAACCTCATTAGGAAAAACCCTGTGGGAAAAAATCCTAATGAGGGAAAAAGAATGCACCAAATTCCCCCAACGATGAATCGAGAATGTGAAACCTTGGTTCGAAATGGAGAATAATGATGATGCCGAAGGCTTTCCCTGTTCCGAGGGCTCATGTGTTGATTAGCCGGAGGCTTGCTTTTGATACACTGGGAGGTGCCGAAGGGGAGTCCCTCAATCTGGGGATCGAGGGCGTAATGAATGAGGGTAGTAGTTGAATTGTTACCGAGGTGTCCCCTGTTTGTTGATTAGTTGGTGATGAGGATATCCGAGGGCCCCCATTACCTGTGTGCCGTAGGCTATCCGTCAATGAGGCATACTCCTCGAGGGCTACCCGGCCCTCAAAGTGCTGAGGGGGGATCCCCGAGGGGTGGCCTGATATGAAGCCTTGGGCTTATGAAGGAGTGATCCCGAAGGCATCTGTTACGTAGTGTGTGGGGCACAAACCAGGAGTGTCTCCGGGTAAGTGTACCCGGGGGCTCTTCTTGATGAAGTGGAGTGAAGTAAAAAGCCCGGGGGCTCCCCAGAATATAGCCGTTGGAAATATAGCCGTTAGAATATGTAACGCTAGGATATAGCCGTTGGGGGGGTTGCCACGTGGTGCGTGCTCGTTGCCTGCCCGTGGGCGGGCGTCACCGATTGGGTGAAACCACGGTTGGTAATGATGGCAGTCCAACCGGAGGCCCCGTTTGCAGGCCCAAGCCCGAATCCTAGCGCCTATAAATACCCCATGGCCGGCTTCACTTCCCCTTGTGCGAAATCATTGTAGCGAAGCCCTGCCAAAATTTCTAGAGAGAGAAACAGCCGCCTTCGATCAATCCCTGCCTTAAGGTCAGTTCCCCATCTGTATTCTCCCTCCTTAGCTAGCTGTAGCGGCCTTAGTTCTAGGAGTTGTGCCTTAGAGAACTCTAGTGTTTCCGAGCCCTCGAACTAGTGCATAGATGTCTTCCCAAAGTGATTCCCAGGACATCTCGGGGGCGCCCTCGATGGAGGATGAAGTCATCTCGGACGTGGAGTCCACAAGCGAACAGCCCTCGGTGGGACAAGATGCTGTCTTCGCCATGGAGCTGCAGAGAGCCCTCGTTGCTGAGGCGGAAGCCGAGGGCTTTGAACAAGAGTGTGAAGATGAAGAGCTGGCCCTCGCCTGGCAAGCAGCTGAAGAAGAGGCGCATAAAGAGGGCGCGAGGGTCACTGTTGCTGTTCTCCCCCCTCGGGGCACTGGCGAGGCCAGCACCTCTCGACCGCTGAACGCGGTTCCCATCCGGGTGGCCCCCGGAAAGAAGAAGGCGAAGGTTGCTGCCCCCAAGAAGAAGGGCAGCGTTGCAGACCAAGGGAAGCCCCTCGATATGCCCGAGGGGTATTCCTACCTGAATACTGACGCCTTAGAGATAAGGTCGAAAGCTGACGCGGCATATTTGTATGTCACTCAACTACATGTGGGCCCCTCGGCCATCGTGGTGGCACCGGGTCCCGATGACGTCCTCTCCCGGGCTCCCGAGGGCTGCATTGCGGTGCACATTCTTTCCGTGTCCATGGGGCTCCGGTTCCCCCTACACCCCTTCCTCCGGGAGTACCTCCGGTATGTGGGTTTGGTCCCCTGCCAACTGACCCCGAACAGCCATTCCTACATCACGGGCTTCCTCCAGCTCTGCAAATCCCTGGGGATAACACCTAGTCTGGATCTCTTCTTCCAGAGCTTCAACCTGTGCCGGGGGGGGGGGGGGGGGGGCATGCGAATGCCGAGGGCTTCGCAAACTTGCAGCAAGTGGCCCTGTTCAAGCTTTTCACTGAGGCGCCCTCCTCGAACAAAGGGTGGAAAGACCGGTGGTGCTACGTGAAGCTGGCCGAGAGCCCCTTCCCGAGGGAATTGCGTGACCGGTTTAGGAGGCATGAGAAGAGGAGGAGCGCCGCCCTCGAGAAAGACGGCAGGATCCTGGCCAAGATCCCGGAGGGCCGAGACAAAAATATAACCATCAAGGAGTGCACCCAAGAGGAGGACCTCTACACCCTCGGGTTCCGGCGGTATAGCTTCCTGGGGGAAACGGGTGAAAGGTTCCCGACTTTTGAGAGAGCCTCCGGAGGTAGTGGCTGAGAGCATCCAATCCTTTAGACTTATGTATATTTAGGTGTAGATATGCTTTTTGTTGTATCTTTTCTCCTTCGGCTTTAACCGTTATTATTTTTTCAGGTATCAACATGGACCTCAATGCCTTCGCCAATCTGAAGAAACAAAAGGTCAAGGCCCCGGGCCAGAAGGAGCCCCCTAAGCAGAAGCCCCTCGGGGAGTTGAAGAAGGGCAGTGAGCCCTCAGGGGAGGCCGCAAAGCGGAAAGCCGCCGGCAAGGCGCCAATCCCCGAGGGGAAGAAGCAGAAGAAGGGGGATGCCGGGAAGAAGGCCCCCCTGGTGGTGGTGGTGGACGAGCACTCCGCGTCTGAGCCCAGTGCTCAAATGACAGCAACCGCTCCTCGCCCGCCCTCGGGTGAGGCAATCCTGCCCCGGGAGGACATACAGTTCTCCCTGCCGAAGGGGGCAGCCATCACTCATGGCACAGTAGACCCCCGGGAATTTTTGGGCGGGGCTACCCCCGCTCTGGATAGGAGGGCCCTCGGGAAGCTCGACGATGAAGCCCTCGAATCCAAAATCCTCCGGTCCTCCCTTACCGTAAGTTCTTCTCCTTCTTTCCTTCTTGTCTCTCTTTTCTTTGCATAGTGGCTTAACCCCTTACTTTGTTGTTTGTTTTAACAGGCCTGCATAGCCCTCGGCGAACACGCCAGGAGGTTCGATGAGTGGCGCCTTCAGAAGGCGCAAAAGGAGGAGTCCTTCAAGAAGCTGATTCACGACAATGCCGAGGCCATGAGGCAGATGGCTCAGCTGGAGAGGGACCTCCAGCAGGCGAGGGCGGAAGCTGAGAAGGCGGCCATGGAGAAGGCGGAGGTGGAGAAGGCTGCTGCCGAGGCTGCAAAGAAGGCCGCCGAATTTGCCGAGGCCGCAAAAGCAGAGGCCGCCGCCGGTGCAGTCGCTGCCTTCATGACCGAGGGCTGGAAGGCCGAAGGCCATAAAGACTGGGTGGCCTCGGTCGTGGAGAGATCTGCCGACGGGTGGGTGAAGGGCCCCGGGGTAATGTGGCTAGCCCGAAAGGGTAAAGATTACTATGCCGGGGGGAGTTCTTCACCCAGGCCTTGATCTACAGGAGGCTTGCCCGGAATTTGAAAATTGAGCCATTGGCCTTTGATCCGGCGGGTGATGAAGCAGAGGTTGTCGAGAGGCCATACGGTTGAAGACTTGGTGATGAAGCAGAGGTTGTCGAGAGGCTCCCCCCCCCCTCCAGCCTGATATCAGGGTCCCCCTCCCCGAGGGCGTCGAGAGGCCAGAATTGGAGGATTCTGAGCTCCTAAAAGAGGCTGAGGGTGATGAAGCAGAGGTTGGCACGGAGGTCATCTCAATGCCCGCGGAAGAGGCTGCCCCCGGAGCTGAGAATATATGATCTGTATTTAGCAGTTTTTTGAACGTCTTTTTTGTATGTAATGGATATTTCGGCCTCGGCCATATTGTAATATATACATTTGAATTTCTTCTGAATGAATGATTGCCTTCGGGCTTTGTGTATATGACTTGTCCTTTCGAATTCGTTTCTTCTTGAATGTATGCCTTCATTTTTTTTTTGAATGTACGCCTTCGCTTTTCTGGATGTATGCCTTCGCTTTTCTAAATGCTTGTTTAGGACTTAGAATATATTCTCCCAAGTGTAGTGCTTCTCGTAGCCCTCGGCCATTAAGTATATTGAGTCAGTTGAACCTTTCACCGAGGGCACAATGTTCAGGACTTAGAAATATTTCTAAGTGTTTGTTCATCTGTTGGCCCCCGGCCGGTTCCTCCCCTCTGGTTCCATGTAGCCTTCGTGAGATAGCCGAAGGTGAGATGCTTAGGACTTAGAAAATTTTTCTAAGTGTTTGAATACAGTTTTAGCCTTCGGTAGTTGGGCACCCTTCGCTGGATGTATGACCGAGGGCCCAGAAATAGTTAGGACTTAGAATATTTTTCTAAGTATACTTTTGCAAGTCCTCATCCGTATGGCCCTCGAGCTGTATGGAGATTAGACCGAGGGTAAAAACTTTTGGGACTTAGGAATTTTGCTGAGTGTAGCATGTGTGAAGTAGGAGCCCTCGGGTAGCCTGGAGGTTTGACCGGGGGTCAAAATATGTGGGACTTAGAAATTTTTTCTAAGTGTAGCTTCACCAAGTCTTCAACCGTATGGCCTCTCGGGCAGCATGGAGATTTGGCCGAGGGTCAAAATATGTAGGACTTAGAAAATTTTTCTGAGTGTAGTATGTACGAAGTAGGAGCCCTCGGGTGACTGTGAGGCCCCTGTCTCAGATATACCTTCGGTTGACTGGTGGTTCCATAGGGGGCAAAGCATTTAGGACTTAGATTATTTCTCTAAGTATTTCCTGCTGCTGGCCTTCGGGAGGGGGGCCTTCGGCTGTATACGTTGTAGGTTTAGGAGAGTTTCCTTTGCCTTGTGATGTTGGCTTATGGCAATAAAAGCCTCCGGTTGTTTGTTATATCCCTTCGGCATTTAGTGAGCCTGTCATGTTTTGTGATGAGGGGTACGACTTAGAAACAACACTTGGTGTTTGTTCCGATGTACGGCCCTCGGTACTTGGTACCGAGGGGTCTTCTGTGAAAACACTTGGTGTTTTTTCTTCATTTGTCGTATGGAATTGTGGTGTCTACCCTCGGTACTTGGTACCGAGGGGTCATCTGTGGAAACAATTGGTGTTTCTCCCCATTTGTTGAAATCTGCTAGTGGCGTGCCCCCCCCCCCCCCCCCCCGGCACCAGGTGCCGAGGGGTTTCCTTTTGGGGACAGGTGGTGCTTTGTTGTAGGTGATAGTATTGTCTACCCTCGGCACTTGGTATGAGGGCTTGGCCCCTGTGATAATCTTGTTCCGTGTTCTCGGTGTCTTCAAAATGCCTTCATTCTTCAGAATTCTTAGGCCTTGGGCCGTAAAATAATACATTCACTAGTTATGAGGGCTTGGCCGCTCTGATGTTATTGATAAAATTTAACTAAGTGATGTACATTCCAGTGCCTAGGGACTTCAGTCCCGTTAGGGCGTTTTAGCTTGTAAGTTCCGGGTTTGATGATGGCTGACACGATGTAGGGGCCTTCGAATTTTGGTGCCATCTTTCCGCCCTAGGTTGGTTGGCTAGCTTCCCTTATTCGGAGGACATAGTCCCCCACTTGGAATTCCCTGGAGCGAACCTTGGCGTCAATGTAACTCTTCACCTGCCTTCGGTAGTTTTCTGCGCATATGAAGGCTTGCTCTCGGCGTTCTGAAATAAGGTGGAGATCGAGGGCCATATTGGCGTCGTTGGCCTCTGGATCATACTGTGTGACCGTTCGGGTTGAGAGAGTTACTTCAGTGGGGGCTTCGGCTTCAAATCCGTAGCAAAGGGAGAAGGGTGTCTCGCCAGTTGCCCGCCGAGGGGTGGTACGGTAGGCCCATAAGATGTTGTGGAGCTCTTCCACCCAACCACCCCCTTCGGCCTCCAGCTTCTTCTTTAGGCCCTCAAGCAGGGTCCTGTTGGCGTTCTCCACCTGACCGTTGCCCTGAGGGTAGGCAACGGATGAGAAGGTGTGTTTGATGCCCCATGCCTCTAGGAGGGCACAGAAGGGGGCTGCCTCAAACTGAGTTCCATTGTCGGAGATGATTTGCTGAGGGACGCCAAACCTTGTGAGGATGTTCTTGAGAACAAAGTGACGACACCTGGCCTCAGTGATGCTGGCGAGGGGCTCCGCTTCCACCCATTTGGTGAAGTAATCGATGGCGACAATGATGTACCTGTTGTTGGAGGTACCCCTCGGTAGAGGGCCTACAAGGTCTATGCCTCATCGAGCGAAGGGCATGGATGTGCTGATGGGGGCATAGTTGACCGCTGGCCTGCCGGGGGCTTTCTAGAAGTGTTGGCATGCTGGACACCTCCGGGCAAGATCTGCACAATCCCGGGCCATCGTAGGCCAGAAGTAGCCCTGGATTATAAGCCTTCGGGACATGGAGAAGGGTCCCTGGTTAGCTGAGCAAGTGCCACTGTGTACTTCCTCCATTGCTACTTCGGCTTCATCTTGATGAAGGCACCGAAGCAACGTCCCATTGTAGGACCTTTTGTAAAGCCTCCCGACCTCGATAGTGTAGCTGGGAGCCCTCAGCTTTGCCAGCTTGGCGCGGGCCTCATCCTCGGGCAGTTGCCCTGCGGTGATGAAGGCAACAATGTCCGAGATCCAGTCCTCCTGTCATTGTTGTATGTCCATGACGGGGCTAGCATGTATGCTAGAGAGGCTGAGTTCTTCTACTTTGGCAATCTTTGGGATATGCTCAAGGGATTCTGCCGAGAGCTTTGATAAAATGTCGGCCTCGGAATTTTGAGCCCTCGGTATTTGAGTAAGAGAGTGTGCCTCAAATACCTCAAGCAACTCCTTGGCCGCCTCCTTGTATTGCTTCATTCTCCCTTCCTTGGCTTCGTACTCCCCGGAGATTTGGCCGACTACCAACTTGGAGTCGCACTTGACGTGGATTTGTCGAGCCTTCATGTTAGCTGCCAGCCGAAGGCGACAGAGGAGAGCCTCGTATTCGGCTTCATTGTTGGAGACTTTGAAGGAGAAACGGACCGCATAATAGGCCCGGAAGCCCTCGGGTGAGATGAGAACCACCCCTCCTCCGCATGCCTTGATGGCGGAGGAGCCGTCGGTGTAGAGGGTCCACCAATCTTCCGAAGGGGCCGAGGGCTCCTCGTCCGTGGCTGCCCTTGCCGTACACTCCGTCACGAAGTCCGCTAGGGCTTGGCCCTTGATGGCGGGCCTAGGACGGATGTCGATGTTGTATTGGCTCAAGAAGACAGCCCATTTTACCATTCGGGAGGAGCTAGTGGGGCTCCCCATCAAGGCGCCGAGGGGTTGGTGAGTGAGGACCAGGACCGGGTGAGCCTGGAAGTAATGGCCCAACTTCTTGACGGTCCACACGATAGCCAACACCGTTTTTTCTACGGGGGAGTACCGAAGCTCCGCTTCCCGGAGGGTCTTGCTAACATAGAAGATGGCATGTTGGATGTCATCCTCTTCCCGGATGAGTACAGAGCTGATGGCAGCCGGGCTAACATCCAAGTAGAGGTACAGGATTTCCCCTACCTTGGGTTTAGAGAGCACAGGGGGTGAAGATAAGTATCGTTTCAGCTCCTCGAATGCCCCCTGACATTCTGAAGTCCACTGGAAACCGGCGGTTTTCCTCATGATCTGGAAGAAGGGTAAGGACTTCTCCGCCGATTTTGATAAGAAGCGGTTGAGGGCCGCCAGGCGGCCCGTCAACCGTTGGACCTCCTTCACGTTGCGTGGGGGCTCCATGTTGATGATGGCCTCGATTTTCTCGGGGTTGGCCTCAATACCCTTTCGGCTAACCATGTAGCCCAGGAATTTTCCCCCTTGGACGCCGAAGGTACACTTCTTCGGGTTAAGCCGAAGGCTAAACTTCTGCATGATGGCGAAGATCTCCCTCAGGTCGTCAGCATGGCTTGCTGACTGCTTGCTTTTGACGATCATATCGTCAACATATGCCTCCATGGTGCGCCCTAGGACGGCTTGGAATACACTGGCCACCATCCGAGTGTAGGTGGCACCTGAGTTCTTTAGGTCGAAGGCCATGACGAGGTAGCAGAAGATGCCCTCGGGAGTCATGAAGGCTGTTTTTTCAACGTCTTCCTCATGCATGTATATTTGATGATATCCGCGGAATGCGTCAAGGAATGACATGATTTCACACCCCGCAGTTTCATCCACAAGTTGATCAATATTTGGCAAAGGAAAGGGGTCCATGGGACACGCCTTGTTGAGATCTGTGTAGTCCACGCACATGCAGAATGAGGGTGGTTTCTGTGCGAGGACTACGTTTGCCAGCCATGAGGGGTATTTTACCTCCTTAATGTGCTTGATGGAGAGGAGCATGGTGACCTCCTTCTTCACAAATTCCCTCCTCTCGGCCGAGAGGGGTCTCCTTCGCTGCTGTACTGGTTTGGCCGAAGGGTCCACCGAGAGGCGGTGGGTGATGACCCTTAGGCTGATCCCCGGCATGTCCTCCGGCCCCCATGCAAAAACAATGGAGTAGGCTCGGAGGGCATTGATGATGCCGGTCTTCAAATCTTCGGGGAGCTTGGCTCCAATCTTCACGACTTTCTCCGGCTTGGCCGGATCGAGCGCGAAGTCTTCTACCTCCTCAGCGGGTTAAGCCCTCGGCCTCCTTCCTTCCGCTTCCACAGTTCCGGTGATGGTGTCAACGCGGAACTCCATCTTGCTAACCTTCTTCGTAACTTGAAGGTAGCAAGCGCGGGCAAGTTTTTGGTTCCCCCTTGAGTAACCGATTCCCCCCTCGGCTGGGAACTTGAGGCAGAGGTGCCTCATGGAGATGACGGCTTCGAGGTCCTCGAGGGCTGGCCAGCCGAGGATGATGTTGTGGGCGCAGTCGATGTTGACGACGACGAACTCCACTTCGAGCTTGGCTCTATGGAGGCCGTCGCCGAAGATGACCGGGAGGGTTATAACCCCCTCGGAATCAATGGTGTCGCCGGTGAAGCCGACAAGAGGGGTCTTGATGGGCCGAAGGGACCCCCTCTCAAGATGCAGCTCTCTGAAGGTGCTGAGGTACATTACATTGACGGAGCTGCCCGTGTCAATGTAAGTTCTGTGAATAATAGTGTCGTTGATCTCCGTGCGGATGACGAGGGCATCCCTGTGGGGGGAGGATACCGGGGGGAGATCAGCGTTGGTGAAGATAATCGGTTCCTCCCTCAGCCGCTTTACTGGGGGCAAATGAGTGACTTCCCCCACGTAAAGTGATTGAGCCCACTTCTTTCATTGACTCGTAGAGTCACCCCCGGTATTTCCCCCGTAATCATGAGGATGTGGCGTTTCTTTTCTTGGTACCGGGGGTAGTCCTCCTCCTCTTCCTCCAGATTTCCAATCTCCCTCTTCTTGCCGAGGGGGATGGTGTTGGGGTTGACCCATGCATTCGCTCTCGCAGTTTGCCCTCGGTGTGGCCCCTGATGAGGGGGGGCCTATTGATGAGGGCCCTGGACAAACTGGGACAGATGGCCCGCTTGTATTAATCTCTCGATGGCCGTCTTCAGCTGATGGAAATCATCGGTCCTGTGCCCCTGGTGTCGGGTGAAACGACAGTTGGGGTACTTCGGATTGATGGCAAATACCTCTGAGGACGCACGTGAATCTCGCTCCACGAGGCCCCTTTCTTCAGCAAAATCAAGAATAACGCTGACGAGATGCGTCAATGGCGTCCGAGGGTGCTCCAGAAGGACAGGTTGTGCCCAAGCCCTCAGGTTCCCCTTGTAGCCTCCCCGGGCTTGGCTTGGCCATGCCGGGGGCGATCACCGGAGGGGGCAGAATCCCTGGGATGATTGCGGGGAGCCCCCGGCCCCCGGTTACCTTTGTCTTCCGGCCGAGGGCGTTGCTGATCTGGAACATGGTGGCATTTCTCCACCTCCTCGGCCTCGGCGTATCGGTCGCCCCGCTGCAGGGCCCTTATATAATCGCGAGGGGGTTCGATGATGAGGCTCCTTGAGAAGTTTCCGGGGCGGAGTACTGTTTGTAGGAGGGTCAGGAGGGTCCCGTCGTCAGCGCCATCAACTTTATCAGCCTCCGTCCTCCAGCGCTCCAGGAAGTCCCGAAGGGTCTCCTCCTTCTTCTGCCTCACCGTTAGTAAGTGGGAGAAGTGTTTTCTTGTGTGGCGCCTCCCCGCAAATTGCGTCAAGAATCGCTGGGCGAGTTCTTGCCATAAGTCAATGCAGCCCTCGGGCAATCGATTGAACCATTCGTAAGCTGGCCCCTCTAGGGTGGAGAGGAACCAGCGGCACAAATATTCATCCGATGCCCCCACCATCATCATACTGTTTTGATACCTGCTGTAGTGCTCTTGGGGGTCAGTCTTTCCGTCATAGGGCTTGATGAGCTGCCCTCGGTATTTTTCCGGGATCCGGGCCGCCAATACCCTTGGGGTAAATGGCGTCCGGGTCCGGAGCTGTATGGTGGGTTCCCCGGAGCCCTCGGCTATCTTCTTCTGCATTTCTTCCATCTTGGCCATCATCGCCTCATACTTGAAGTCTGTATGAGGGGCGGAAGTGGTGGCGTGGGCTCTGGTGGCCTCCATCTCGTCAAGCCGGCGCTGGAGGGCCGCAATGATTTCGTCTCGGGGGTCCTTCGGGAGAGCCTCCGCCCCCTGCGAATGGACCCGGGCCGAGTGGGCCTGGTTGATTTGGTGGCGCGCGTCGTCGGCATGAAGAGGTGCCTTGCCTTTGTCCTGAGGGGGACGCCTTTCATTGGCCCTGGAGACGGACCCGCCACTTTCCTGAGGCCTTTGGAACGCCTTCCCCCCGAGGCGGTCTTGGACCCCTCGGCGGTCTTGCACCCCTCCGAGTCTTTCGAGGGCGGATGTCCGGAGTTGCTCCTTGTTCACGTTGTGGCGGTCCCGGGACTGGACTTCCTGGGAGGCCGTATCTTGAGCCACGACCTCCTCGGAGTTCCCCATCCGGAGGACCGGGTTGCCGAGGGGTCGTGGATGAGGGGGAGGCATAATATTCTCCCCCACCTGAGGTTGGAGGGGAACCAAAGTGCCGAAGGCACCCGGGTTCTGGGTGAGCGTCTGGATGAAGGCGGAGAGCGCCGATTGTACGTCTATGGTGATGACCGGGGGGCTAATTTGATTTTCGCTCCGGTCCTTCTTCTTGGCCTCGATGCTGAGGCGGGCATCGGGGGCATTTTGCTGAATCTGCTGGCGTAGGTCGACAGCCGTCTGGTCCAACCCGGCGATGACGCCGCCCCCGGGAGCCCTGTGGGAGGCTTCGGGGACGTCGACCTCGCCGAGGGCCAGGTTCCTGTCCTCTACATTCTTGGAGTTGGCACGAGTTGTTCTCAACATTTTAGATGGGTGTTTTTGTGTTTGGCCGAGGGGGAGGGTTTCTTACTTGATTGTTCGAGCTCTCAACGAGAGCACCAAATGATGGATAGTGTACCCGGGGGGTAGCTTATCCGAGGGGTTATTACGGGGAATAATAAGAGAGAAGTCAGAGCAAGTAAGTATAGAGAGAGAAAGTATATTTAGAAAGTATGCAGCGGGTGTATTGTGACTTGGTTACAAATGGGGAAATGGGGTGCTATTTATAGTAGCAATAAATGCCGGACAGGGACACGTGTCAAGCGTCCATTGGCCGAGGGGTCACCTCAACTGGTTGGCGCCGGCAACCGCATGTGGCCCCATTTAATGCGGCTGTTGGATGGGACGTTGTACAGGGTACGGTGATCTGTACGCATGTGGAGCGGATATTGTGTCGGAGGAGGCGCCCTCGGCAGTAGATGACTAGCCGAGGGCTCTGAGTACCGGGGACCCCCTTAGTGCCGAGGGCTCCCACTGCCGAGGGCTAATGACTTTCGCTGTTTTTCCCGGTAACTTTGTTTTCCCGTCTTGGCCCTCTTGTGAGAGTTAGAGCCTTCGGCCAGGGGGCCGAAGGCACCCCTGGTGCGCATTGTGGGCTGTTTGGTACTCTGGGCGCTGTGATTTGGGCCTGTTGTGCTTTCTGGGCCTGTTGGGCCTTTATTGGAGTAGTAGGAGTCTGTGGGCCGGGGGTTCCCGGGCCATATACTCCATCATTATGTATGTCCATTTAGTACCTCTGTAATGCTCATTTTAAAATGTTATATTAATGCATATTTCAAAAGTCTCATATTACATTAGATTTATATAGATGTTGATTATAGACACGAGACCACAAATCATGATACTCAGTGATGCTCACTGAAAATGTCTTGATGCTCAATGAACAAAACTTACACGTTTAATATCAATGCTCATCTTGTAAGCTACATGTGCTCATTTGTATAGGATTGATGCTCATTAAAAATTCATTAATGCTCATTTAACAGAACTCGTGATTTTCATCGATTTCAATAGAGGAGGTTTGATGCCCAATGAAAATATTGTGATGTTCAACTAACAAAATAACTAACAAATTCATTAATTCTCATTTTGTAAGTTACATATGCTCATCTGATACTGATCTTATGTTCATTTTAATAGGTTTGATTCTCATTAAAAGTTCATAAATGCTCATGCACAAGAAACCATGATTTTCATATCATTATAGCGGATGTTTGAAGCTCAATTAAAATGTCATGATGTTCAACTAACAAATCTTTTGATTTTCATATTAATGTATGCTTTGTAATTTATGTATGCTCATTTGGTACTGATGTTATGCTCATTTTTGAATTGTTATATGAATGCATATTTCAAAAGTATCATATTACATTAGACTCGCATATTAAAATTAATAGGAGTGTATTATAGTCATAATATAATAAGTTTTTATAAAAGAAAGAATAAGAAAAAGAAAAAAGAAACAAAAGATATGAAGCAGAGATCGTGATACTCATTGTTAGTCTCTTAAATACTCAATAAAATAGATTTGATGCTCATTAAAGGTACACTATTGCTCATTTAGCGGAATCCGTGATTTTTCACTTAAATTACAAAAAGGTCACCGAATTAATTTTGGCCTATATTAGTTATTGGGCTGTCTACCTTAGTTGGGCCGTTTACTGTAGTTTTTTAGTGCTCCAGTCCATTATAATACTTCTCATGGGCTGGATGTAGGATGCCCTACATACATCCGGATGTATAATATACCAACCGACTTGTGATTGGGTTATCCTCCTAATTTTATTAATGATGTATTAAATGCTGATTTTATTAATGAAAATTGAATTTGTTTCTGTCAATACACACACACACACACACACACACACACACACACACACACACACACACACACACGTAGCCATTGTATCATTAATTGTAGTATAGCCCAAAGTTTGATTTCTATTGTTGATCGAGGTGGATACAGCCCAAAAGAGAAGGCCCAACAAAAAGAAATGTTATATATAGTACAGCCCGGCCATTTACACCAGTAAAGTAACAGCCCAAAAGCCATCTGTTATATCCAAGGAAAGGTGTAATAGTAGTACGGTACTTTGCAGCACCCCAAAGTGCCCAAACAAAATTGAATTACTAATAAACTCATTAAATAATACTCACTCCTCAACCTATTCATTAAAATTTAATTCAATAAATTCATTAAACCATCGAATACTGACACACAATAACAAAAGTCATCGTTTGTTTTTTCTTTTAAATTATTAATTATTTAATCTACTTAATTTTTTATTATTTTTAATTGCAGACTTAATTATCTCATATTCTTTCGTGTTTTTAATTTGGACCATTTGTTAATTATTAACTAATCAGTTAATTGTAATTACTAATCATATGACTCAGGCCAGGTGATTAATTATTGGGGAATTGGATTTTGCACCACACTTTTTGGATCATATTATTTTATTATTATGTTGTTAATTATCTTTAACAAATTGATATCACTATATTATAAGGTTGTTACTTTTGCAATTGTTTACACTATAATGAATTAATAACTTTAAATGAAATAAATTTAGTTTTTAGGGTTTATAATTTATACTCCTTAATATGCTCGAAAAATGTCTATTGATAAATCAATTGCATTATATAGATTAAAACTCTTATTTTGACTGTTTTGTTAATCATTAGGTTATATTTTGACATTAATTATTTGTAATTTATCACTATTACCAACTTTATTTATATTATATTTGTACTTGTGTTAGAAAAAAGGTCCATTTTTTTTGCACAGGACTTTCGTATTCTCAAGACCGGCCCTGATTGCATGTAAAGTTTATAGAAGCAACCACTTTGCATATATGTAAAATAGATTATATTGTATGACTTGATGTGTAATTTATATTTAAGTTGCATGCAAAGATGTTTCAATGGTCTTTAAAAACCATGCAAACTATTTTACCACCCTATTTCATGTAAAATATTTTATATGGTACAACGTGAAATGATTTTTAATAAATGGCTCCCCACAGTTACGTTAAATACTCAAGTCAAAACTGTCAAATGGTGTAAACAGTTTCTACATTTCACATGCAAAACAATTGTTTAAGATCTCAGTTCAATATTTAAACCTGGCTGCTTGTAATATCTATTAGATCGAATGTCCTGCACATTAGCACATAGTTGTGTACACAACCGCACCCAAGCAAGTAAGTTTTTTTTACATCTATATGATCCTTGATGCCTTAGCTTTTTGCCTTATAGCCTTATCGGAGGAGCACATACTATCAATGGGGAGTCAGGGCACTGGGCCGGTAGAAAAATATTCTTGATTTTTTTTTACACGAAAGTCTTTATATTGAAAATAGACATTTTTAAAATTTGGGGTGAAGCCAGGGCCTAGGTTGCCACTTATGTATTAATGTACTATTAATGTATCCTTGATGCCCCTGCGTACTATCCAACATGTATTAATGTACTATTACTAGAAAGCTTATGTTGTTTGACTATTTTCTACATGTCTAATTTACATCGAATTCACCTTTCTTTTAGAGTATTATCTCCTAATTATCGCAATAGAAAGTATTTTAACCTTTTTTATATAGTATTTTACTTTTTATAGTAAGTTTGAGTGCGTAATAATAAAAAATGGTGACTTATGAGGAAGCTATTGAGATGAGAAGTTGATTGTATTATTAATGATTAAGGAATATATATAGTACAAGAGTCATGATCTAAGTAAGCTATACTAACCCTATACAAACAGGCCAGGCCCAGTACATTAATGAAACATAATTAATTAAGTCGTAATACGCCCCCGCAAGATGGAGGTTCCATTGGAAACTCCAAGAATTGTAAGAATATACTGCCGTTGAGATAAAAGCAGGTCAGTGGGGTGAGGTATAACCTCAATCCCAAGGAAGTGATGAAGCGGTCCCAAATCTTTGACAGAAAATTCCTTGGTGAGCTGAGATATGAACCGAGCAAGAACAGTGTCTGAGCTACCTGTTAACACAATATCATCCACATATACTAGGAAATAAATAAGTACACCTGCATGATTATAAACAAATAGGGAATGATCCGTCTGGGACCGCCGAAAACCCATGCTAAGTAAAAATCTGGAAAGTGCCAGATACCAAGCCCGTGGTGCTTTCTTAAGACCATATAAGGCCTTCTTAAGGCGGCACAAATGCTTAGGATGAACTGGGTCTTCAAATCCAGGTGGCTGAACCATATACACCTCCTCCTCCAAGGTGCCATGCAAGAAAGCATTATTAACATCTAGCTGTCGGATTGGCCAAGCGCGAGACAAAGCAATAGTAAGGACGATGCGTAAGGTGGCTGGCTTAAAAACAGGACTAAAAGTCTCAGAATAATCACGTCCGGGCTGCTGGAGAAAGCCACGAGCCACCAAACGCGCCTTGAACCGAGCAACACTGCCATCGGAGTGGCGCTTGACACGAAAAATCCATCGACAAGTAATAGGAGAGTGATGAGCAGGAGGAACAAGGTCCCACGTATGATTGCGTAATAAGGCTTGATATTCTTCATCCATTGCTTTCTTCCACCTGGAATCCTGCAAAGCCACTTTTAAAGAAGATGGTTCAAGTGTAGGGGAAATGGGATGCACGTTAGTATTATTCACAAAAGCACCACTGTAATATCTAGGGTTAGGTTTGCGGTGTCGGGCAGGGCGAGATGAAATGTTTGGCTCGGTAGTAGGCTGTGACGAAGGGTAAGAAGTGAGGGATGGAGGCACAGGGACCAAGGGACCTGGAAGTGGAGTGGGTTGGGTGTTGGTGTCGGGCAGAGTTTGCGGACTGGCAGCAGGAGAAAGGTTGGATGCTGCGTTCCAGTTGGGTGGGGCCTGGGCTTTAGGGAAGAAGAAACGGGGAGCCACCGAGCTTGAGAAGGACCGCGAGAGAGATTTGCTAGGCACGGAAGAGGACTGATCAGAAGATAGAAAAGGGAAATTGTGAGGAACAAATACAACATGACGCGAGACGTAGACACGACCGGAGTGATGATCAAGACAGTAAAAGGCAGATTGGGTAAGAGAATAACCAAGAAAGACACACGGAATGGATCGAGGTTGAAGTTTGGTGGAGGTGTACGGCCGAAGCCGGGGATAACACAAATAGCCAAACGGTTGAAGTTTGGAGTAATTAGGAGTGAGGTTATGTAATTTGGAGTAGGGGGAGGCACCATGAAGAATAGGGGTAGGTAGTCTATTGATGAGATAAACAGCAGTAAGAAAAGCATAAGACCAATACTGAGGAGGCATACCAGCATAGTGTAGTAAGGCCAAGCCGGTTTCAACAATATGACGATGCCTACGCTCAGCTAAGCCATTATGCTCAGGGGTATGAGGTGGTGTGGTGAAGTGAGAAATACCATGAGCATTGAGATAGGGGCGCAATTTAATAAATTCACCGCCGTTGTCAGAAAAAAAATTAATTATTCGAGAATTAAAATATTTTTCAACAAGGCGATGAAACTGAGGAAAAATTATGGCAACATCAGATTTTCTTTTTAAAGGGTAGAGCCAGATATAGCGAGTAAAATAATCAACAAAGATGACATAATAGCAATAACCATCAATTGAGGAAACACTAGAACTCCATACATCAGAATAAATTAATTCCAATGGTTTGGAAGCAGACATCGTATTATTAAAGAAAGGGAGTTTATGACTTTTATTGATTGAACAGGACATACAATGAGGAATGGGAGAAAACTTTATGTTTGAACCAGAAGATAAAAACTGCATGACACGACGCGAAGGGTGACCCAAAGTATGGTGCCAGGTAGATTGAGTGACATTGACAGTAGCAGATGTGAACACTGGGACATAGTAAACATCATGCTGATTCACCCCGCGTAGCAGTGGCGCCCCCGTGATGCGATCCTTCACAATAAAAAAATCAGGGAAAAATTCAACAGAGACATGATTAGTTTTGCAGAGCTTGGCCACAGAAATAAGATTCTTCTTTAATTTAGGAACACATAAAACATTTGACAGGGAGAGATGACGGGTAGGGGTAGATAAAACAGTGGTACCTTTATGAGTAATATTAAGTGACTTACCATCCCCTAACTTAACCTCTTCAGGACCCCCGTACTCAGAGTAAGTGGGGAAATGAGACACATCGGACGTAACATGATGAGATGCTCCGCTATCAAAAAGCCAGGGCTGATTTTGCATGGGAGTAGGAGCAGACACATAATTGGCATGTGGACCCGGCTGCAGGAGAACATTATGGTTCCGAAGGAACCGCTGAAGCTTGCGGCAGTGCTTGACCTCATATCCAATATTTTCACAAAAGTGGCACTGAAGCTGCCTGGAGGATCCGCGACCACCCCCAGAACCATACGAACCGCGACCACGACCACGGTGGCCAGAGAATCCACCGCGACGGTCGCTGTTGTTGTCACCATCTCGCTGGGCAGACTGTTCACGAAAACCGCATTGACCAGCGGTAGAGTTGGCCGTCGGTAGCAGCTGCGAGGGTTGCGAATGAAGGGCGAACTGCTTGGCTTCATGCTCCAGCAAAATATCCTGAAGAGCTGTTAACGGCATCGCTGTATCACGGACCCGAACAGCAGCAATAATTTCGGAATAATCAGGGGGGAGGCCATTGAGGATGCCAATGACAATATCCTCTTCGGGCATAGGGTTTTGAGACAGGGCCAATGCTTCAGCAAGTCCTTGCATCTCCGCAAGATATTCCGTGATAGATTTTGTACCTTTAACTGTTTTAGCAAAGGTAGACTTGAGCGACATGATACGTCCACGCGATAAACCAGCATACGTTTGAGAGAGGCGATCCCACGCCTCCTTGGCCATACTAGCCGAAGAGAGAAGAGGCTGAATAGTGTCCGAGCAACTGCCCAACAGAGCACTGAGAATACTTTTATCCTGGCGGTACCAGGTTTGATAGAGCGGATTCGGAGTAGATTTGTCAATATCAAGATGAGGGTGGGGGGTGGTAAGGGTACCATCCACATAATCTTCCAGGCCAAGTCCAATGAGAGCGGCATAAACCTGGGTTTTCCAAACTGGGTAATTGGAGGAAGTGAGTTTAATTGGAAAGTGCGTAGAGGCCGTGATAGTGATCACGGTGGAATCCGACGTGAGAACCATGGCTGTGTGATAGGAACTGTCGACGGCGGCGTTAAACCCTAGGCTGCGACGCTTGGGAACGAACACGGCTGATGGCCGAAAAAAATATTATTGTTTTGGCTTTTTAAAGTGTGGCTCTAGATACCATATTGAGATGAGAAGTTGATTGTATTATTAATGATTAAGGAATATATATAGTACAAGAGTCATGATCTAAGTAAGCTATACTAACCCTATACAAACAGGTCAGGCCCAGTACATTAATGAAACATAATTAATTAAGTCGTAATAGAAGCGATCTCGCCCAATTGATCACTGACTCACTCTCTCTTACGGGAGGTCTCAGGTTCGAAACTCAATGAAGTGAGTTTCAATCCAGATTAGTCCAGACTCCCCCAACCTTCCTCTCCCAGGCGTCCAGATTAGTGACTTACAAATAGGACTAAAATAATTAATTAAAGTCGATGAATAAGAATGTAATTTGTTATATGCAACGAGTACATTAACAATTTTTGTGACTGATCGTGGGCGTAATTAGGGGGCAATTTAATTAAGCCCCAACAAATTTAATTAAAATAATTAATTAAAGTCGATGAATAAGAATGTAATATATTTCCTGTAAGGAATATTTGTATTTAGATTTTGATGATGCTAGATTAATTAGGACTTTAGAGTACCCCTATTTAGACTTAATGTATTAGAATTTTCATTTGTAAAGTCTTAGTGTAATCGACTTGGCAGAATGCCTTCAGAGCAGAAGACCTTCTGAGCAGAAGGGCTCCAAGAGCAGAAGACCCTTCTAAGGCGTTATTGACCAGAGGACCTTTAGTTCTCTGCTTCAGAACAGAAGACCTCAGGGTCTCTGTTAGCCTTTACTCTGACAGAAACCCTCCTGGTTCTCTGTTGGATATATTCTCAACAGAAGTGCTCAAGACCTCCTCTGTTCAACTCTCAGTTAAAGACACCAGAAGGTCTGACACCTAGAAGAATTCCACAAAACCGGGAAATCAACTGAAAGATTCCTTCAACGGCTAGGAGTATTGAACGGAAAAGCTACAGTACGCGCATTAAATGCTCATTTAATGCTCCCCATGCTCCGTAGAGTAATTGCAGATGATTGGTCGCAATGTCAGAAATACTTTATCCCAAAATAGTAACCCGCCAACTTTACCGGGCTCTACTGGTCAAGTCAACTGATCGCTCATTTAATGCAGTTGTCCTCCTACTCCTCCAACGGGAAGACAACCTCAGTATAAAAGATACACTACGAAGAACAACCGGATAACTTTGCAATTTTTGCTAACCATTGCTACAACTCTTCATACAAGAAATTCAAACTCTGAAAAGCAAAAAGCCTCCTTGAGATTAACACTTCATCATCTTCTACAAGAGAAGGCAGAAGTTGGAAAAATACTTTTTCCAACCCAAGCAAAGTTCCAAGTGTTCTTCAACTCTTCAAGCTCATCACTTACAAATACTTTGTAACGAAGCTAGTTGGAGGAACCCCTGTGTTAACAGAAACTCTTCTTGCTACAAGAAGGACGTCCAAGTAACTGGAGTAGTGAAGTGGTGATACTTCCAGGAAGCTCAGTGAAAGGACCAGTCTTAAAGGAAGCCAGGTAGTGCATCCCAGGAGACATCTACACTTGAAGAAAACGTGGAGAGCTTCTTAAGTGATAGGGATAAGGCATTGTAAATGGAAGTCTTTACAGCTTAGTGGAACAGTGGACTAGAGGAACAAGTTGTTCCTTGAACCACTATAAAAATCCCTGGTGTCATTTACTTATTGCCTTAATTTTTGCACTTAGATAGAACTGTCTAACTCCTCAGACTTGGTATCTGTGTTCAGCAGAACTTGTCCTACGAGTTAACAGAAGGCCTATTGCCTTTGCTTCTCTGAGGCTAAATCAACAGAACTCCCTACCAGAACCCCATCCGCTGCCAGTCTGTTCTGTCAACAGAACAGGCTATTCTGTAAAATCTGGTACTTAGTTTTAAAAGCTAAAAACCAATACAGTCTATTCACCCCCTAGACTGTATCCAGTATAACCGGGACCAACAAGTGGTATCAGAGCCTCCTTGTTCTAATAATCTCTTAGGTTATTTGCTGAACAAAGATCCACTTGTTTTTCTGTTTGACCTCATTTCTATCTGATATAATGGATCACTCCTTGTCCAAGAATCTTATGTTCTCAGATCTGAAGTTTGATGACTGGAGGATCCGGATGAAAGCACATCTCTGTGCCCTGCATGATGAGATGTGGGAAGTTCTTGATATTGGCCCTTTCACAAGCTTCCAGAAGGTCAATCCTGAGCATGCTATTGACAACACCAGACCCCAGATGATCAGTAAAGCCAAGTCAGAATGGACCACTGAAGAGAGAAGAAAGTACAACCTGGACAATATTGCTAAGGACATCCTCTACAAGTCCATTGATGATAGGTACTTCAACAGAATAAAGAAGTGCAAAACTGCAAAGGAAATCTGGGATACTCTTGAGCTCATTGGAGCTGGTGATGAGCAAGAGAAGGACAACAAACTGACTATAGCCAACAAGAAGTTTGATGACTTCAAACTTCTCCCTGGTGAAAGCATCTCCAAGATGTATGACAGGCTCCTCACTCTCACTGGAGAGATCTCTGAGCTTGGCAAGGAACTCACCACCAAGGAGATCAACCTGAAGGTGTTGAGGGGACTGCCCTCAGCATGGAAAATGAAGGTAGTTGTTGTCCAAGCCAGCAAGGATGTAAAGACTTATCCCACTGATAAGCTCATTTCAGATCTCAAAGCTCATGAGTTTGAAATGACTGAAGAAAAGGAAGATGTACCAGAAGAGAGGACCACTACAGCCCTCACTGCCAGCACATCAAAGGTAAATGATTTTGACCCTTCAGTACTTTTATCTGACGAATATATGGCTGCCTTTGCCAGGAGATTCAAAAAGTTTATGAAGAATCCCAAAGATGGAAGGAGTCCATCTTTCAACAGAAAGCCATACCAGAAGGTCAAAACAACAGAAAGCAGTGGTGAGCTTCTCTGTTACAATTGCAGACAACCTGGTCACTTCAAGGCTGATTGTCCCCATCCAAGGGTGTCCAAGAAACAAGGACAGGATGGAGAAAAGAAGAAGTACGAAGACAAGTCCAGAAGGAGAAAGGCACTTGTGACAGAACAGCTAGAGAAAGACCCTCTGTCAGAAACAGAATCCAGTTCTGACTCAGATTCTGATGAGGCCTTCTGTTGCCTTGATACTGAGACAGTAGACCTTTGCCTCATGGCTCATTCTGATGATGAGGTAACCTCTACTTCTGAATCTAGTTTTTCTTCGGTAGGATTAGATTTTGATTCTGATTCAATGTCAGAATTTTGGGAAGAGTTTAAGGCCATACAAGCCACTTATTCTTCTGTAACAGAAGAAAACAGTAAGTTAAAAGTTGAAATTCTTGACTTAAAGAAGGAGGTTGAGATCAAAATCAATCTTCTAATTAAGGAAAGAGATCAACTGGAAACTGAAAATGTTTCTCTTCTCAAGAGAATAAGAGAAATAGAGCCTCTCGAGATTAAGTACAAAGCTTACCAGAAGGCCCAGTCTTCCATGGAAAAGATTGTACTTGATCAACAGATTGGCACTGGTTTTGGTCTTGGTTATGGCTCAACAGAATCAGGTGAGCCTTCTGTAATGCCTAGCACCAGTGTTGCTAAGGCAGATAAGGTCATAGTGCCACTGATTTCTAGCCCCATTTGTCAAGCTGGTGTATCTGGCACCAAGGTTGTTCATGAGGAAGTCAGACCAGAAAAGGGAAAGATAAAGATTCAACAGAAACCCTTTTTGAAAAATAATGAACCTGGCAGAAAACCTAACAACAGAAAAGGTTTTCAAGATAACAAAAATAAAAGACCATTCATTGACAGACAACCTCATGTCAATCGTGCCAGAAATGATCACCACAAGGGCAAATATCAAGAGAAAGTTAACTTTAGGCAGAAGAGGTTGGCTGGTCAACTTCAGAAGCCCAAAGCTAACCGTCCCTCTGCTCTTGATAGTATATGAGACTTCTTTCCAACGAAGAAAGCTATGCAAAAGTATGTAAACAGGAAGCATGACCCCCACAAGCATCTGCCCAAAGTGAATCACACTTCAGTTTACTATAACTACCAGGTGGACAATGGGTACCACCCACCAAGGTTTCACTTGATGAGACCAAAATGGTACCAACTACCCAGACTCCATGACCCCCCAGGACCCAGCATTGCTTGGGTACCTAAATCTTTCTTTTAAATCTTGCAGGAACTGTGTGCTGGAGCTATCTCTGAACAAGAATGGTTTATTGATAGTGGATGCTCCAGGCACATGACAGGTGACAGAAGTTGCCTAACTGAGTTCCAGACATGCAAAGGACCTAGGGTTACCTTTGGAGGTAATGACAAAGAAGGTCAAACAAAAGGAAGAGGGAAGCTGATCAAGAACCAGATAGTCATTGATGATGTCTCATATGTCAAAGGACTGAAGTTCAACTTGCTAAGTGCTAGCCAATTCTGTGACAAAGGCTACACTGTTGAATTCACCAAGGACTTCTGCTATGTGAAGCATGAGACAACAAAGGAAGTGGTTCTGACAGCATCAAGGAAGAAGAATATTTATGTAGTTGATTGGAACACAGCAAAGGATGGAGTTTGCTTGATAGCTAAGGGAGATTCAAAACTAAGCTGGGACTGGCACAAGAAGCTTAGCCATTTGAACTTCAAAACAATCAACAAATTGGCCAGAGAACACATTGTAGAAGGGCTACCAGACATTGTGTACAAGAAGGAGACCCTCTGCAGTGCATGCCAGAAAGGAAAGCAACAGAAGAACTCGTTCAAACCCATTGCTGGAGATCTTTCTACAAGTCCTCTAAATCTGATTCACATGGGTTTATTTGGACCTGTTGAGACTCCAAACGTTGGTGGCAAGAAATATACCCTAGTCATGGTTGATGACTATTCCAGATTTACATGGACTATTTTTCTATCAAAGAAAAGTGAAACTCTTCAGAAGTTGCCATCTCTGTTAAAGCAACTTCAGACTGAGAAGAATTTGAAAGTGAAGACAATCAGATCAGACAGAGGAACTGAATTTGTCAACCAAGTCATAAAGGACTTCTGTGATCAGAATGGGACTTTTCATCAACTTTCTGCCGCCAAAACCCCTCAACAGAATGGCGTAGCAGAAAGAAGGAACAGAACTTTAAAAGAAGCTGCAAGAACAATGATTGCAGAATCTGGATTGCCTATGAGATATTGGGCTGCAGCAATCAACACTGCATGCTATACTCAGAACAGAAGCATGATCAACAAGAATCACCAGAAGACCCCTTATGAACTCTGGAAGGGAAGAAAACCTAACATCAGCCACTTTCATGTATTTGGATGCAAGTGCTACATTCTTAACAATGGAAAGGAGCATCTGAAGGTCTTTCAAGAGAAGGCTGATGAAGGAGTCTTTATAGGCTATTCAAACACCAGTAAAGCCTATAGAGTACTCAACAGAAGGACCTACATGTTGAAGAATCTATACATGTGAAGTTTGATGAAAGCATCTCTGTTAAAGAGGTAACAGAGATCCTCAAGGAAGTCAGCATAGAAGACAGAACACCAGAACCAACAGAAGAGGTGGCAGACAACCCTGCATTTCCAACACCTGCACCAAACCCCCTTCTGTTGAATGAAGATGAAGACTCTGAAGATGAGGAACCAGAGAGACCAAGACAGCAGCTGACAGAACCTGACCTAACATGGTTAAGAGATCATCCCCCTAACCAAGTGATTGGTCAAATCAGAAGTGGAGTTCAAACCAGATCCACATAAAGAAGAGAAGCAATGCTTGCCTGCTATATATCTCAAATGGAACCTATGACTATTGAAGAAGCTCTTGAAGACTCAGATTGGATCAATGCTATGCAAGAAGAGCTTACTCAGTTTGAAAGGAACAAAGTATGGGAACTTGTTCCTAGACCAAAGCACCAGAATGTCATTGGAACCAAATGGGTATTCAAGAACAAAGCAGATAAAGATGACAACATTGTAAGGAATAAAGCAAGGCTGGTAGCTAAAGGATATTGTCAAGAAGAAGGGATAGATTTTGATGAGACCTTTGCACCAGTCGCCAGACTTGAAGCCATCAGAATCTTTCTAGCCTATGCTGCTTACAACAACATCAAGGTCTACCAGATGGATGTCAAGAGTGCATTTCTAAATGGAGATCTTGAAGAAGAAGTTTATGTGGAACAACCACCAGGTTTTGTCATTCCAACTCACTCCTCTTGTGTCTACAAGCTTAAAAAGGCCCTCTATGGTCTTAAGCAAGCTCCCAGAGCCTGGTATGACACATTGTCCCTTTTCCTAGTGAACCATGGGTTTACTAAAGGAAAGGTTGACAAAACTCTATTTCAAATCTCTGTTGCTAATCATATTCTGTTAGTACAAATATATGTTGATGATATTATATTTGGTAGTACTAATCCAGAACTGTGCAAGAAATTTTCTCAAGTGATGCAGAGTCAATTTGAGATGAGTATGATGGGAGAACTCAGTTACTTCCTAGGACTTCAAGTCAAACAAGTTCCAGAAGGAATCTTTATCAACCAAGGGAAGTATACCAGAGACCTGATCAAGAAGTTTGGAGTGGAAGGCAAATCCTCAGTGAAGATTCCCATGAACACCTCACAAGGAATTGGTCCAGATGATGAAGGAAAGGATGTTGATGCAACAACATACAGAGGGATCATAGGATCTCTGTTGTACCTAACTGCAAGCAGACCAGATATCTCATTCTCTGTTGGAATTTGTGCCAGATACCAATCAAAGCCTAAGGAAAGCCATCTAAGTGCTGCAAAGAGAATCATCAGATACATCAAAGGAAATCCAAATGCAGGCCTATGGTATCCCAAGGGAGGTAACTTTGAACTAATTGGTTATTCTGACTCAGATTTTGCAGGTTGCAGACTAGACAGAAAGAGCTCCTCTGGTCACTGCCAATTGCTAGGAGGAAGGCTTGTTTCCTGGTTTAGCAAGAAGCAGAACTCCATCTCAACTAGTACATCTGAGGCTGAGTACATTGCAGCTGGGAGTTGCTGTGCTCAGCTACTCTGGATGAAGCAACAACTGAAGGACTATGGAATTCAAGCAAAGGAGATCAAGCTGTTGTGTGACAACACCAGTGCCATTGCTATCACTCAAAATCCAGTTCTTCACTCCAGGACAAAGCACATTGAGATCAGACATCACTTCATCAGAGATCATGTTCAAAAGAAGCACATTTGCATGGAACATGTGCCAACAGAAGACCAGCTTGCAGATATCCTGACAAAGCCTCTTCCTGAGGCTAGGTTCAACAAACTCAGAGAGGAATTGGGAATGATGGATGAGATTCCAAGGGAAAGTTG
Organism: Cuscuta europaea; assembly: GCA_945859875.1. Lineage (NCBI taxonomy): Eukaryota > Viridiplantae > Streptophyta > Magnoliopsida > Solanales > Convolvulaceae > Cuscuta > Cuscuta europaea. The sequence goes on along the minus strand of CAMAPE010000080.1, from coordinate 111,756 downwards.
AAAAGAAAGGCCCTCTGTTGCTAAATTCCTGTTAACAGAATACCTATTGCAGAACCCCTTCTGTTAACCCCTTCTGTTATCTACCCTGGCAGAACACCTCTGCAACAGAAACCTTTTCTACAGAAAACCTCCTCTTATGTCTAACAGAAGGTTGTGGACTTAGAAAATTTCTGAAAACCGGGTGACCTAGTAAATTATTAAAGGTCTTTTACTCTTTTACCCTTAAAACGGTATCCAGCCGCATAAAATTTACTGCGCCCCTTTTTACATTTATTGGTACCTTGGAACCGTAAATTATCTCAAACGTCCACTAACCCGTACCCATAAAATCCCCTTTCGCAAACCTAAACCGTTACTGCTTTCATTACTCTCAAGCTTTTGAACTCTTATCTCTCCAAAACTCTCAAACCGCTAAAAACGTCCATGCCTTTCTTGAGCTTCTCCGATCTATCCAAGGAACAAAAGGCAACTCTTCTCAAGAATGTACTGACAGGGATGAGATGCGAACTGGAAGTTCTACCCAGGTTCGCAGAGAAAAGGGAGAGGATGACCACCATTGTTGACGGACTGTCACAATGTCAACTGAGCAAGGTCATCACTCATGCTTATGAGGCCTACAGTAACATTGACACCGTTGAGTTCTATCTCAACGCATCCTTCAAGGATGAAAACATCTCCTCCATCGTCCAAGGAGAAGAAGTTTTGATTGATGCTGATGTCATCAACAAGGTCTTCAATATCCAACTAGAGGGGCAGGGCCTCTCTACTTGACTTGGAGGATACTGACATCCCTCTGCCTGAATTCAAGAAGAAGTTTTGCAGAAAAGGTGAGGAAGTAGAGAAGGTCAACATCAAGAAAAACCTGCTCAAGAAGGAATTTGAGCTGCTCATTAACATTTTCCACAAATGTTTATGGTGCAAATATACCTCCACCGATGATGTCACAACTGCAAATGCCAAGGCCCTCATGGGGTAAACATCAACTGGGGACAAGTCATGGTAAAGTCCCTGATTGAGGTTATCAAGAAGAAGAACCCAAAAACAAGCCTCTACTCTGTGAAGCTAGGGCATGGACTGCTCATCTCAGAAGTGCTCCTCAAACAAGGGGTAACCTTGAGGAAGGCCACAGCCTTGGATCACACCAAGGTAATTTTCTTGTCTGCCTCTCCAAACAGGGAAAAAGCTATAAAGGCAGAGCTGAAGAGACAGCTTCAGCTTGAGGCTAAAAGACAACAAGGAGAGAAGGTGCAGAAATCCCTCTCTGGAGCCCCTTCTGCTGAAAAGAAGAAGAAGAAGAAGACCAAGAAGGCAGAACCGGTTGCTCCTCCAACCATGAAGGCTGGACAGAAGAGGAAAAGGACCACAAAACCCAAGAAGAAGGTTGCTAAACCTGTGGTCTCAGTGTCTGAGGAAGTGGCAGACACTCAGGGGGAACCAGAGATCCCCACCTCTGCTGCATCTCCTGACCAGAATAGGGTGTCAACTCCAACAGAGCACCCTAGTCCTGTCAAAGATGGGTATCTGTCCTTGCTTGATAGACAGTTTACCCGGGTCCTTGAATGGAGAAGATGGAGAATGGGACCCCTCCACAAAATAATCCAATATTTTGATCACTATGAGCCAGAAGAAGACGCCATCCTGAATTGGGTTGGGACTGATGATGTCTCAAAATGCTTTGCCCTCAACTTTCTTCACTCTGTCCTTGAGAAGAAGAAGGCAAGCTACAAAGGAAAGGCTGTCCTCATTTCCTCACCCTCAGAGGAGACAATCAAACCTCTAGAAGATGGAGAGATAGAAGCCTTTGAAGAATGGCTGTTCACCAAGATGGCAACTGACTATGTGCAACCCAACTTCAACCCAGGAGAGCCCTCTGTAACCAAGACAGAAAGCCAAGCTATGATGGAGCATATCAAGGAGTGGAGGACTTCCTTGCTTAAGGATAACATCATTGAGGTAAACTCTCCAACCCCTTCTGTTAATATCTCAACAGAACCCCATATTCCCTCACCTCCCACCAGCACAGAAACCCCTCCACCAGAAACCCTTCTACCTAAATCTCCTGAACAGAAAACCCCCACCCCTCCTCACTCACCCAAACAGAAAATTGCATCACCCTGCAGAGCCATTGTTCCCTTCAGAAACCGCTCACCTTCACCTCCACCATCTCCTCCTCAACAGAATGCCTCACCTATTCAAACTTCACCCCTGCATCAGAACCCCTCCTCCCAACAGAAATCCTCTTCATCTTCCGAATCTGAACATCAAACCCCTCCACCAGAATCACCTCCTCCACACCAACCTGCAGAGAAGCTTAAACCAGTCTGGTTTCTCGGAGATTCTGACCCTACAACTATCTCCCCCATCTCTGCACCCCAAGGCCATTCTAGGCATTCTACTGCCCCTAATCCCTCCTTCCGAAAGAAGAAGAAGGTCATCAGGAACACAATACCCATATACTCTTCTTATGAAGATTCTTCTGACTTGGATGGGTTCATGGTCAGCAAGTCATATCAAGCCACATCAAAGAGACAGAAGACCCCTCCTCTGACTCAACTTGAGCATGAACTGCGTGTCCAATCTCTCTCATCTGTCCAAGAACATCACCCCTTGCCTAAGGGAAGAGGTCTAGAGATGCCTCCAGCTGATGGACAACAGAATAACATTCCCTTCAACAAATTTGTTGAATCAGCAGAAGACTTTGGTGGACAAATCCTCCAAGGCATGGACAAGTTGATAGAGATCAATGATAAACACTATGGGCACCTTGCTCATGTGAATAATAATCTCAATTCGGGAATGCAGTTCATATCTGATCGTTTTGAGAACCTCACAGGAACACTCAACAACTTCATAGCCTCCTCCTCTGCCAGAACAGATGCCCTGTCAACAGAAGTGGTAGGTATCCACAAAACACTCTCTATCTTTCAACAGACTCTCCTAGATCAAGGACAGGCAATCAACACTATCCCAGAGCACCTTGAGGCTCTAAAGAAATATGATGCCAGCACTGGGAGGCAACTGACCTCCATTGAGGAAATGTGCAGAGCTCACCAAGAACAAGCTCAAGTTCTCCTATCTATTGACAGAGACAGATATAAAAAAATTGTGTTGCTTGAAGCCAATAACAAGGACATCTTTTCTGCCATTTAGAAGCAGCAAGGTCTCATTGAAGGCCTTACCTCTGTTACTCAGACTCTACCAGAGGCCCTAGAGCAGATAGCCTCCACTCAGGCCTCAGAGTTTCAAAAGATAAGCTTGATGATAGAGGATCTGCATGATGCCAAAAAGAGGGAAGAGGACCCTCAACAGACTAGGCCTCGATCCCACAGAACTCCTGCTAGGGCACCCTCCTCTGCTGAGCCTACAGTGGATCCTGCTCCCTACTTTGAAGCTGCCCTACAGAAGAAGAGAGCAGCAGGTATACCTAGACCCCCATCTCCAGTAAAGAAAGGCACCAAGAAGAAGAAAGTCTTTAACTTCACTGAATGGAGATTGGGTGGATCTCAGAGAATTGACAGAGCCCAATTTGAAGATATGAAGGCCAAAATGACTCCCACCCAACAACAACACCTCTATTTGGACAAAGATGGTGTTGTGAGAGTTATGTATGGGGGATCCTTAGAAGAAGCTGAAGAATGGTATAAGAAGAACATTGCCCCAGGCAAGACAATACATGAAGGTGTTCTCAGCTATCTGGACTGCAAGCTTTCTCCCATTTGGGCATCTTATCAAAGCTCTGGCAACCTTTCCAAGATCAGAGCAGAAATAAATGAAGAACTGCTTAGGCTTCAAAGATTGGAAGAAGAAGCTCTGCAAGCAGCTAATCTGGAGAATGTGTAAGGTTTAACTCTGTAAAACTTATCTAATAAAATCACATCTCTGTCTTCTCACTTTGAAGTGCTTTTCCTCATTTCCTGTCTTTTTGCCTTCTGTTTGTGTTTGCTTATTTCATTTATATTCTGCTATCTGAATGTACTGTACTCTTACTATTTTCCTATGCCAAGTTGCCCACCAAGATTTTAATGGAAGTTTTTAAACTTTAATCTTTCTTTATGGTGAAGGCACTTCTCTGGAAATAGTTAAAGCGTTTTGGCATCATCAAAAAGGGGGAATTGTAAGGAATATTTGTATTTAGATTTTGATGATGCTAGATTAATTAGGACTTTAGAGTACCCCTATTTAGACTTAATGTATTAGAATTTTCATTTGTAAAGTCTTAGTGTAATCGACTTGGCAGAATGCCTTCAGAGCAGAAGACCTTCTGAGCAGAAGGGCTCCAAGAGCAGAAGACCCTTCTAAGGCGTTATTGACCAGAGGACCTTTGGTTCTCTGCTTCAGAACAGAAGACCTCAGGGTCTCTGTTAGCCTTTACTCTGACAGAAACCCTCCTGGTTCTCTGTTGGATATATTCTCAAGAGAAGTGCTCAAGACCTCCTCTGTTCAACTCTCAGTTAAAGACACCAGAAGGTCTGACACTTAGAAGAATTCCACAAAACCGGGAAATCAACTGAAAGATTCCTTCAACGGCTAGGAGTATTGAACGGAAAAGCTACAGTACGCGCATTAAATGCTCATTTAATGCTCCCCATGCTCCGTAGAGTAATTGCAGATGATTGGCCGCAATGTCAGGAATACTTTATCCCAAAATAGTAACCCGCCAACTTTACCGGGCTCTACTGGTCAAGTCAACTGATCGCTCATTTAATGCAGTTGTCCTCCTACTCCTCCAACGGGAAGACAACCTCAGTATAAAAGATACACTACGAAGAACAACCGGATAACTTTGCAATTTTTGCTAACCATTGCTACAACTCTTCATACAAGAAAGTCAAACTCTGAAAAGCAAAAAGCCTCCTTGAGATTAACACTTCATCATCTTCTACAAGAGAAGGCAGAAGTTGGAAAAATACTTTTTCCAACCCAAGCAAAGTTCCAAGTGTTCTTCAACTCTTCAAGCTCATCACTTACAAATACTTTGTAACGAAGCTAGTTGGAGGAACCCCTGTGTTAACAGAAACTCTTCTTGCTATAAGAAGGACGTCCAAGTAACTGGAGTAGTGAAGTGGTGATACTTCCAGGAAGCTCAGTGAAAGGACCAGTCTTAAAGGAAGTCAGGTAGTGCGTCCCAGGAGACATCTACACTTGAAGAAGACGTGGAGAGCTTCTTAAGTGATAGGGCTAAGGCATTGTAAACGGAATTCTTTACAGCTTAGTGGAACAGTGGACTAGAGGAACAAGTTGTTCCTTGAACCACTATAAAAATCCCTGGTGTCATTTACTTACTGCCTTAATTTTTGCACTTAGATAGAACTGTCTAACTCCTCAGACTTGGTATCTGTGTTCAGCAGAACTTGTCCTACGAGTTAACAGAAGGCCTACTGCCTTTGCTTCTCTGAGGCTAAATCAACAGAACTCCCTACCAGAACCCCATCCGCTGTCAGTCTGTTCTGTCAACAGAACAATCTATTCTGTAAAATCTGGTACTTAGTTTTAAAAGCTAAAAACCAATACAGTCTATTCACCCCCCCCCCTCTAGACTGTATCCAGTATAACCGGGACCAACATTTCCAAATTTTCTTTTGTATAGGCTCACCTCAATATATGGCCCTGTGTACAACATTGACCACAATTATGTTGGATTTTGCACTATAGTGAACATGACATGCTTTAATCATGTTTCCGTTCATATCTGTTACATCTTAATATTAAAAAAAATCTAATACTCCCTCCGTCTCAATTTGTAAGGTACTTTACAGTTTACGATGTTTGACCGACGATAAAGCAAATTGATCCCTGTCAACACTTAAATTAGTTTATGAAAATAAAATTTACATATTCAGAAACTACATTGAAACCGCTACAAAACCTGCAAAAAAATTCAAATTTCATAAACTTTTGATACATAAAATAAAAGATTAAGAGTAATTTATGTTGATCAAGTGAATAGTAAATGTATCTTACATTTTGGGACTCGGGGATATAATGGGCTTGCATCAATCAACGGGAAGAATTAATCCGAACTGAGTAATTAGATGCTATTGAATTACAAGTTAAATTGAATTCAATTATTACAATAATACTTAACATAGTATTATACTTCCTCCGTTCTATAAAAGTTGCAACATTGGAATTTTTGCACTATTCACACATCTTACTTTGACTATGATTTTCTAATAATATATATAATAAAAATATTATGTACTACGTATAAAATATTACGAGTAATAAATTTGTATTAGTGTAAATTTCCAATATATTAACTTTTTTTTTTAATGTTTACTAATACGTAAATAAATATAATTATAGTCAAAGTTGCGCGTTGGCAAACGTGAAAGTCAAACTGTTGCAACTTTTATGAAACGTAGATAGTATTTTATATCTCGCCTCCTGCTTCACTTATACTCCCTCCGTCCCGGAATTATCTTCATACTTTCCTTTTCGGTCTGTCCCAAATTTATCTACTCTTTCTCTTTTTAGCAAAGAATTTTTGGTTCACAATCATTCTTACACATTCTTACACATTTCTCTTTCCTCTGCACAACTCTCTACCACACATTTCACACTATCTTAATCTGTGTGGCATTTGTACTGCAGGAGATAAATATGGGACGGATTGAGTAATAATGTACTCCCTCCGTCCCTTATAACTTTGCCAACTTTCCTTTTTCGGTTGTCCCAAAAACTTTGACACTTTCCCTTTTAATCAATCAATTTGTGGCTCCTGTTATTTCTCTCTCCTCTTCACAAATCTCTACCGCACAGTTTTTACTTTATTATTCTACGTGCTGGTCAAACTTGGCAATCCTTTTAGGGACGAAGGGAGTAATATATAATATAGTATTCATGCACATACGGTTATGATGTATGAATATTACGCGCATACGTACATGACATTAATTTAATATAATGTTTGTAGATTTCCGACATGCAAGCTATCCATTTTAAGAAGCCAAGTTGCAGTTACAGAAAGAGTGTGTTCGACGATGGGAAGTAATGTAGCCATCACAACGCATGCACACACCAGTCCGTACAGATCACATCTCGATCAGCTCTTTCAAATTGCAATATAAAATAATTAAGTTGGGCTAAATAATGGTTAATTACATTAACCATAAAATAACAGCTTTAATTTGCTCATCCCACAACTTTTGGAGTAGATTATACGAGAGAAAAAGACAGTACGTTGAGTTCAATTGAAGGCAATGTATATATATATATATGATATTTTAATGATTAGAATCAATAATCACAAACTTAAATCAATCCCCATAAAAGGTCATTTGCATGTGCAATACACATGTCTCTACCGGTTAGTTGCTCGATACATGTTTCTAAAAACATACGAAATTTACCCTTAAAAGTAATATTTGATTTCATGGTTAAGATTTAAGAACATTTATATATCTCAACTTACTCATGATCACTTACTATCTTCTTTTGATTTTTCTTTTAATTACTTTTTGTAGTAAGATTATAAGAGCAAATTCAATATAAAATAATACTAGTACTCCGTATATAGTATATACTCCCTCCGTCCTGTTGGAATGTTCCCGGTTTGACCTACACACATATTAAGGAAATAAACTTACCAGGGGGTAAATTGTACTGTTTTGACACTGTTTCGACACTGTTTGACACTATTTCGACACTGTTTTGCACTGTTTGACCATGTTTTGATGTAGGATAACTTTCCATTTAGGGAAATGTGAACTTTCCAACGGGACATCCAAAAAAGGAAAGCGGGAACATTCCAACGGGACGGAGGGAGTATGTCTTATTTAATGAGTCAAACAGGGCCGGTCCTGTCAAGTTTTGGGCCTATGAGGGATACACTATCTTGGCCTTATTTCCAAGATAGACAGTAAATTATACTTATTTTTTATCATTAAATTATACTTACTTAAAATAAGAATTATGAAGTATAATAAATATATGAGAAATCATTCTAAATAGGACTAAAAACGTTTTTGTATTCCAAAATAAGAATATCGTGTTTTATTTTCTAAATACGAGTAATTACTGTCATGTTTTGAGATCAGATTGGAGTATCTTAGCTTATGCATGGTTCTCCCTTGAGTTTCATCAAAACCATTTTTGGGATCAGATTGGAGTACGTTATGTATGGTACTCCCTTAGCTTTCACCCCCCCCCCCCCCCCCCCCCCCCCAAAAAAAATGGGATCAGATTGGAGTACCTTATGCATGGTATTTCCTTAGCTTTCACTAAAATCATTTTTGGGGTCAAATTGGAGTACCTTATGCATAGTACTCCCTTAGCTTTCATTAAAAACATTTTTTGGGTCAGATCGGAGTACCTTATGCATAATATTCCTTTAGGGTGTGTTTGGGAGTTAGGTTTTGGAGGGGAGTAGGAGGTTGATGGGGGTTTATAATCTTCTTTTTCATGTTTGGGAGTTTATATCATTGGAGGGATGGTTTTGGAGAGCTTTCATGACCCTCCAAAACCCTCTGAATGCTCGATTTTTAAGATCCTCCAATTTGGAGAGTTTTGAAAGATAATTAATGAAATTAAATGGTAATTTAAGTTCAATTAAAAATAAGTATGAGTTCAATTATTTAAATTCATCATATATATCTCAAAGTGATTTTTATTATAACTCATTCAAAAACTCATTTCTTCCAAATTTATCACTCCCAAATACAAAGAAGGGTTTCCTCACTCTTCCCTCCCTTTCCTCTTCAACAACATACCTCTAAAGCCTTACACTCTCCTTCCCTCCGAACTCCCAAGCATACCCTTAGCTTTCACCAAACACATTTTTTGGATTAGATTGAAGTATCTTATGCATGGTACTCCCTTAGCTTTCACCAAAACTAGTACTACTACGTACGTAATAAATAAATGAGGATATCAGGACATGCTTTGGAGAAGAAAAGAAAAATTAGAAAAACAAAGACTATTTTAAATATAAAATTAAATAAAGACGCTTTTAGTGTGTATTATATTGATTGGGGAATTGAAGCTTACTAATATAATAATCTCGTTGTCTAATATGTCTATATTCCTCCCAAAAGGGATATCTTAAGTGACACTCGAAGATGAATAAGTGACGAAACGTGTGCGTATCTAACTATCTTAATTAATGGAAATTGATTCTCTTTTGTTGGGAGTCCAAAGACCGAGTCGTTGAAGTCCTCTCTCTTCTACCTTTAGGTTATATATATATATATATATATATACACGTAGTACGAAGTATATATTATTGGACCCAATTTTTATATTAAGATTCCATCCATATTTCATTATCTGAAAAATATAGTGAAATTTCAAATTTTAATCTTTCTAATATAAATTCCTTAAGTATAGTCTCCCTGACCTATCATTTTATATGCACAAGGAACATACTCCTTATGATTTATTAAAGTCAAACTCGTGGTAAATTTATCACATTTACCCATTTGTTTGACTATTAGTATGTAGATGAAATTTGGTATGAGTGAATTAGAATTCATGAAGAATATGTTCAAAAGTTTTAATCAAAAAAATCTAAAGGACAGGATTTTGAGGGCTCGACCGGACGGCGTGTCCTGTCAAGCCGCTGGCCTGAGGAACGCCACTCTACTATGTAACTCTACTTTGATTAAACTTTAATAAACGTTGGATATATGCCTCGCAAAGAACCCTCTTTTAGCTCCAAATTAAACTTGAACCACATATTTAGGATAACGTTTTCCTAGCTATAATCTTAAAATTTTTAATTGTTTCAAGGAATCGGCGTAAGTTGGGAATGGCTGAGTTGGTGATCTCATAATAAGTAGATCGACGCCGTCCAAACGTCACATGCGATGACGTGTCCTTATTACGAGGATGTGTGGTGTATATATATAGATGGAGATCTAAGTCCCCAACACCTTCATTATTTTCGGAATGTTGAATTCTGCGGCTCAACGCGTACGTACAATTTCCGGTACGTATATGGCCGCTATGTTTGCTAAAAGGCAAACTATTGTTTGTGAAATAAAGAGAGTTTTTTTTTTTAAATATTATTTGATAGCAAAGATTGACAAAATATATATAGGAGTAAAAACAAGAGTTTTGACATTATTAATACGGAGTATTAAAAGCAAAATTATGAAAAGAGTGGAACACTTTTCATATTTTATCTTTACCGATATGGGCATTACACCTGAGCTCACGAGGCCCAATGGATCACAACGTATCCACTTATGGGCCAAGTTGGTAGAGGAGGCTTTGATACGTAACCAATTCGTTCATACCGGTTCACCCACAAAGACGGTGGTGAATATAATGTCTCCTGACCGTCGCTGTCAACAGAGTGGGTTGCTCTCAATTCCGACGTGTTTGTTATTCATGAGACTGGACTAGCAGCCGCGAGAGGCTTGTTCCGTGACTACGATGGCGTTGTTCAGCAGCCTATTCCATGAATTGTAATATAATTGTTAAAATATAAGTTAAAATATGATTAAGAATTTCCGTAAACATGTAATACATTTTCAAAACCTACGACCTGTGATTAAGGATGTTTTTAATTGGACTGAAATTTTCTGGTATGGTTTAATTTGATCTGATATGAATTGATCTGCTCTGAACTAGTAAATGTCTAGTCTCTGTTTATTTTATTATTGTAGGACCGTAGTACTTTAAATTACAGAGTATTATAGGCTGATAATATTGCATTCAAAACGATGTACAGTACTTCTCTCGTGTCCAAAAACCATAATCCAATGTTGCTGCTAATTTTATTTTCTAATTTTTACTCCGTATTACTCCTTCCATCCTAATTTGATGATCCTGTTGCGGTTTACGAGACTTGACCGACGATAAAACAAATGAATCCCTGTTCCCACTCAAATTATTTGTAGCAAATAAAATTTACATATTCAGAAACTACATTTAAGTTTTACAAGTCGCAAAAACCTGTATCAAATTTGATATAAAAAGTAAGTGATTAAGAGTGATTTGTGTTGATCAAGTGAATGTAAACTAGAACCATCAAATTGGGACGGATGTAGTATAAAATGAAATTAATTACATAAGGATATATGTGGCCAAATCTATTTAGTCTAAACAGTCATGATTTACCAAAATCTACTTGCAATAACAGAACATTTAGGGATAAAAGTAGACAATTTCAAACTAGATAAAATAAATGGTACAAAAGACACATGGAAAGCTCTCGTCTCCTTCCTAGCTATATTATTATCTACACGGTTTATACCTACATCATATAAGGCTAACAGTTTAGGCCCCACCACTTCTCAAGTCTGACCATTATTACTCTTTCCCTATCTATATAAATACCACATGCAAGTATGGTCAAATGCAATCCAACTTCAATTCATTTATTGGTATACGTACGCTAGCTTCACTAACTTAAAAGAAGCAAAGCTAAGCAAAACAAGAAGGGAAACAAATGGCAAAGTGGTCATCATCCTCAACATCTAGGACAAATGGGAAACAAGAGAAGAATGGGAAGAAACTTCAGATAGTGATAGAAAAGCTCCAAAGGAGTCTTCTTCTAAGGAAGCGGTCACCACCAGCGTTGCCACGCCTCCGTCCTCTCGACGGGTCGGAGAGCTCGAGAGGCGTGCCTGATGACGTTAAAGAAGGGCATTTTGTGGTAATGGCAATCGGTGATGACGAGAAGCTAAAGAGGTTCGTGGTTCCATTGAGTTGTCTAACGCACCCATCGTTCGTTAGGCTATTGGATCAAGCCGCGGAGGAGTATGGGTTCGAGCATGAAGGGGCTATCGTTGTGCCTTGTAAGCCAAGCGAGCTAGAGAAGATTATTCAAGATCATCAATGGCTGGAAAAGCTCTTAGCTCTTAACTAGCTATTACAACTATTGGATTAATTAAGCTAGGATAGCATTTGAGAGATTCAACATTTGATCCGATCCGTGACGATGTTTTTTTTCAAATTACGAAATGTGTAACGTAATTTGTTTCGGATTTAGGGTTTTTGCCATTCACTCCACTATTTATTTGTGCTACCGAATATTTAAATCAATAAAGAAATTATTCATCAATTCAAGCTCTACCTTTATGTTTGTCTTTGTTTTTGTAATGCGTGTAGACGTTATAATAATCTCTTGATGTCCGGTTTCGTTTTTTTTGAGAATATTACGATAAAAAGATTTGAAAATTCCAAAATAGGACTGTCCCCATATTTTTATTCCCAAAATAGGACTAATTACAGGGATGCTTTGACAGTACCAGACTTCAAACATGGCAGTATTTTCTAAACTTAGTAGTAATTACTCCTATTTTGGGAATAAAAAACATGACATTGCTATTTTACAATTTTCAAACTATTTTAGTCATATTTCGTGAACTTTCCTTTTTTTGCTTCGCACCGTTAGTAATGTGATCTATCACTCCGTTTATATTCACCAGTATTTTGAAATAATGGAGTAGCTAGGTTTCTTTTATTTGCATAGTACAATAATGACTAATATACGAAGTCCAACTGTACAACGGTCTACATGCGTACTTTTATGGTATGTACAAAACGTACCCAATTTTATAATTATAAATGTACAATTGTTTTGCACATTGCATTTGTGGTATACATTCATAGGTGACATTAGACTTCAACATCTCATTTGTCATCATTCAATAAGCACTAACTTAACAATTAGGAATGTATTTATGTAAACCATTGATTAAAAGTTGTACTAAACCCTAAAAATAACAAGCTTTAATACGGTAGTTTGGTTATAGCAAAACTTGGATGTATAGAATAAAATGAGTTGCATTTACCAATGAATTATGATAGGGCCATAGCAGCCTGGATAAAGTGGGAGAGAGTGAGTGTTTTTAGAGAATGTATATCATATTAGAGACATGTTAATGAGTTGTATCATGGAAATTAAAATCAGTATACATATCTCAACTACTAATATTCTTCCAATATTAATGAGAAATATATATAGTTTGCTTCACTATAATTTGAGGTTCTTTTTTCTTTCCAATTTTTCATTGTTATTATTCATATCATGCTTACTATTTTGAGCTCAAAATAATATATCTCACATCGTTTTCATTTATGTGCCTCATTTTTATGCTGAGAAAGTTCCATAAATAAGAGTAAGACATAATACATTTTTCAAATACGAGTATAATTATTTTATTTCCAAATTAAAACTCGGCGACTCCTATTTTAGGCAAAAAAAGGAATTTTTTTAATTGAACTAAACAACTCTAGTGCAGTTGGTATACCGTATGACCGGTATACGGTGAGCTATACCGGCATACGTTTTTTGGCAAGCAGAGTATTGAATTCATTGTTTTTTATTTCTCTTTTTAAAAAAAATGGTAATAACTTTTTTATTTTTGATCCGATTTTTATAAAATTTATATCAACATTTTTTATTTTTCATGATCTTTCAAATGAGATCAATATTGCCTATGTATTTTAACATATTAACATTTGCGTGTAAAATATGTAACATTACGTGTTAAAATATGTAACTCACGTTCAGTCAGGCCAAATGCAACTCGTGTGTATAAATGTGTATCTCTACGTGTAACAATATGTAGCTTTACGTAAAAAAATATGTAACTCGCGTTCAGACAGGTCAAATGCAACTCGTGTGTATAAATATGTAACTCGCGTGTATAAATATGTAACTTTACGTGTAAAAATATGTAACTTTACGTGTAAATATATGTAACTCGCGTTCAGGCATGTCAAATGCAACTCGTGTATATATATATGTAACTCGCTTATAAAAAGATGTAACTTGCTTATAAAAAGATGTAACTCGCTCATAAAAAGATGTAACTCAATGTATTATCAAATGTAACTGAGGTCACTGATCCACTCCCAAACAGATTCGATCTTCTATTTCACAAACCTATCATCTCCCAAACAGATTCGATTTTCCTTATAATCCAATACTCATTAATATAATAGTTCGATAATTTCTTAAAATTACATAAGCAATATTGGTCTCATTTGAAAGATCGTGAAAAATAAAAAATGTTGATATAAATTTTATAAAAATCGGATCAAAAATAAAAAAGTTATTATCATTTTTTAACAACAAAAGCAAAAAAAAAAAAAACTAGCATACTCCATGGTTTTGCAACCGGGCTCACCATCCTCATGGTGCGCCGGTTGCACAGTATAATTTGCCCTCTAGTGTCATAACGAATAAAACGATACATGATTTCACTTTTCTATTTTTGTTTATATTTTACTCTTGCTTTGAGCAATTTCTATGTATTGTTTATGTGGCATATCTCTCAATAACATATTACATCCGTCCCGTTGAAAGGTTCCCATAGCAAAACGGCACGATTATATAGACAATAATTAAATAAAGTAATTCGAGTATATTTTGAGAAATAATTTTAATAGGTATATATTATAATGTAGTCACTATTGATAACTGTGATGTTATAAATGTATTATTTTTAATATTTAATGATTAATTTATCACTTAAGATTGTTAATTATTTCTTAAAATGGAAATGAGAATCTTCTAACAAGACGTCCAAAAAAGGAAAGTATGAACTTTCTAATGGGATGGAGGGAGTAGTATTTTACATGGGAATGAAGTCAATGACCACATTGTGATTTGTGACAATGAACTATGATGATGAGTTATCTAAGACATACATATAGAACCTAAATCCCTAAAATTACTCTTCCTCAATCTCTAGCCTTCATAGTTTATTCACATGAAGGAACGTTTATAATTGGATCTCACATACTCTAGTTTTTGAAGTAACTAAATTATACGGAGTACCATCTTTCTAGTACATTTGTTAAATTCTGGATGTCAATCTTGTCGTCACTCCGTACCGTACGATTCAAAGGTAGGTTGTGCATGGTTCTGTAGCCTCGTAGGTGTCATTTTGTTCACAAAATAAATATTACTGCCTCCGTCCCATAATTAACTTCGGTTTTGACTAGGCACGGAGATTAAGATAGTGAGATTTGTGTGGTGGAGAGTTGTGCAGAGGAGAGAGAAATGTGTAAGAATGATTGTGAACCACATATTCTTTATCAAAAAGGGAAAGAGGAGATAAATTTGGGACGGACCGAAAAGGAAAGAATGAAGATAATTTCGGGACGGAGGGAGTATTACCTTTTCATTTCAATAAGTTTTTTGTACACATCAAAAAGTGTACACCCATATACATATCTCGTTGTCTTTATATATGCACGATTTTTTCCCATTATAAAAGGTGAATTGTCCATGCCACATACTATTTTTCTATTCCACATACTTTTTTTTATATGTGTGTCACACATTGATTTGATTTATCTAACAAGCCTGATTTGATCTGGTTTGGTCTGTTTAAGTTTGATATGATCTGCATTGATATGGTTTGGTCTGATCTGGTACATATTTGGTCTATGTTTATTTTATAATTGTGAAAGTCTGGTCTGATCTAGTCTGATTTGTTTAATCTTAGTAAGATCTTTTTAAGTCTACTATGGTTTATTCTAATCTACTATTATCCTCCGTATCTCATTAATTGCAACATTGGAATATATACACTATTCATGTAATTTACTTTGACTACATTTTATTTTTTGGATGAAATGTAAGTATATATTAACACCCAAGAAAATAACAAGTTAATGTTACAAAAAAAGTGCATATCCCAGTACATAGGATACCACAAAATCAAGCTTATCTATCACCCAAGTCAACACTATGACTCCAAAACCAACAAAAGGTTCAAAGCAAAAATCAAGCTATCACAACAGAAAATTAGGTATCCCTAATTTAAAGTCCAAAAAAAGCACGGAAAGGAATAGTGAACTCTGGGTCAAAACAAATCTCCCCTTTGTTTCTGGTAACTCCCGGCATCGCCTCGAGACATTTGGCCAAAAAAGTAAGGCCTCTCCCATCTAAATTGTTCGTAAGTCGAAGCTCAGTATCCACTCTAATCACACTCGCATGCACGAACTTAAAAGGTTTGACAGCCAAAATGAGTGTCTTACCTTTGGTGAACGCATATTTGACGACAACATCATTTAACTTCAGATCTTTTTCATGCATCAAGTACCTTTCCATATCTTCCAAAACGACCTCGTCAACTAACTCCTGGACAGATTTGGATCGGAAGACCCCTGTGCAGCTAGTGCAGACCCCTGGGCAGTTGTCGGCGAACGCAGAACGGTGGCAGCAGGTTGCGCACCCAAAACAGTCCCCTAGTCAACAATGTGGTCAATTTGTCTTTCCAATATACATTTTATTTATTAATGTATGTGAATTATTTGTTTTTGAAAAATGTTGTTAAATTCGTCTCATTACTAAGTTCTTTAATATGATTTTTATTTTATTTTTACTAATACAAAACTAAATATAATGACGGTCAAAGTTGTGTGTTGGCAAACGTGAAATGTTGACTGTTGCAACTAAAAAGAGACAGAAGAAGTATGAGATTGCAAGCCGTCCAAGTAAAAATATCCTCGGTAAGAATCTTGACATTCTTGTGGACCTTTTGTTGGTTTGGTAAAAGCAATTTGGGCTTTCAAAATATGAAATTATTGTTACGATTTAGGTTAATAAAACGATAAATTAAAGAGCAAGAACACAAGAATTTTACGTGGTTCACACAATCGGGGTGATTGTGCTAGTCCACGACGAACGAGAGAGAGAGCTGTTTTATTATTAGGTCTGCGTCAAGGGGTATTACAACATACAAGATATGCTTAAATAGGTTTAAGAAAACCTAAACAAAGATTAGAGCCGCAGGCCCAAAAAATTAAGCACGTAATTAAAATTAACCCTTAGACCCGGTCGGGTCTCCTATTTGACCCGGTCGGGTAACTCCTCAGCAAGCATGCTCGGGTTGAGACCAGGGCGGGTAACCAAAGCAGAAAGGTAGAAACTCCACTGGCCCGGTCGGGTCCCCTTCTTGACCCGGTCGGGTGTCGCCTCAAAAGGCATACCCGGGTAGACACCAGGTCGGGTATGCTAAACAGAAGCCAAAACCTTCCACGGACCCGGTCGGGTAAACCTCCTTACCCGATCGGGTTTCCCAATCCAGAGAGTTGCCCGGCCAAATTCAAATCATACCCGGTCGGGTGACTGACCCCACCCGGTCGGGTATCTTCAGCTGCTGCACAAACAAGGCTCCATCTTCAACAATCTCCCACTTGGAGGCTTGTTCAACAATCATCTACCATCCAAGAAATTATATCCTCTGTAAAACCCCTGATCTGTCTCTCTCTCGTTCACGCCTGCTCATCAAGTATCTGGAAGGCCAGTTGAAGCCATACAAAGCTTCAACTTCTCCGTTGTCACCGCCTTGGTTAGCATGTCTGCTGGATTCTTCGTACCAAGGATCTTCTGCAAATTTATAGTACCATCTTCAATCAACTCTTGGATGAAATGATACCGCATCTTGATGTGTTTCGTTCTGCTGTGAAACACCGGATTCTTTGCGAGATGAATAGCACTCTGGTTGTCACAATATAGAGCGCAATCTCCCTGCTTCATGCCCAACTCAGAAAGAAAGTTCTACAACCAGATCAACTCCTTGGCCGCTTCAGCAATGGCCATATACTCTGCTTCTGTGGTTGAAAGAGCCACACTCTTCTGTAGTCTGGACATCCAACTGATTGCCGTACCTCCAATAGTGAATACATACCCCGTTGTGCTCTTCTCGGAATCATAACAACCCCCCTAAATCAGCATCGGCAAATCCTTCAAGGATCACACCATTCCTTCTGAAACATAGGGCAGTTTCAGAAGAGCCTTTCAAGTAGCGCAACAGCCACTTAACTCCTTCCCAATGCTCCTTTCCTGGATTTGACATGAACCTGCTAACAACTCCCACTGCATGAGCAATGTCTGGCCTTGTTGACACCATCGCGTACATCAAACTGCCAACGGCTGATGCATAAGGAACTTTGACCATTTCTTCTTTGTCTTCATTGGTCTTTGGAGACTGCTGCTTGGAGAGTTTCAGTTGACTCCCTAACGGTGTACTCCTTGGTTTGGCATCCGTCATTCTGAACTTCTCAAGGACCTTCTGAATGTACCTTTGCTGTGAAAGCTGTAAAGTACCTTCTATCCTGTTTCTGACTATGCTCATCCCAAGAATCTGTCTTGCTTCCCCTAAATCCTTCATCTCGAATTCTTCTGACAACTTCTTCTTAAGTTTGTTGATCTCCTGCATTATTGCTCCAGCCACCAACATGTCATCAACATACAAAAGAAGGATGATGTATGATGACTTGAATTTCTTCAAGTAGCAGCAATGGTCCATCTTGCATCTAGTGTATCCATTCCGCTGCATAAAACTGTCAAACTTCAAGTACCACTGTCTAGGAGCTTGCTTTAGCCCGTATAGACTCTTCTTGAGTTTGCACACCAACTTCTCCTTACCACTCACTGGGAACCCTACTGGTTGAGCCATGTAAATGTCTTCTTCAAGGTCGTCATGAAGAAAGGCAGTCTTTACATCCAGCTGCTCCAATTTCAAATTTTCAGCAGCAACAATACCAAGGATCAACCTGATAGTAGTCATCTTCACAACCGGAGAGAAGATTTCATTGTAATCAAACCCCTTCTTCTGTTGGAACCCCTTGACAACTAACCCCGTCTTGTATCTTTTGCTCCCATCTGCTTCATCTTTGATTCTGAACACCCACTTGTTCTCCAAAGCTTTCTTTCCCGGTGGTAACTTGACTAAGGACCAGGTTTGGTTCTTATCAAGTGAATCTAACTCATCCTCCATGGCCTTCTTCCACTATATGGAATCCTTCACGATCAGCGCCTCTGTGTAAGATTCTGGCTCTCCATTCTCGGTCAGCAACAGATAATTTGCTGACGGAGAATATCTTTTAGGAGGTCTTCTGTTTCTAGTGGACTGTCTGATTTGTGGAGTAGCTTCCTCCGAGCTCCCACTATCTTTATTACTCCCACTATCTTCAGAAACTCCTGTATCTCCTGAGCTCCCACTGCTGCCTGAGCTTCCAGTCATGCCATCACAACCAATAGGTTGTGCTATGTCATCTTCAGTCATCCCTTCAAACACCACTTGCTGTTTGTTTTCTGGTTGTTTGCCTTTGCTAGTGTCTGCTGCAAGATCATCTTTATACAGGGCATTCTCGTTGAAGGTGACATCTCTACTTCTGGTAACTTTCTTGTTGTGGTTGTCCCAGAACCTGTAGCCCATGTCATCGAGCCCGTACCCAATAAAGATACATTTCTTTGCCTTTGCCTCGAGCTTGTCACTATCTGCATCTCTAACTTTGACATAAGAAATACAACCAAAAACTTTCAATTGATTAAGAGATACCTCATGACATTTCCATTCCTCCTCTGGAATTTTGAACCCTATGGGAGATGAGGGTCCTCTGTTGATCAAGTATGCTGCTGTGTTCACCGCATCGGCCCAGAACATCTTTGGAAGTCCTGCATGTAATCTCATGCTCCTAGCCCTCTCATTCAGTGTTCTGTTCATCCTTTCTGCAACACCATTTTGTTGTGGTGTTTCTGGAACCGTCTTCAGCATTCTTATCCCCTCTTCAGCACAAAACTCTACAAACTCTGTGCTACTGTACTCACCCCCATTGTCACTCTTTAAACACTTGATTTTAAGATTAGTTTCGTTCTCAACTGCAGCTTTGAACTTCTTAAAAGTGTTAAAGATTTCAGATTTATTTTTAAGAAAATAAACCCATACCTTCATTGTAGAGTCATCAATGAATGTAACATAGTAGTGGGAACCTCCAATTGAAGAGACCTTTGTAGGTCCGTAGACATCTGAATGAATCAACTCCAGTCGCTCAGTCTTGGGTTGTTGCCCTGTCTTCACAAAGGTTACCCTTTTTTGTTTGCCAAGGACACATGGCTCACAAAAGCTCAACTTTGAGTTCTTCAAATCTGGGATTTTACCCTTTGAAGACAGCATCTTCATTCCATTCTCACTTATGTGCCCAAGTTTTTGGTGCCACAAAGTAGAGACCCCTGCATCTTCAACTGCTGCGTTTGCTCCATCTGTAGACACTTCTACCATGTACAACGTACCATGCTTCTGTCCACGAGCAATGACCAGCTTTCCCTTTGTCACCTTCCATTAGACCTGCACAATTTCGGGCCGGCCCGTCCGGCCCGCCCATATAAATGGGCGGGTTTGGACACATGCTTTAGCCCACCGGGCCGGGGCCGGCCCGGCCCGTTTAAAATATGGGCGGGCTTGGGTTGTAATATAGGCCCGGTCGGGCCTAAAAACCCGGCCCGTAAACATATTATATTATATATATTATTCTATATATAATTATACATTATATGACTATACGTATAAAACTTAAAATAGTTGGAAGTATAATTTCATTACCATGTCATTATTCACAAGTGTCATTATTTTCCATTATTTTCATTATCTCAATGTTTTTACTTGGTTTATAAATAATATTTGGTTTTCATTATTTGATATTTATTGGCATTTGGCAGAGCAGTCTGGGAGATCAATTACTTTCTGGTGAAATGAAGGAGTGTCGAGAAGTTCTTGGAATCTTGGGATACCAATTACTTTTTGTGTTCTACTATTTAAATTTGAACTGTAATGATATACATTTGTTAAGTCTTTTTGGAGATACTCTTGACTATTTCCGTTGCACATTGTGAATCTGTGATTGTGCTTTTAATTATGGAATATGAATGCTTATTTGGAATTTGGATGCTTTTTATTTTCCAGAATCGTTTTGTGTTTCGCATTTAAACGTATTCTTGTGTTCAAAATGTGTTGTGAGTACATTAATTATTTAATTGCATTTAAAATGTTGTGATGTTATTTTTTAAATATTTTCATTTTTTTAACAAAGTTGACAAAAGAATATTTTCCGGGCCCAAAAGCCCGGTGGGCAGCCCGGCCCGCTCTCATGGGCGGGCTTGGACATATGAGGAGGCCCGTTTTACCGGGCCGGGCCGGGCCCGCCCACTACAAGTGGGCAGATTTTTTAGAATAAGCCCGGCCCGAGCCCGGCCCGAGCCCGGCCCGAGCCCGTGTTTGTGCAGGTCTGCCTTCCATTGCTTGTTGTCAAAACTAACGTTATGGCCTTCCTCATCAAGCTGTCCCACTGAGATCAACATCTTCTTCAGATCTGGAATATACCTGACATTTTTCAACCTCCAGGTTGTACCCAAAGTGGTATTGAGATTAACATCTCCAATACCCGTGATCTCCAGGGATTTGTCATCCGCCAAACGAACTCTTCCGCTGTAGGGCCTGAAATTTTGCATCAAATCCCTGCAATGACAAGCATGAAACGACGCACCTGAATCCATGATCCAGGACTCAATTGAATTCTCAACACTGCAAATTAGGACTCATTAACCTTCCCTTCGTCAGCCATAGCTCTTAAAATTATTGTTACGATTTAGGTTAATAAAACGATAAATTAAAGAGCAAGAACACAAGAATTTTACATGGTACACACAATCGGGGTGATTGTGCTAGTCCACGACGAACGAGAGAGAGCTGTTTTATTATTAGGTCTGCGTCAAGGGGTATTACAACGTACAAGATATGCTTAAATAGGTTTAAGAAAACCTAAACAAAGATTAGAGCCGCAGGCCCAAAAAATTAAGCCCGTAATTAAAATTAACCCTTAGACCTGGTCGGGTCTCCTATTTGACCCGGTCGGGTAACTCCTCAGCAAGCATGCCCGGGTTGAGACCAGGGCGGGTAACCAAAGCAGAAAGGTAGAAACTCCACTTGCCCGATCGGGTCCCCTTCTTGACCCGGTCAGGTGTCGCCTCAAAAGGCATACCCGGGTAGACACCAGGTCAGGTATGCTAAACAGAAGCCAAAACCTTCCACGGACCCGGTTGGGTAAACCTCCTTACCCGATCGGGTTTCCCAATCCAGAGAGTTGCCCTGCCAAATTCACATCATACCCGGTCGGGTGACTGACCCCACCCGGTCGGGTATCTTCTGCTGCTGCACAAACAAGGCTCCATCTTCAACAATTATATTGCGACTGAAACTTAGTGATACCATCCCATCTACAGATTAGCAGAATAGCAAGAACAACAATACGATCCTGTGATTTAGGATCAGATACCTAATTTAATTTTTGGAAAAGGTTCTTGTGCTAGCTAGCTTGATTCTTGAAAGGTAATACTACCTCCGTAACTCTGATCTAGAATCTTCATAGTTTGACTCTTTTGGGTCAAATTTTATAAATATTGACCATTAATTATTCAAAACTCACATTATGTTATGATTAAAAAATTATTTCATATACCTCATTGTAAAACATATTATTTGAATGTTAATTTATTATGAATTTTATAAATATAGATATGTAGATATTTAGAGTCAAAGTTCAACTTAGAAGACCGTGAAAAGTCAAATTCAACTTAGAAGACCGTGAAAAGTCAAAATGGGAAGATTTTTGTGTTACGGAGATAGTAGAATTGTTTTCACACATGACTTTTACTTCTGCGTTTTATAAAGTAGTAGTAGTAACACTTCATTATAGTGCTATCTAACTTTCTTTTATTTTAATTTTAAAAATCATTAGAATTGAGTTGACTTCATTTTAGTTTGTCTTTAAAAATGTTAAGGGTAAAAAAGATGTTGTTTTAAGGTTAGGTTAATTGTGAACTTCAAGTTCTTACCTTCAATAATCACAATTTTTCTCTCCAGTTGCTTATACGTATAACAACTTAACTAATTCCAGTTTAACTAAGAACTAATGATATTCGTCATAATCGAAAACGAGGACAACGGTCTATCATCTCAAATTCTCAGTTCTACTAATACTATGCTCCGGGTACTTAATATAGGCCCGGAAGCAAGTGTCCCTGCCCCTTATGACTCCCAACTCCACTACTATGGATGTTTTCTTTTGGACCATTTTCGGTCACAAATCGGACCTAACCACATCAGATCAGACTAGATCAGATCAGACAATATCAGATCAGACTTCCGTAGTTATAAAATACAAAGAGGTCAGACATTTACCAGACCAATTCAGACCAGTTCAGACCAGACCAGACCAGATCAGACCAGATTAGATCAACAAATTTCAGTCCAAAAGAAAACATCCTATATACTCCTTATGAACCATTTTCTTTTACGGAAAAGAATATGTGATTCAAAATTTTCTGTTCTAAATAGATTACCTTTGTACAATTTTCACTCTAAATAGGGATCAAAGCATATATTTAGTGGGTAACTAATCCGACGGAGTAATAAATTTAGATGAAGAGGTAATAGTGAAAGTGTTTGATTTCGGTTTGGGTCTGAAAAAACGAAAATAAAAAACCGAATCAAAATTTATCCAGTCGTAAAAACTGAAATCGTATGTAAAAAATTGAACTGAATCGTAATTGTTTGATTCGGTTTTGATTTATATCCTTCAAAACCGAACCAAACCGAATAAACTCAACTAATCAAAATATGAAATTTTATCTGTTAATCATTAAGCATTTATAATAATATCATCGATAGTCTTTGATTTTCTTGTGCTAGAAAGTTAAATTTTATGTTACGTTTAGTTTAGTTAATCAAAAGGCATTTTCACAATCATTGCTGATAACAATGTAGCTATAATTGATTTATTATGTCTTTTATACATAATAGTATATGTTTTTTATAATTTATTGCATGATTGTGATATATTTTTACCAATTATCACGAGTACCTTTTATTCAATGTAACTTAAAGTTTTATATTGATAGAATAACTAAATATTCATGAATTTTTTTCAAACCGGTAAAAAAAATGTAAATTAAGATATACACTTTTGTTCCAAAATTTTGGAAAAATATATTACCTCTCCTACATATTCATATAATTCATTTTGATATTAAGATGTATTAATTATTTCCTCTCTTTTTCTAGTTTATTTATTTTGGTATGCTTTCATTTTTTGATAACTAGTGTGTACCCGTGCACCGCATGGTAACATATGTGTTTAAGTTTTTTTTAAAAAATTTATAGGGACCGTGGATTGTATAAAATTCGCCAATCGAAGTTTAAAAGATCATAGAGAACTCGATTGACTATATATACAAATGTCAAAATGAGTTGAACTCCATTGGGCTTGCTCGTTTTATGGTGGATTGCATTTTAATAACTTGATTAACTCACAGGTTTCCTAGGTCAACATGCACAGGTTGTGAGTTGACTATACAACTTGCGATTTGATCAAAATATAAACATCTAGTTTTGACTTTCACTATCTCAATTATTGTTTGTTTACTATGAAAATTATTTGCTATTATCTACTTATTATTTAACAGCAACCTTCATTGAACTAGTATTTCTATAATAATCATTCAAATAATTTTTCCTGCATATTTTTTATTTTGTAGTTGAAAATAATTTTTTATCAATTAGTAGTCATTGTCTACAAATATATACTTAAAAATCTAATTATAAACTTATTTTTGTACAATTAGTTCTTTTGATTAAATAATATTTTTTTTAATTAAACTTATCAACTATGGTGTGTTTAGTATTCTAATTTCTTATATTTCCTTTTATTACTACTTACACACAGATGAGTTTTTTATGAGGTTCAAGAGGTTATACAGAACAGATCCCTCGATTTATGGGTCCCCAAGTTCTAATTTTCTAAATAGATGAAGAGGGATCAAAGCATATATTTAGTGGGTAACTAATCCGACGGAGTAATAAATTTTAGATGAAGAGGTAATCGTGAAAGTGTTTGATTTCTGTTTGGGTCTGAAAAAAAGAAAATAAAAAACCGAATCAAAATTTATCCAACCGTAAAAACTGAAACCGAATGTAAAAAACCGAACCGAATCGTAATTGTTTGATTCGGTTTTTATGTTTATCCTTCAAAACCGAACCGAACCGAATAAACTCAACTAATCAAAATATGAAATTTTATCTGTTAATCATTAAGCATTTATAATAATATCATCGACAGTCTTTGATTTTCTTGTGCTAGAAAGTTAAATTTTATGTTACGTTTAGTTTAGTTAATCAAAAGGCATTTTCACAATCATTACTTGGATCAGAGTCTCACTCATTATCTACAAATTTGTGATTAGAGTTCTATTATTGTAACGGACCGAAAAGGAAAGATGGAACAACATTAGACATAAAATGTAAGTTATCCCTCCATTTCGGGATGAAATTATTAGCTTCCTCGGGCCGTTGGGTGAAAGATGGGGGGAGGGGTTCCTTCAAACATGCTGTAAGTGGACCGAAGTCTACCTGGGAGGTTTAAATGCATGGATAAAATTAATGGAACAAAACTCACATGGAAAGCCCAGTGTCCTCTCATTCCTAGCTTACCTATATTATTTACATACACCTAACTCCTCAGGACAACCGTATACTATGCTCCACTGCCTCTCTTCACTATTCAATTCCTCCCCCATCTTATATAAATACCACATACTATCATGGTCAAATGCAACCTCAGTTCCCTACAATATATACACTAGATTCACTTACTAAAAAAAGAGCAATTAAAGCTAAGCAACACAAGAAAGGAAAAATGGCAAAGTGGGCATCCTCAACATCAAGGACAAAAGGCAAACAAGAGAAGAATGGGAAGAAGCTTAACATAGTGATAGAAAAGCTCCAAAGGAGCCTTCTTCTAAGGAAGCGGTCACCCCCTGAGTCACCTCGCCTGCGTCGTCTCGACGAATCGGAGAACGCAAGAAGCGTGCCTGACGACGTTAAAGAAGGGCATTTTGCGGTAATGGCAATGGACGATGGCGGTAAGCTGAAGCGGTTCGTGGTTCCATTGAGTTGTCTAGCGCACCCGTCTTTCGTTAGGCTATTGGATCGAGCCGCGGAGGAGTACGGGTTCGAGCGTGAAGGGGCTATCATTGTCCCTTGTAAGCCAAGCGAGCTCCAGAAGATTATTGAAGATCAGCATTGGGTGGAAAAGCTATTTGCTTATTAACTAGCTAATGTAACTACTTGATCAGCTAGAATAGCATTGAGTCTACGTACATTAAATCGTTACCTTTTTTTTTTTCAAATTACGTAATTTGTAACGTAATTTGTTTCGGATTTAGAGTTTTTGACCATTCCATGTTTCACTTTCTTTGCCAAATAAATTGATAAAATTGTTATTAATCAAATGCTGTTTATCGTCTTTGTTGTTGTAATGCATGTAGATGTTATGAATTTCTTCTGTCCGGTTCGAATTTATATTTTTCTCAAAAGGGTTAATAATGGAGTAGATAGATTCCTTTTATTGTATGGTACAACTCTTCACGTTCCAAGTTTCAGTACAATAATTAGTAGTAATATACAAAGTCCAACTGTACAACGGTCTACAGGCCAGGTGTAGTACCCAATAATTATATGTATGTGTATATTTAATTGGTTTACTTTTTTGATGTGTTTATGAAGTGAAAGAGTTTTCTATTTTCCAATCTATCAATAATAAACACGTGCCCATAAGAATTCACACCATTAATGTACAAACTTAAAAGTATAATTGGCAAACTTTATACTTTGCATGTGTCAATGCTCTCAAATTACAAATTTTGACGTAATTTAAAGGCAAAGCATGTTTGTAGTTCTTATATACAGTAATACAGTTATATAAAGTTGGTTATAAACATATTTTTTATGCAATAAACATACATACATACATACATACATACATACATACATACATACATATATATTAATATTGACTAATGACTATATATTTGTTCGGAAACGTGTCTCTCATGGATATGTATGTTATTGTAAAGTATATTCCAACTAAAATTCATCTTGGAGATATATAGTTTTACTCCGTATACGGTGAGCACTGTATACGGTGAGCACCGTATACCGTCATACGGTTGGGTATTTTTTTATTTCTCTTATTTTAAAAATGGTAATAACTTTTTTATTTTTGGTTCGATTTTTATAAAATTTATATTAACATTTTTTATTTTTCATGATCTTTCAAATGAGACCAATATTGTCTATGAAATTTTAACATATTATCGAACTATTATATTAACCTATGTAAAATATGTAACTTTATGTGTAGAAATATGTAACTCACGTCCAGTCAGGCCAAATGCAACTCACGTGTATTAATATGTAACTCTACGTGTAAAAATATGTAATTTTACGTAAAAAAAATATGTAACTCGCGTTCAGACAGGTCAAATGTAACTCGCGTGTATAAATATGTAACTTACTTATAAAAAGATGTAACTCGCTCATAAAAAGATGTAACTCAATGTATTATCAAATGTAACTGAGGCCACTGATCCATGCACTCCCAAACAGATTCGATCTTCTATTTCACAAACCTATCATCTCCCTGCAATTCATATGCAACTCGTGTGTGTATATATGTAACTTGCGTGTAGCAATATGTAACTTTACGTGTAAAAATATGTAACTTTACGTATAAAAATATGTAACTCACATGTATAAATACATAATACAATAAATTTTTTATATACACAATTTTAAGATAAATTGCTATTTACACAATTATTTTTCTAAATTAAATTTAGTTTGATTTTCCTTATAATCCAATACTCATTAATATAATAGTTCGATAAGTTCTTAAAATTACATAAGCAATATTGGTCTCATTTGAAAGATCAAGAAAAATAAAAAAAGTTGATATAAATTTTATAAAAATCGGATAAAAAACAAAAAAGTTATTATCATTTTTTAACAAAAAAAACAAAAAAAAAAGAAACAAGGCACTCCTAGGTCGTTTTGCAACCGGTCGCACCATACTCATGGTGCGCTGGTTGCAGGATATAATTTGTCAGTTTGACTAGGAATTTTTTAGCATAGCATTCAATATATATATATATATATATATATATATATATATATATATAAATATATACTGTCGTATATTAATATTGACTAATGATTATATATTTGTTCGGAAACGTCTCTTATGGATAGTTTTACTAGGAATTTTTATGGAGCGATCTGCGCATAAATCCTCCTGCACATGTTGAGAGTTTAATAGTGTAGGATTATTAATAAAACAGGATTAATTGTGTTTGTGGAACTCTTATGTAACGTAGACTCTATTATTGTATACGTAGTACGGAATACAAGGTATATGATACTCCCTCTAACAAAAAAATCATATCTTCACACTTACCTTTTCGTCCACTTACCTTTTCGTCCGTAACAAAAAATATTCTCGATCATTTCTAAAGCTTCATATCATATCCTCAATTATAATTTTGAAAATAATACACTATTACAACTGTTTTTTTATTTATCCTTCAATTAATCACATTATACCTCTATATTTCCATCATATCCTCAATAATTTATACTATCCTCCATATCATAATAGTTGCAACATTGGATTTTACAGAATATTTATGTATTCTACTTTGACTACATTTTATTTATTAATGTATGTTAATTATTATTTTTTAAATATTGTTGAATTCATCTCATTACAGAGTTTCATAATCTGATTTAAAATGTTTTTTACGAATAGAGAAATAAGTATAATGATGGTCAAAGTTGTGCATTGGCAAACGTGAAGGTTTTTAAGTTACAGAGGGAGTATACATCTAGGGCTACTTGTTTATGCCTACTCATAATTCTCACACTTTCAACTCTTTAAGCAGTTTGTTTCTCGGTTTATCATTGTTTGCTTGGATCATTGGAAGTTAGAAATTTCTCGTTCCATTATGGGTTATGCTATCTTTACTCCATGGTCTTCTATGAAGTAAAAAGTCTCAAAATCCTCGACTCAAATTGAAAATAAGGCCATTGATAAATTGGGTAGACCATTACTAGTTGAAACAGATCGGCTTCGCAAACTAGGTGAAACCCGTATGTACCATGAATGAGTCTATGATATATATGATCAGTTCTAATGAAGTAATTACCTTTTCTAAATCTTATTATATTAGTCTTATTGTTTCATACGAGTATGCAGTGGAGGACCTATGGGGGCTGGGGGGCACGTGCTCCCGTTTCGGGCCCGGAAATTCACTAGTAGCACTTAAGGTAAAAACCAGTACGTGCCCCCCACTTCGAGCTTAGAGTTTTTATTATAGACTAAATTTAGTGTCTAATGTGTTCTCACTCTCACAAATCTCTGGGTCCGCCTCTGCGAGTATGTTAGTATGTACCTGTCACACTAAGCTATATATGGCCGGGTAAGTGATAGTCCTGAGCAACGATAATGAGGATGACTATACGTAGTATTTGTATTGAGCATTGGTTTGTAATTTTTTTCTCGTACCTCTAATTACTCATTTGTAGTTTCATTAGATTGAAGGAGCTTATTAATTAGTGCATGTATAGGCGACAGGGAAACACTGGTGCGGCAAAGAAAGAGCAAAGGAACAATCAAAACTTGTGCAACACACAAACCCTTAAAATCAATTTGGTGTTTCCCACGGTGTTAGGAGCTTTTCAGGATACGATGATTGACAAATAACCGTATTGAACACTCAATAGGTTACTCCGATGAACTGGAACAAAGTAAAGGGTGGAATAAGAGAAGTTTTTTCGGAAGCTTGACAAAGTTTAGTTAAGTTCTGCTGGTTCAGTAGTATGTATAGCTCATTTTGTGTAGTGTGTGCTTTCCAAAAATATGTTGCGAGGCTTATACAGGAGAGTTGGCCAACGTTCGAAGGACAGTTTTAAACTAGAAAAAGAAACGTATAGTAAAGCTAAGAAAAGGAAAATGCCCGCGTCGACCTAAGTGACTTTCTGCTATCCAATCTTAACTACTTTAAAAAGGGTCTCATTTGTAAGATGGTGAAAAATCTTTAGGTTTTCCGGTGTTGGATAATTCCACTTGAAACTCATTTATTTTCTCAATTTCTTCACTTCAACTAGTAGAATTCGATAATTAATTTTTCATTCACTTGTTATCTGTTTTGAGTGTATCATATGTTGAATTCAACCTCTTACCAAGTGAAACCCGAATCCACTCTGTTACGCATCAAATCAGAAGTCGACCCCATTCAAAATTCTGCCCGAAAATGATCAAAGAATTTAATTCAATTTTTCCAACACAGATCAGACTAACCATGTGTATATTTATTATAAACGTAACTTACTTGTAATTAACCTGTTTTTGGGAAATCCTTCTAAACCTATAACCTTGATTGAGATGTGATTGGAACCTGCAACCTCCTCCGTGGAAGATCAGTGATGTCATCAGACTACGAGGTCTCGACTACTTGTAATTAACTTATTCACCTAAAGTGGCCTGTAGTGGTATTGGTCCACCTCACTGGGCCATCCCTGAGTTGCGTTTGGTCCAACTCATTTAAGGAGCTGGTCTCCTATTTATTGCCCTGGCCCAATTGGGCTGTCTACCCGATCAAGCCCACTCCCTTAGCCCTTGTCTTATACCCAGCCCATGCCTGTGTGGCCCTCTCTTATATTGTCTGATTCTTCTGGAATCTCCTATTTCAGACTTTCCACCTTCTCTCTATCCGATGACTCTCCCGTTCCGTTACCCTAGACCTAGAGTGAGAGAGTGTCGGTTTCTACTGAGCTTTAGCTCCGGCTATGCTCCGGTGAGACATTGGGGTTCCTATTGGGGTCTTCACTCTAGTCTGGTAGTGTGGTGGGTTAATTACTCCTCCGGTGGGACTTCTGGGCTGGGGTCTGGGTTCTGAGTGTGAGGGTTAGTTGGTTGTCGCCCTTCGTCTTCCCTGGTTGTATCTCTGGTGGTGAGTGTGAGCAAGCCCTTGGGCTTTGTGGTGATTGAGGTCTGAGCCGGTCCGGTTTTCTAACAGTGGTATCAGAGCCTGGACGTTGCTGCCTCTCTCGGACACCGGAAGCTCACCGGAGAACTCCCACACCGGTAACGCCTGGAGACTCCATCGGAGAAGGTAAGTCGGGTTGTCTCTCAGTGACACCCGCTCAGGTATAACACTTAAACCCTAATCCTTGGGCTGCCGGAGTGCCACCGGCTTCTGTGATGCATGGGTGGTTCTGAAACCCTAGGTTGAGGAACTGCCGATTAGAAACCCTAGTTTCTTAACCATTGCATGTGTAGATTTTGTCTAGACAGGTCTACAGAAACCCTAGGTTTATTGAACTAGTGCATGGGTGGTGCTAATCTGTGTCGAACTTAGCCCACTGTTGTCTGTGATATTATCTGAGCACCTTTGTGTTTGTTTGCTGGTCCTCTGTTGTTTGCTGTTATCTGTTTCCAGTATACTTCTTTACCTGTGTTGATAGTTTCTGATCCATTGTAATACTGTGGCTGTAAAACCCTAGTTGGCTAAGGCACCTGAGGTTAGGGCTAGGGGATTCCCTGCCAGCCACCTCTGTGGCCCCGGATCTGCGTGGTCCCTTAGTCCGCAGCCTAACCTTCTAGGGCTAGGCTTCTGCATTACTCTTGGCTCATTAATTGTGTGTGTTTGACTGTTATCATGGCTTCAAACCAGTATGGTATGATGCCTTTTAATGGTAAGACTGATTTTGACATTTGGAAACAGAAAATAAAATGTGTGTTAATACAACAGAAAGTTCATAGAGCTGTTACTGGACAATACTTAGAAACTGAAGAAAAACCTAAACAAGTTGAAATGAATGAAACAGCCTGCTCAACCATATATTTAAACTTGTCTGACTCTGTCCTTAGAAAGGTTGGAGTCATTGAGTCTGCTAAAGACCTCTGGGATAAACTTGAGTCTCTATATACTGATACTTCCCTTCCTGGCAATCTGTTTTTGTTGGAAAAGTTTTTTAGGTTTAGACTTGACCTAACAAAAGATATTGATGAAAACCTAGATGTTTTTAATAAACTAATCCAAAACATTAAGCAGGCTGGGGATAAACATATAGATGACTACACTGCCATAGTCTTGTTGAATGCTATACCTGATTCCTATAATGATGTTAAGTCTGCCATTAAATATGGGAGGGATGACATAACCCTTGATATTGTTATTAATGGTCTGAGAAGTAAAGAACTTGACTTAAAACATTCTAGGAACCATCATAGGGAATCTGGGGAAGCTTTGTTTGTTAGGGGAAGGTCTAAAAGCAGGTCTAGACACCCTAAAAAGGACAATCAGGATAAGAATGGTAGACAACCTAGTAAGAAAAAGTATAAGTCTAAGAAAAGGGTGTGCTATAACTGTGGGAACCCAGGCCATTTCATAAAGGACTGTACCCAACCCAAAAGAAATGAACAGGCCAACTCTGTGACCAATAAGGAAATTAGTGAAGAAGTTTTTATGGTCTGTGATCAAGCCAATTCTGTGCTTAGTAGTCTGACTGAATCTGAATGGTTAATAGACTATGGGTGTACCTACCATATGACCCCTTTTAGGAATTTGTTTTCCTCCTATAACTTATGTGAAACTGGTTTTGTTTCCTTAGCTGATAGTAAAAGGTGTAAGGTCCTTGGTATTGGTGACATCTGTCTAAAATTTGAAAATGGAACTGTTTTTCAAATTAAAAATGTCAGGCATGTACCTGATCTAAGGCATAACCTATTTCCAGTCTCTGCTTTTGAAGAATGTGGGCCTGAGGGTAAATGGGGTAATGGGTGTATGAAAATTCTGAAAAACTCCCTTGTTTTGTTTAAAGCTTTGAAACAAAATAACTTTTATGTTGTGCATGCCAAACCTTTTTCTGAAAATGCTAATGCTGTACTTAGTGACAAGTCTGTGCTTTGGCACCAACGACTAGGTCACATGAGTAATAGAGGATTAAATATTTTGAAACAAAGTGGATGTTTTGGTAATGACTTGGTGTCACCTATACCTTTCTGTGAAGGTTGTGTCTTAGGTAAACAATATAGGGTTCAATTTCCTGTTTCTAGCTATCCTAGTGAGTCTAAGTCCAAAGCTGTCCTTGACTACATACATGCAGATGTATGGGGTCCTTCTAGTGTCCCTACCCATGGGGGTAGGAGGTATTTTCTGTCCATAATTGATGACTTTTCTAGAAAAGTCTGGGTCTGTTTGTTAGAACATAAATCTGATGTGTATGTTAGGTTTAAAGAATGGAAAATTATGGTAGAAAATCAAACTGGATGTAAGGTTAAAACCCTTAGAACTGACAATGGATTAGAATTCTGCAATAAGGATATGGATAGGTTGTGTATTGAGAGTGGGATTAGGAGACACAAAAATGTGCCCTATACTCCCCAACAGAATGGCTTGGCTGAGAGAATGAATAGGACCCTCCTAGACAAGGTTAGGAGTATGCTTGCCACTTCTGGCCTCCCTAAGAAGTTTTGGGGAGAAGCTGTCAACACTGCCACCTACTTGATAAATAGATCTCCTTTTGTACCCTTAGATGGCAAATGTCCTGAGGTTGTCCTCTCTAAGAAGCCCATTGACCTGTCACACCTAAGGGTGTTTGGGTGTGCTGCCTATGTACACCAACAGACTGATAAGTTGGACCCTAGGTCTAAGAAATGTATTTTCTTAGGATATCCTGAAGGTGTTAAAGGATATAGGATCTGGGATAGGAAACAGAGTGGTTTTAAGGTCATTATAAGTAGAAATGTTGTGTTCAATGAAAGTGATTTTCCCTGCTTAGTTAAAAATGTGACTGACCCTCAAACTGTGCATGATGGCACCTCCCCTAGTGAGGTGGAGCCTATCCAGACCACTGCTGCCCCTCTGTTAAATGAGTTTATTACTCCTGACTTGACCAACACTATGCATGACACCCACTCCACCTCCAGTGAGGTGGAGCAGCCCAGTGGTTCTAATAGTAATGATGAAAATTTGCATGATGTGATTGTTCAATCTGATTTTGCTGATAATGAAGAACTTGGAGAGATCCAAGTTGAGAATGAAAATCTAGATGATTATGTGTTAGCCAGAGATAGGACTAGAAGAAACATAAAGAAGATTTCTGATAGCATGACTGACTATGCATTTCACCTGTATGATACTTCATTATTTGCTTTCTCTGTTTTTGAAACTCTTGAGTTGAATGAGCCTAAAACCTACCAGGAAGCCCTTGCCTCTAGAGAATCTAAAAATTGGCTATGTGCTATGCAAAGTGAGATAGATTCTCTTAAGTTGAATAAAACCTGGACCCTAGTTCCTAGGACTCCTAATTGTTCTGTTGTTGAGTGCAAATGGCTTTTCAAAGTTAAAGAAGAACCAAATGACATTAGGTTTAAAGCTAGGTTAGTGGCTAAAGGTTTCACTCAAAAGGAAGGGGTAGACTATGCTGAAATTTTTGCTCCCGTAGTAAAATTCACAACAATTAGGATGATGCTTGCCCTAGTTGCCCATAATGACTGGGAGATGAAGCAGATGGATGTTACCACTGCTTTCCTGCATGGTGAACTAGATAAACAGATTTTCATGAGCCAACCTGAGGGTTTTGTTGACCCTAAGTACCCTAGACATGTTTGTCTACTTAGGAAGGCCCTCTATGGCCTGAAACAGTCTCCCAGACAATGGAATATCAAGTTTGATCAGTGTATGTCTTCCCTAAGCTTCAAAAGGTCTGATTCTGACCCTTGTTTTTAATTTTAAGAATACGGCTTCTGTACCTATTTTCTTGTTGATCTATGTTGATGACATGCTTATCATTAGCCTCTCTGTGAATGCTATTAAAATTGTTCAAAAGTGCCTTTGTGAAAACTTTGCTATGAAAGTCCTTGGAGATGCTAAGAGAATCATAGGGATTAATATACTTAGGGATAGGAGTAGGTGTACCCTTACCCTGAACCAAACCTCCTATCTAGAAAAGGTCTTGAAAAAGTTCAAAATTGACTCTGCCCAACCTGTGAATGTTCCCTTAGCACCCCATTTTGTGCTAAGCAAGGATCAGTCCCCACGGACTGCTCCTGAGATAGATAGGATGAAGGCTGTACCATATTCCAGTGCTATAGGGTCAGTCATGTATCTCATGGTAAGCACAAGGCCTGATATAGCTTATGTTGTTAGTTGCTTAAGTAGATATATGGCAAACCCTGGTATGTCTCACTGGACTGCCCTTAAATGGCTCCTTAGATACCTTAGGGGTACATCTTCTCATGGTCTTGTGTTTTCTAAAACTGAAACTGGCATTTTACTTACTGGCTATGTTGACTCCAATTATGCAAATGATAGGGACAATAGAAAGTCTACTACTTCCTACATTTTTACTCTTTGTGGTTCCTGCATAAGTTGGAAATCTCAACTACAACCTATTGTTGCACTGTCCACTACTGAATCTGAATACGTGGCAGCCACTGAGGCCTTTAAAGAGGCTATTTGGCTTAAACGAATGCTAACTGAAATTGGTTTTCTTAAGCAGGTTGTGACAGTCTACTCTGATAGCCAGTCTGCTATCCAATTGTGCAAGAATCCTGTATTCCATGACAGGACCAAGCACATTGATGTCAGGTTTCATTTTATAAGAAATATTGTGGATGCAGGTTGGATAAAGTTGTCCAAGATACCTTCTGAATTTAACCCTGCTGATATGGGGACTAAATGTCTCACTTTTGAAAAACTGTTGTCTTGTAAACGTATTCTTAATTTAGATTGTGGCTAGATAAGAACTGTAAAACAAGAAAAACCGGCGATGATGATTCTCCCTTTCACGTTGTGCTCTACACCACCAGGGGGACCAATAAGGTGGAGATTGTAGTGGTATTGGTCCACCTCACTGGGCCATCCCTGAGTTGCCTTTGGTCCACCTCATTTAAGGAGCTGGTCTCCTATTTATTGCCCTGGCCCAATTGGGCTGTCTACCCGACCAAGCCCATTCCCTTAGCCCTTGTCTTATACCCAGCCCATGCCCGTGTGGCCCTCTCTTATATTGTTTGGTTCTTCTGGAATCTCCTATTTCAGACTTTCCACCTTCTCTCTATCCGATGACTCTCCCGTTCTGTTACCCTAGACCTAGAGTGAGAGAGTGCCGGTTTCTACTGAGCTTTAGCTCCGGCTATGCTCCGGTGAGACCTTGGGGTTCCTATTGGGGTCTTCACTCTAGTCTGGTAGTGTGGTGGGTTGATTACTCCTCCGGTGGGACTTCTGGGCTGGCCGGGGTCTGGGTTCTGAGTGTGAGGGTTAGTTGGTTGTCGCCCTTCGTCTTCCCTGGTTGTATCTCTGGTGGTGAGTGTGAGAAAGCCCTTGGGCTTTGTGGTGATTGAGGTCTGAGCCGGTCCGATTTTCTAACATGACCAAACGCATTTGTCATGGTCTCATGGACATCCCATTAGAGCTAAGCCACTTCGTTTTATTCATCACGACAACTAGATAAACCATTTATCAGTTGAATTAAACACATCCACATCAATGACATCACATGCATGTCAAGGTCATGCACTCATGCGGGTGGTATGATCAATAGATTCTGCCCTAGCTACCTGGATGCCATCATGGATAATGCAACATGCCAACATGCCATGTTGATCATATCAATGCTTCTATATAAGGAGATGATTATATTATATTCCTCAGGTCCAACTTAAAGATCCAGATGGCATACATATATGCCGATAATGTATATATAAAAATAAATACATATTTATATTTTATGACTATATATAATATATTACGAGCCATTAAATTTACTCGGTTGGATAGGTGGCAAAATGTACTGTATATAGCTGCCGTGCATGCATGTACGTACTGAAAGATGATGGACTGTGATCTAAATATGTGCACGGAAATGTGCCAATCTGTAACATTATCAATAGGGAGTAATAAGTATGCAGTTTGTTTGATGATAAGGAGGACAGATCAAAGAGTACTGCAGGTGGTGGGGAATTTATCAATTTTGTTGCATCTATGGTCATTGGTCACTCATTATGTGTTGGATCCATTCATCGTGTTATTTAGCATTTAAATTTGATAAAATTTCTACAATGGGATTAAAATAAAATTTGTGGATAAATATATTATTTAAGTGGCCACGGGTGTACTTTTAATGTCACTATACCATTTCAACATAAATTAAATATAGTCGATAAAAGTTATGAAGTCAAAATATTGTCCATTATCCAAATTTGATTATATATTAGACATATTAAAAATCTATAAACAAGAATTTAATTTGACTAAAAGTATTATGTGTTATGGTCACTATAGCGTAGAATTGAACATAATTATAGATACTGATGGTTACTAATTTAATATAGTCAAATTTTTGTCCATGCACCATTTTTTTATTTTAATAATATACAAGCCATCATTTCTTAAAACGTAGTACAATTTTTTATATAAGTGTATCAATGTTTCTTCCCATAATATATTCATACAAGACTCATTAATTACTCATACATTACTTGCGAAGTTTTTATTGCTATATATTCTTTAAAATGATTGTATTAAATAACTCTTCTTTTGGAAAGAAAGGGTATATTTAATCATATTTTAGAAATCTATCCATGTTTTTCTTAAATTTTGAATTATTCCTATTCGATTTAGAACCCGTTTGGTAATGTCAAAATCGGCTAAATCAGCTGATCCTGTTGAAACTTATGACGTTTTAGCTGAAGTTACTGAATTGGCTGGTTCTGCTAATTTATGAAAAAATTATATTTAAAATATACATTATTATAAAAATAAATAAAAAGTTATATAATTAATTACTAAAATGATCATCTACATTAACTTCAGTCAATACATGCATAAAAAGAACTCAAACTTTACTTTTTCTTATTACTACACAATACAATTCCACGCACGAAATAAAAAAATATGTATTTCATGAAAAATTTGGCCGATAAGCGCCTAATAAATTCAATCTATTCAGTTATTTTCATTGGAATATATGTATGTTTGTATACCTGAATTAGCTTTTGGGATGTATTAGATATTTTCCGGAAATTATTATTTTCACTTTAATTTATTATTACTACGTACTGTACGTCCTTTGCTTAGCTTGTTGCCAGTTCAATTCATGATGAACTATGCCACCGGAGAAGAGCCACCCTTTATAGCAATGGACCTTCCCTCCCCACCAATAACTCCCCCACCCACTTACAAATTCCTTATTTCATGGAAAGCAAAAAATAACCGCGCGCGTTTCGATCTAAGAGATAATTACAGGTGTTTTCTTTTAGACCTTTTTGGTCTCAGAACCAAGGATATGTTTGAAACAGTTAGATGAAAAGATACTTTTTTAACATTTTTAATAACGGTTAGCTTTTAGTGATTGAAAAGATCTTAAAGAGAAAAGCTGGTAGCTGTTTGGTAAAAAGCTGACCATTTGATTTAGTTCGGTTTGATATGCAAGCTGTTAGGACTAATTAATACTACATGTAACATCTCAAAAAAGATCTTTTAATTTTTGAAAATCTCTTAAAAATTGTCATGCCAAACATATAACTAGAAGCTTTTAGAGACTTTTCGAACAGTACAAAAGCTAAAAGTCAGAGACTTATGATTGACAAACATAGGCCAAATCATATCATATTAGACGAGACTTAAACGAGTCAGATCAGATTTATACAAATCAAATCAAACCAGACTTGAGTTGTAAAATATACAGAGATTAGATATTTACCATACCATACCAGATCAGTTCGAACCAGACTTAAACAAATCAGACCAGACCATATATCAAATTTAAGTCCAATAGAAAACATCCTAAAATCTTATATGCCGTAGAGCATGAGACGATAAACGGTTTTTTTTAAAGAAAACAACTTAATATTGATAAGAACAATAAGAAACATAGCAATAAAAAATTGAAGAAAACAATAATGGTGTTCAATGCACACTAGGGTGAAACAAAGAACAAAAAAAGTCATATAAAGTTCAACCTACCTGATAGAAGGAGTTATCCAGGAGTTATCCATGTCTTAATATAGTACTTTATTGAGACGTGTGAGAACTTACCTTTTGTGTCTCTGATTTGAGCATAATGAACTTAATTATTTGCGCTACATTAATCCTGCCCGTAGGTACAAGACACTAATATTTTCTTTCCCTCCTCATTCCTGAAGTTGGCTTCTCTCTCTCACATAATTATATTCCATGATGGGTCCATTAGTCTTATGTACTCCATTATACATATAATCATTATTTCCTTTTCATTTAAGCGGTGATAGATTTGAACAACCGGAAACGGGTTGGCAAAGAAGCAGCTAGATAGACTGAGAGTGTTTTTTCAAGTTGTTGAAAAGAGAAAAATAAACAATTCATCAGTGTAATAGCAATAGCCTGTACAATTTGTACGGAAAAACTTATTCTCTGCAACTTGTTCACTTGAATTGAAATTGACAACTAACCAGTCTTTTCTTTGAAATCTTAGGATGTTTTTACTTGAACTGTAATTCCTCCCAGACCAGACCAGATCAGACCAGATCAGACCAGACTTGGATAGTTATAAAAATACAAAGAAACCAGACCAGACCAGATCAGACCAGATCGGACCAGACCAGATCAGCAAATTACTTAATCGTGTCTTAACTTTTTTTAAAATTTAGTGTGATATTATTATGTAATTAATTTCACTCTTCTATGGTATAACTTTATGAGTCTTTATTATTATAGAATAAAAATCAACAATTGTGTAATCAAATTATAGTAGTTAAGACGCAAATGTTCTATGTCTTTTAAGTAATGTTATTTTAACATTTTAGTATTAAGAGAGTTATTATCTTCCCGCTCAGGTCTCCAATTTCATCCGCAAAGGACGATAACACCACTAGGAACGCAAGGGGAGGAGTGGGCAAGACCTACAAGGCTTTTCCGGCCAAAATTTTCCGGCGAATCCACAGAGGAGAGAAAAGTTACCGGCAGAAGGAAGTAGTGCATAAATAGGCCAAGAAATCGGCTGAAGAAGGAAAGTTACCATCTGAGAGAGATGCCCACAATAGAGTACCGCATAAGAAGGAAGAGCTTTGATCGTTCAAACAGAAAGCCAACAAGGAGAGTAAAGAATCAGTGGGCCGGGTTCAAGGGCATATGGAAGCTGGGCCAAACACCAACACAATATTCATGGGCTTATGGAAGCTAGGCCAATACCAACATTTAGAAAATATAATTGTTGATGGACAATATTATTGAGGTTTGGTCGACCGCTTCTCGAACTTCAGGCATAGCAGGTCGGCCCAGCCTAGGCCTGGGCTTGGTACCTCAAAGAAAATCGAACTCATCATTCCGCCGGATAGCTTTAGTAAGGGAAATTATCACAAATAGACTATAAGTGGAAATAATATCACTTTATTCATCTTTCAAAGTTTATTTCACAAGTAGACTCCTTAACTTTTGTTTTCAAAATTAGCGTAAAACCGTCGGACATTTGCCATTTATCAAGCAGTTCCTTTACTTTGATGAGAAACATGTACCGACCGAATTGAATTGCACCCATACAGACATACGTTTCCTAATAAGCTAATAGGCTAATACTATCTATAATGTGGTGGAGTTACTTTTTTTTAATCAAAACTAGATAACAAAAGTGTAAGATTTATCAAAAAGTAATAAAAAACACGGGAATAATCAAAAGTAATATTAAATTATAAGAAAAACTCAAAGTCAAAATTTATAAATAAAAAACGGAAAAACATAAAGTAAAAAATATGTAAACTAAATTTACAGAATCAATTAGTGAAATGTAAAAACATGTAGAAAATTTTAGAAAGTTAAAAAACGTATGGAAACATTAAAAAATGCAAAATATTTTTATATGTAACGATTTTTTAAAACTAGGTACTATATATATGTAAAAATACAAACCTGTCAAAAAAATTAAAAATTAAGAAAAATAAAAAGTATAAATGTAAAGTTAAAACATTGTAAAATTAAAAAGTATAAATGTAAAGTATAAAAATTTGTAAAAATCCAAAACTTTCAAAAACAAATAATTTATTAAAATCAAAATAGAGTAAAAATTTAAAAGTCTAAAGCAACTAAGAAATTTAAACGCCGATAAAGTTTAAGAAATATAAAAAATAAAAGACTTAAGAAAATGTGAAACCTATAATCCATCAAATGCATAAAATTTTAAAGTTGAAACAATTTAGTAACGATTACATAATGAATTTTGCTATTTGGTTTTGAAGATAGTTAAATATTAATTATTATATAGAGTCTATTTTATCATTATCTTTATTGCACATGGTTTATTTGTGCTACATTTTGTTGATATATTTACAAATTTTGTTTCTTATTGTTTATTCACTATTCTTGCAGTTAATTTTCATAAATTCACTTTGATATGTGTGTGTTTGTGTGTGTATTGGTTCTTTACTCCAAACTAGAAAAAGAAATAGAAACCTAAATAAATAGCAAAAATAAAAATCAACATAAAAGTTAATACACGATAAATAAAAAGCAACACAATACAACAGAAAGTAACACGATACAACAAAAAACAACATACAAAAGAAACAAAAAGCAACAAAAAAAACATATAAAAGTATTGTGATAAATATACAATTCAATCTGTTTTTCACATTATTACAACTGCATCAATAATAATAACAATTTTTTGCATACTAGCAAAAGGTTTAAAGATAAATTGGCAATGAATATGTGCACTAAACAATGGGTTTATTGTGGAATCACCTTTAAACAACAAAAGCAACACCACACTGCAAAATGTGATAGAACTCAACAACAAAAACAAAGAACGTAACGCAACATGATGCAACAAAATGTAACAAGATGCAACACAATATAACACAATGCAACAAAAAAAACACATGCTATGCAACAAAAAGCAACAAAAATAACATATGCAAAGATGACAAAATACATATGATTCAATCTATGATTTCAATTTATTACATTATTTGACTTTTCTTCTTCACATTCCTGCTTCCATTTATCCTAGTACAATCCTCAATCTTCTCTAGTGAAGCCCAAGTAAGTTAGAAAAGAGATGGTAGAGATTCATTGTCATCCAAATAAAAAAAGATTGCATTTTCAAGACTAATTACTGATGCAGAGCTCCACTGCTACACTGGAGAAGGGTTCCTCTGCTATCTCAATAATGAGATTCCTAGAGAACTCTTACATTCTTTGAAGAAGAATTTGGCCTAGACTTCCAAGTGAGCTTATTAGACTCACATGTACTGCTGTTTTAGGCTACATAGTAGGTTCATCACCTTCACTGCACCAACAAGGGATGAAAATAAGGAATTGCTTGTTCGCTAGCATTGACAAATGACAATGATTTGTACACTCTACATAATCACATATAAGGAAATATACACAAATCCAATACTTGATATTCATATTTTTCACTGATTTTAGAAGTGTGAAAATTTATCCATAGGTTTCAAATTCTCCTTAAAAAGCTCTTTAACATACTTTGTTTCATATTTTACAAAAATAACAAAACCATTTGAATTTCAGAGTTTGACTTTGGTCACTCATCTGGGCGTATGGCACCTAGGCAGAACCATTCACACTTGGAGATTGAATCCAGCCTCCTAGCTAATTCAATACAATAGTGTATCAACTATCAACCCACTATGAAATATTGAGGCCGTTTGGTGACATCGTTTTTCGGCTTATCGGGCTTATCAACCAACTTTTTCACCAAACACGTAACTTTTGTTTTCATGCGCTAAATTATGTAATAAGCAGAAAAAGTAAGGTTGGAGTTACTTTT
The DNA here is from genome assembly GCA_945859875.1 of Cuscuta europaea. Lineage (NCBI taxonomy): Eukaryota > Viridiplantae > Streptophyta > Magnoliopsida > Solanales > Convolvulaceae > Cuscuta > Cuscuta europaea. The sequence continues at coordinate 69,343 of CAMAPE010000080.1, read as the reverse complement.
CTGGCTGTATTGACTGAAGTTACTGTAGATGACCATTTTAGCTATTTTTACATATATTTTTTTCTTTATTTTATTAATAAAATATATTTTAAAAATATTTTTTTCTTAAATCAGCAGAATCAGCCAATACAGCCACTCCAGCCAGAACTTCATAAATTTCAGCAGAATCAGCCAAATCAGCCGATTTTCGTGCTACCAAACGGGCTCATTATAAAGATACCTCAAATGATGTAATTTTCAGTCAGGTGTCAATGTCCATCCATAAAGACCATGTTTTTCCATATCAGCATAATGTACCTCTACAATATCAACCACAAAAATACATAAATAAATAAATGCATGAATGAACACACAACTATTTCTTCCTTTCCAATGTTAGCAACAATAAAGTTACAAGAAGAAATTAGAAGTGAACTCTTAGAATGCATACAGAGGTACATAATATGTACTAACAAAATAAGTATTGAGTAATAATATTCAAATGTGTGAGTAAGCCAAACCAAATAAGTACTCACAAAGGATTGAGTAATAATATTCAAATGTGTGAGCTGAATCAACAATGCAACCTTAGAAGTGACCCTACTCGTTTGTACTTTCTTAGCAAGCCACCTCTCCATTACTCTTCACAATTCGATTAAACCATTTATATATAACTTTTCATACTATAAGGGAGCACCAAATGTCTATAAAAATCATGAGTAAATCTTGTGCACAAATGAACTTGTATGCCTATAAACTATCGTCAGCTTCCTTTAAAATGTCCTCAGCTCTGTCCCGCCTTTTTATAAGTTTGTTATTGCTCCTATGTAAAGAATAACGTCAAATACCTCAGCTGCGTTTCATTTTCATCATCGGTTGCTGCATTTTCGTTGTCCATCGATCAATATCTAAACTTCCACATTGTTGATAGATAAGACACAAAAAAAACTCGAATCTGTAATAAAAGCTTGAATTACATAATACATATAAGCATACACTGATACACATATAGATTATATTGAAGATGCTAACATAGAGACTGAGTAAATAGAATCTCTGTTAGGGATAAATATAACCAAAATTAAAGGAAGGTGGTAGGCGATTGTCATCAATTTAGAACTGTTGTAAGACTGCGAAGAATACAGAATGATTGGAGAATCGCACTGTTTATTTCATGAGAAGATACACTAGAGTGTCGTTCAAATTGAGGCTCAAGTCGGCTATTCATTATTATCTGTCGTTCTGGAGCTAGGCTTGAACGAATGGAACAAACTGCAGTTGTAGACAATATTGGCAACCCTCAAAGTCGGCATCTGTTTGACAATCGAATTACGGATGAGAGAAGACATATTGAGATTGACTGGGAGATATGGTTGAGGAAATTGATCGAGAGATATGGAAGAAGAACCGAAGGATTGAAGAACAGAACTTTAGGCGCTTTTTGAAATTATAAAACTAAAGTGAAAAGAGGAAAGATAAAAATGAAAAATATTATGCAGGTGGACATAAATGAAATGTTGAGTATAAAAAATGACTATGCGGGTAATTACCACCAATAGTAATCATGAAAGAGTCACTAATACGCAACATATTAATATAGTAATACTTAAGATCATGTTTAATTCGTAATATTATGTGATTATTATTTATTTTTTAGCCTATTAATAAATTGCAATTATTGGCACATTTATGTCAAAATATTTCCTATATTTATTGGTCGACCCCTCACCTATAAGACGGGCGTCCCGCCCGTATTTAGAGACATAAACTTCCCTGACGACTAAACTTCTCCAAAATATCCTTTCGTACAACGAAATATCTTAATAAAAATAAATTATTTTTCAATACCTTATAATTTCCGCCT